>OY723392.1:30987317-31167118 GCA_963210295.1 Ophion ellenae
TCTTGTCGCTTATTGCGATCGTAAATAGCGAAGTCGTGGGTCCTTAATGGAGATAGGAGGGTGCACTTTTCACCGCGTTAAAGGTCGATGGAGTCAGCGGGGAAAGAAAAACAAAGTAAAAAGCAAATGACGGGAGTTTTAGGTACTAAAGGGTGTCTCAAGATGACCTGACATTTTGAATTGCGCGCCATGTTTTTTGTGGCGAACATAGAGTACTAATCTTTGAGAACTGGCATCAGTAAGTATTGAGGTTAAGGGGCTATACCAGTGTATTTTAAGGCCGTATCTCTAATTATCTTATCTTGCAAGAGCCGATAGTTAAATCTTTAAACGCGTTTTTCTCGAAATGAGATTTTTCAAATTTGCTGACACTGTAACTCAAAGAGCAATTATCCGATTGACTTGAAATTTCAACTGAGTACTCTTGAATATATTTACTCTACAATGACGTAGGATATTTTTAATTGGATGGAAATTGACGATTTGGCATTGAAAAAAATGACAATTTTATAGGCAAGGAAACAGACTTTTTTTCATAACTACGCCATTTTGTTAGATTTTCATATTTTTCGAAAATCCTACGTCATTGTACAGGAAATACCTTGCAGTTTAACGACATTTTTTCCTTTTTCGGTTTCAGCTACTCAATCGGCCGGAATCATGTCAGCAGTAGAGGAACTTTTTTTTTGGCCCCTCGTAAGTCAGCGCATAAGTCGCTTGGATCTCAATATTTTTCTGTGAAAAAATTACGTACTATAGGTCAAATATATTCTTAATTTTCCGAAACATTCAAACGAGTACTTTTCTTCCAAAAAAATTCCCGGAAATATCCGAAGATATTCGAACTTTTGGTATTTCGTGTAAAATTCTTTCGGACTTTTGAGCGTTCTGACCATTCAAAATTCGGAATTTCCGGACCCATCTAGAATTTCGGAACATTAAAATTTGCAATTTTAAACCGTCGGAGCATTAAAAATTCGGAATTTCATCCCGGCCCCGCAGTTTCATATGCAACGCGTATGTATAAAAGGAGTAAGGAACAATACGGGTTATCACACCCCCTTGGGGACACCTCGTAGCCTCTCGGACTACTTTTCGGCCCTTTTTCACAACAGATGGAGGCCAAGTCGAGCCTGCGTTTTTTTTCTGTTCTCTAGGTGGTACTCATTCCTGAAGGGTGACTGTCCCGGTCTCTCCCTCTCTCTTTCTCTCTCCGTTCTGCTTCTCGGCGATGCACCGTGTGTGATCCCTGGAGACCTGGATATGGCAACGGGGTGGGCAACACCCCCCCTCCCCTTCCTCTCCCGCCTGCTTCTCGCTTACCCGTCCTCGTCACATCCGCACGCTGCGGTCAGCCCGGTTAACTAGAGTATTGTTCGATTATTATTTCGGTACATATCGCGCACTTGTTACGTCTGTTTGTGCGGCTTATGGCGCGATGCGAAACGGGGACGAGCGAAGTATCGCACGATACGGGGGAGGACGCGGTAAGGGTGGACGGGGGTGAAGAACGCTCTGCGGTAAAATGTTTTTTTTTTTTGGGTCTTTTTAGCCTTTTTTGGAGGGGATCTTTGTGTGAATTCCGCGGAGAAAAATAATCGGGTGAATGGACGTCGAGATGAAATATCGGGGTGGCGATGAACGGGATGTTGCGGAGTGTCCCTCGAGGCGGGGATGAAGAGAGAGAAGGACAGGCGGGTCGAAATAATTCGGAATCACAAGCAGGATGAAAAGGGAGAAGGAGAAAAGAAGAAAGAGCCGAAGAAAAAGAAGAGAAACAAAAAGAAATTGAAGAGTAAGAAGAAGAAACAGCAAAAGGAAAAAGAGAAGAATTAGTCGAAAGAGCAGAAGAAAGACGAGGCGAAACGAAAAAAGGGGTACACTGAGGAAAAAAAAACCAATTGAATCAAAAGAATATATTGGTTGATCCAAGTAAATGTGCTGCTGCGGAGTGCCACCGATATATGAGATTGTTACAATACTATAAAATATTGGAAAATGTGATTGATTTAAATAACATCTTATTTTATTTTAAAAAGCTGTTCATTTTAAAAGCTGTTTATTTTAAAAAACTGTTCTCTGAATATGTACATTATCCTTCAAACAAAATTATATTCCATTGAAATAATTCTAGATACAATCCGTAGATGAAATAATTAAGCGGTTGCTACAAGATTTTTTATTTCGTACGAAAATATAATCAATAGAATTAATTATTTCTTTACTGCATCGAAACGAATATGCCATTGGACGTAAGTTTTTTCAATTTGTTTTAAATCTTAAATAAAAATTGAGCATTAGAATGATCATCCACGATAATAGTGGAGAGAATATCAGATATCCAATGGAATATCCATGGAGAGAATATCAGCTATTCAACTGATAAGAACAGATACTACACTTTGATCTTAGCCACAGGCGAAGAAGCGATACTCTTTGGAGTTTCTCCCGCGTTTAAGTAGATTCTCGGTTCGCGCTACGCTTACGAGAAACGAGCGCGCGTGCGACTTCTAGCGGTTACTCCGAGAACTACGCGTTTCCTCACACCTATAATTCCGGTGGCGCTCGGCCATGATATGGTTGAATTTTTTCAACCAAATGCGCAAGAAACAAATTTTATTTTTGCATAATTTTTTAACCAGTTCAGACATTCGCCCAATATTTTTCAATCAAAATAAAATATTAATGTTTTAACGGATAATGTACTTGGAAATCAATATCGGATGTGGTGAAAAAGATAAAATAACATATTTACTCAATAGAAATGTTATCTGAATCAAACGAGCGAAATTCAATTTTTCTTGTGTACTTGAATCAACAATATTCAACAATATTCAACAATATTCAACAATATGAATTGAAACGCTTTTTTTGTTCGTTGCAGAAAATGCATTCAAAACTATATAATTCGTTCGCGATAATTGTTTAGATAATTTCAATAATATATTGTTCTCGGCTAAGAATATAACTTTTGAATGAAGCAAAACTTTTAATTTTATCATGTTATTAAAGTCAATAGCGTTTTGTTTCGACTAATAAATCCGATTATTTACACCAACAATTTTACAATTGAATCAACGAAATTTCATTCAATAACACCAATGATATTGGATCAATGATTTGTTTTTCTCAGTGCACAGAAGAAAAGAAGATGACGAAGCGAAGGGCATAGACACAGGAGAAGGAACAACGAAGTGGCAAGAGAATAAAAACGACTGGGCGAAAAATTCAGAAAAGAAAACAAAGAACAAATTAGGAGGCCAAGAACGAGTACGATAAACGAAACTAAAAAAAGAAAAAAAAAAAAGAAAAGCAGGACCAAGAAAATCAGGAAACGCGAAGAGAAGAAGGGCCTGAATAAAAAGGAGCACTAGGCTTCAGCATTCCGAGACAGGGACCAGGCAACAGTTCTTCCAAAGGCCACGGAACATCTGCTGCAATCTTTCCCCTGCCTCCTCTCGCTCTCGCTGTATCGCTTTACTTTTAAATACACACAGGACATGCGTTACTCGGGTCCGTGAATATATTATACCTGTATATATATACACACACATGTACACAAAGGTATCTGGAGAACCGCCGCAAATGACAAGGAGCGTTTCTCCTTCAAAAAGTCCAGCAGCATGATATATATATATATATATATATATATATATATATATATATATATATATATATATATAAGAGAGAGAGAGAGAGAGAGAGAGAGAGAGAGAGAGAGAGAGAGAGAGGGGAGAGAGAATCGGGACAGAGATCTTCACGGCTGCGTGAAAGTTGTCCCACCTCAGATGAGGAGCGTTTCTCGCTGGTACGCAGCGCAAGATATTTCCTCCCTCCGAACCTTTCATTATCTTCTTGCGGACCACCGTTCAATATACACACACACACACATAGCAAAAGGTGCTTTTGAAGACACTCGGCTTCGAGGATCGTCCAGGAGCCAAAATGAAGAATTCGCTTAAAAAAATGTTAACGACCGTCCTGAAAACTTTCGGATGTACTGATAGCCAACATTACATAGATATACCGGATTCAAAATGTCCTTTCCCTACACATCTGGTACAGTTAAAGTCCGTTTTCAGTTCAAGAGCGTTTTGTCTAGTAAAAACTAGTTCCGACTGAACGCCTTCGTTACGCCTAGTTTGGCTTTGTTTGTGTTTGTTTAAGCTAGTTGTTTTTTTGCTAGTTTTTACTGGGAAAACTTTTTTCCTAGATTCTTTTCCCTCCTTTTTACTAGGAAGACTTTTTTCTATATTTTTCCTAGTGTCCACTAGGAGAACTCTTTTCCCCTATTTTTCGCTAGGAAAACATTTTTCCTAGTTCCTTTCCCTGGTTTTCACTGGGAAAACTGTTTTCCTGTTTTCCCTAGTTTCCACGAAGAAAACTATTTTCTAGCTTCTTTTTATAGTTTTCACTAGGAAAACTTTTTCCCCTAGTTTTCACTCGGAAAACGTTTTTCCTCGCTTTTCCCCTAGTTTTCACTAGGACAACTGTCTTCCGATTTTCCCCCCAGTTTTCACTAGGAAACCTCTCTTCCCATTTTTCCCTAGTTTTCACCAGGAAAACTTTTTCCTAGTTGCTTTTTCTAGTTTTCACTATGAAATCTCTTTTTTAAGTTTTCCACAGGACAACTCTTTCCCTCGTTTTCACTAGGAAAACGTTATTTTCCTAGTTTCTATTTCCAGACTTCACTAAGAAATTTTTTCTCCAAATTTCCACTAGGGGATCTTTTTTCTAGGCAAACTTTTTCCCCCTAGTTTCTTTTCATACTTTTCACTAGGAAGAATTTTTCCCCTAGTTTTTGCTAATGTCCACGAGGACGACTTTATTTCCCTACTTTCAACTAGGAAAACCTAGTTTTAGGTTATCTAGGGACCCCCCTAGTTTTCACTAGGAAAAACTATTTGCAACGAAGGCGTTCACTCAAAACTAGTTATTACTAGGTAAAACGCGTTTAAACTGAAAACGGGTTTGAACTACAACAGATATATCTATATTTGTGGGTAAGAATGTATGTATACGGATACGCATACACGAAATCGTGCACCGATGGTTTTTGGTCCACGAAACATCTGCGGCAGCTGCTGAGCGTCGGCGTCGTCGCGAGTCTTCTCCTCAGCGTGATCTCATCGTCGCGACCACTACCGCTGCTGCCGAGAGAAGAGGCAGGTGCGCGCCGGCGAAGAGAGATCTCTTTCTCTCCCTCGCCTGCCAATTACGCGTGCCTCTTTCTGCCTCCGCGTCCTCTCGCCGCCCCTCCTCCGCATCGTCCTTCTTGAATTTTTTTTCTTCATTTCTTTATTTTTTTTCCTCTTCATCCGTCCTTTTATCACGCGTCCTTCTCTTTTTTCTTGCACGAGCGGAGAATTCGTGAGCGAGTGTGTATTCAAAGGCGCAACTCGGCGCTATCAGCCCGAAATTTTCGCCTTGTGCTTCTCTTTGTACTCTCTCTCTCTCTCTCTCTCTCTCTCTCTCTCTCTGGTTTCGTGGTTCGATCGACTGCCTGATCGGCGCGTCGGAAAAAAACACGCCCCGAAGGATCTCGCGCGGCACGTGCACACGAGCATGGTCTTCGGAAGAAAAAAAAAACGAAGAAAAAGAAAAGCTCGCATAATCAATGAGGCCTGAAACTACGAGAGGCTGAAGAATAATTTCTCGATTTTCTTCTTATTCCTCTTCAATTTGTTTCTACCATCGGATCTTTCCTCCTTTCTCTTTCTCGTTCGTTTTTGACGACGCGTTGTTTCGTTTTTAAAACTTTACATGGATATAACGGGTTCCGTGTTCAAAGAGTGTCTCAAAATGACCTGACATTTTAATCTATTGATAAAACGTATTATGTATTTGAAAAGTACGAATATTTTTGTTTTAATATAAGGTAGAAACATGGAGGTTATGTGTGGAACACAATATCCGATAGATGGCGTAAACGGCATGGACTTGGAAGGCATATTCTTTAAACTAGATGGCGCCACCTGTCACACTGCGGGCGAAACAATGCAGTTATTGCTCGTGCGATTTGACGCCATTGGACTCCTTTCTTTGGGCTTTCCTGAAAGGAAAAGTGTATGCCAATGATCCACGGACCATTTCGGAACTCGAGGAAGCAATTGGACGCACCATTAAGGGGTTAGGGTTAAATTCGCACTTTAGGGTTAAATTAGCAAAAATCGCAGATTAGGGTTAAAATTGTTAAATTCGCACATGATTTTTTTTTTGTATGGGAAAGTGATTCATTCATAAAATTAATTACACATTCATTTAGTATGAATATCAAGCTGTTAGAAAATATATATATTTTAATTCAATGTACAAAATGGCCGACTACTCGAAACTTGTCGAAACACCTTTTTTCCAATTGGCGTGACAAATAACTTCAACAATTTTCGCTCGATTTACTTCAAATTTAAAAGTTATATTCCTAATTGTATTTCGCAGCGAAGTACGTAAGGAATTTCTGATTAATCGAAAACTTTTCATTTTATGAGCAGTTTATGAGCAGTTATAACGAAATTATTCACTGAAAATTCATTTCTTAAGTTCAAATACCTATAACTTTTGAATAAAACAATATTTTTTAAATTCCGTACGTACTTCTCTACGTATTTTAATGTAGCGCCTAAAAAAAGATAATAAAAGAAAATATTAGTAGTTATATATTTTCTAACAGCTTGATATTCATACTAAATAGATGTGTAATTAATTTTATGAGTGAATCACTTTTTGATGGGAAAAAAAATTGTTACATTCGCACATGATTTTATACCCGTTACTGTGGCCTAACCCCTTAATAAAATTAATCCGAGATTATGCTAAAATGTAATTGAAAATTTCGTCAAAAGAGTGAACGTTTGCAAACAGGGACGAGGCGGCCATTTATCGGATATTTTGTTCCACGCATAACCTCTATGTTTGTACCTTATATTAAAATAAAAATATTCGCATAAAAATATTTTCAAATAAATAATACGTTTTATTACTAAATTAAAATGTCAGGTCATTTTGAGGCACCCTATGTATAAAATTCACATGTACTGTGAATTTTTTATCCCGTGCACACATATCCCGCGTAAGAAGGAAGCAGAAGACGAAATGGCTGAAAGTGTCTCCCTCTCCCTCTCTCTCGCTTTCTTTGAGGAGAGACTACCCGATCTTCTCCAATTTCGGATACTCTGCAGCTGCCCTCGACCACTTTTCGAGCCATTGCATGCCGAGAGTCATTCAAGTAGCCTCGGGATCGACTTTCCGCCTAAGCACACCCAGCTACCGACGTACAAAATCCCGAGTCGACTTTTTTATTTTCTCCGGAGCTTCTCCATCTTGGGACTCGAGTTTTTTTTTGAGACCATTTTTTCGGAAAAGTCTAGAGCTAGTGCAGAGAGACTGGATATGATCCGAATTTCGATGACCAAAAATTGGGCTGACGTGAAATAAGAACATTTTTCTACCCCCCCCCCCCCCCCCCCCCCCCCGGTCAATTCAATGGACTCAACGGACACAAGACTGTCACGCCTCTACTGGCTATCACACCAAAACATATTCTTGTCCAATTCCATGGTAACATCTAATTCCTAGTTACCTTATAAGTTAAGGTTAGTCAGCGAACACTATAACTTTAGGCGGGAAACGACTCGTCACACTTTCTCTCTGACACGAGACTCCGTCCAAGCAACATCGGATGTTCATTCGTTCCTTCAAGCACACGTGCAACCCTAGTAGCTATTACACGGTTTTTTTATCAACGTTGTTCTTATAAAACAAAATAAATATTCTATCCGAAACATCCACTTCATCTTGAACATTATTTATATAGACTACAAAATCTATAGATGGTGGGGGGAGGGGGGGGGGAGCGCCATCTACTGACTTAGTTCCAACGAGACAAAATGAGTAGCACGTCTATACAGTTGTTATTGCAGCTACGCGTGGATTTATATCGTAGTTCCGTAGTTGACTATTTCTCACTCACCCGTAGAGCATCGCAGCGCCTGCTATACCGCCGCCGCACTGTGCCGCGATGTAGAGGGCCGCGCGAAGCGGCGAAATTCTACGCGACAGGGCGAACGACACCGAGACCGCGGGATTGACGTGACTTCCTGGGGGAAAAAAATTAATGAATTGATAAAATTGAAATAAATCAAAATGCTGGCGACTTTTGACGAAACTGAAAGCAACGATCAAATGTTTACGTATTTCTTTGTTTTCTTTTACGAATAATGGAAGAATTTCGGGCGTGGGCGTTTGTAAATATATTTATTTTCTTGTATGTTTTTTTCAGTTGCTTTTGTTTAAATAATAATATAATCATCGAATGCTGAAAAAAATAACAGAAAAGTTGTGAACTTCTCTTTTTTTACGAATAATGGAGAATTTTAGTCGTCGGAGTTTCTAAACATATTTTTCATATTCGTATATTATATTTTATAATTGTTCATATTTTTTACGAATAATCGAAGAATTCCAGTTTTTCAAATTTGTGTTTGAATTCTTTTAATGAATAATTTAAGAAATTCAGTCGGTCCCGTGATTTTTTTATTTACTCGTTTTTTAAAGTTTTATTATTGAAGAATAATATAATAATATCAGTCTTTAAAAAAAATTTGTTACATATGACAGAAGACTTTCAAGCAGTTACGTTTTTATTTATTTTTTTCTTCCATTTTTTGGCTCCATTTTTACGTTCTCTCTCTCTCTCTCTCTCTCTCTCTCTCTCTCTCTCTCTCTCTCTCTCTCCTTCAACATTTATCTTTTCTCCTTCGGGACGTCACAGAGTCGCCGTTTCGGATGATCTTGCGAACGTGGGCGAGGGGTTCGGATACGGGTACAGGGTCTACAGAAGGAGCAAACGAGGCATAATCATTTAACGAGGCAATCGAGAGCGCAACGATGAGGGTAGACCGCGGGCGACCGCACGCGGCTCGTAAAATGGAAAAGCACGGAGAAGAAAAATCTGCGACGAGGAGTAAGGCGTTCCTCCCTGAGGCTACGTGGAATAATAAATTTCTCAACAATCTAAATACAAAGAGAGAGAGAGAAAGAGAGAGAGAGAGAGAGGGAGAGAGAGAGAGAGGGAGAGAGAGAAAGAGAGAGAGAGAGAGAGAGAGAGAGAGAGAGGGGAGAGAGAGAGAGAGAGAGAGAGAGAGAGAGAGAGAGAGGGAGAGGGAGAGAAATACAAAAAAGTTGCAACAAAATAATTGAAAGAAAACAAACAAATACAGATGAAAAAAGAGGAAGACACGAAGAGAATGAATTAAAATCATAAGCTTGAAGTTTGCATCGCTGGAATGCAATGAAAATTAATATTTCGAAATTCCTTTAATTTATTTCGGCACATTTCGCCTACAAAAATCTTGCAAGGATTTTTTAAGATACTCATTTAGCGATCTACTGTAATAAATCTACAAAAAAATGATCTAGCATAATAACAAAAATGAGGAAACCGAAATGTAAGGCGAAACGTTCGTTGCGTTACAACGATGCAAATTTCAACATCATTTGAGCGAGGAAAAAATTTGCTGCTTTTCATGATTTTTTTTTTCAAAAAGATTTCTTCACCATTTTTGAGACTTAAGGTATATTTTATTGTTACTTTTGACAGTTACAGGGTATTTTTTTTATTAATCTTTCGAAATGACAGACGTATGACACGATCTTCTAAACTACAATTTCAAAACTGGCGTGACGTATAGCTAAAAAAACTAATCGACCGAGTCTGATGAAATTTTGTATAAATCTTTCTAACCTTATTGTCTAAAACATGACTCTCACGGTTTTGAGAATCAAAAAAAAATATTTTTTTAAATTGCTAAATCTAGCCATTTTTCGGAAAATTCTATCTTTTCGTTTCAAAGCGTACCATTTAATCGAATTTCAACATTTCTCACTTCTTCTTGGTTCACATTGTGCGTATGAGGATTAATGAAAGAAAAATCTTCGTGGTTTTTATGGCGGCATATACATTTAGACGAGAAAAAAATTAAGCAATTTTGAGGGATTTTTTAAACTAAGAAATAACTATTTTACATTTATGAAACGTAGGTATACTTTGATAGTACATTCAAGTATACTCAAGTATACAAGTAGTAGAGTTGAGAATCGGCGTGCAGTCTACCTTCCCCGAGACTTTGATTTGCAAAAAAAAACCAAATTTTTTTCACTTGAAACATGTATAATTTCTATTTGACAGTACTTAAAACGAAGAAAATGCCAATTCAAAATAATGTCACCGATTTACAAAAAAAAAATCAACACGTCACGCAAAATTTCTGTCAAATTTGGATTCATAAAGTAGTTTTTTTGTTCTAATCCTTCCAAAACAATTCTCGTCAAGTAGAAGGTAGCAATATTAACAATATTTCTACCAAGTTTCAACTTTTCCAAGAGAAAAACGCGTTTGAAGTTTACGCCCGCTCCAAATCCGAGCGATGAGGCACAGCGTTGACGGACTGTAACGTTTGAAGTTGTTCGTTCTTCGCTTTGAAATTCTGGGAAAGTATTCTACGTATATTAGGGTGGCACAAATTTGAGCTCTATTTTTTCCCTTTTCTCACCATCCGAATATCTTCTTTAAAGAAAAAAAAATTGTCGCCAAAGCTGGCAGCGGTCAAAAAAATTTTGAGGTCGCTCAACCCTCCCACAAAATTCACATTTTCATTTAAAAATCGATTCTTTTCCATTCACTTCTCACCCATAAATTTTACGCTTTATAATTTACATTAATTTACATTAATTTACATTAAACATAATTATATTTACATTAATCTCGCGAAATCTCTAGCAGGCTAATGAATATTTAGTGGTCGCTCAAGAGCTTCGAAATTTCCAATTTTCGCCAATTTTTTGAACTCTTCTTACTCATAACTTTGACGCTTTGTAACATTTTCAAAACAATTAATCCTTTTGTCTTTCGAAGCAGTTTTCCGCGCATTGTAATGCGTCCCACGGTTGGTCTCGTTAGTCAAACTGCGAACTGATCGTAGCTTTACTCTGTGGCGTGAACACATATCGTCTAACTAGTGTTTGTTACAAATTATTATAATAAATTATTCAGAAAATGTAACACTTTGCTGTTTATTTTGTTTTTATGCAACAAGGAATTATAGTGCATGAGAGACTTATTTTTTGGCGGAAATTCAGAATTTTGAAAACTTTGAGCGACCACCAAATATTCATTGGTCGGCTAGAGCTTTCGCGAGATTAATTTAAAAATTATAAAGCGTTAAATTCATAGGTAAGAAGTAGACGAAAAAAAATCGACTTTTGCATGAAAATTTGAATTTTGTGAGCCATCTGTAAATATTTGTTGACCGCTCGCACCTACGTGACAATTTTTTTTTCTTCAAACAATATAATTGGATGGTGAGAAACAGGAAAAAAGCTTAAATTTGTGCCACTCTGACGTATAAAGTTTTTGCAGCGTTGTAAATGTATATTCCGCCTTAAGGGGGTTAAGTGGGTTTGAAAATTTCAAAAAATTCGTTCATTCTAAATTTTATTATCTAATAATACAATATGTGTACAATATCCTCCCAAAGTTTTAAGTCAATCGGAGTAAAAGTCTAGGAGAGAGAGAGAGAGAGCCTTTGGGAATTCCCCCCAGCCCAGAATGCAACTCAAACATGTTGTTTTACACTAATGAAAGAAAAATTCAGTGTAAATTTCAGCTGGATCACCCTAGTCATTGGGGTCGAAAATTTTTAAATTAAAGATTTTTCTCATTTTTTTAGTGTTGCAGTACTTGGATAATTTTGAATTTTTTTTTCAAAATAGTTCGTAGAAAAACGCCTCTTTTTTGTTGAGGAAATTTTTTCTCACGACGAGAAGATCGCTACGATACGATCATTTGAAATTTTATCACGTGTAAAATCTTGTCTCCGAGTTAGCCGAGTAAACGAGCCGATAAAAATCTGAAAAAAAATGCCACGTACTCAGAATATACGATACAAAAATATCACCAACTTTGAAAAAGATTGAAGGTCAGGCTTTTAGACCGTTCGAAAACACTTGGGACACCTCATATATTATATATTTTTTTAATAGAGAAACTATGCTTTATTTGGCTTTGAAACCTGATTAAGGGGCTATACCAGTGATACTTTCAAAAAATCGATTTTTTTGCCTTTTTCGACAGTTTATACTTTCCAGTATATCATTATCATTTATATAATTTATACCAATATCATTTTATCTTGCAAAAATCGATAGTTAAATCTTTAAAAGCGTTTTTCTCGAAGTGAGATTTTTCAAATTTGCTGACATAATTCAAAGAGCAATTTTCCGATTGACTTCAAAATTTGAACTGAGTATACTTGAATATATTTACTCTACAATGACGTAGGATATTTTTGATTGGATGAAAATTGACGATTTGGCATTGAAAAAAACGACCATTTTTAGGCAAGGAAACAGACTTTTTTTTCATAACTACGCCATTTTGTCAGATTTTTATATTTTTCGAAAATCCTGCGTCATTGTACAGGAAATATCTTCCAGTTTAACATTTTTTCCTTTTTCGGTTTCAGCTACTCAATCGGCCGGAATCATGTCAGCAGTGGAGGAACTTTTTTTTTTTGGCGCCTCTGAAGGCAGCGCATAAATCGCTTGGATCTCAATATTTTTCTATGAAAAAATTATGTAATATAGGTCAAATATAGCCAAATATATTCTTAGTTTTCCGAAACATTTAGTTGAGTACTTTTCTTCCAAAACATTTCCGAAGATCACCCAAATTTTCAGCGTTCGCAAAAGCCCCTCAAAAAATACCACGTACCAGTCGAAAGTGGTAATAAAACATGACCAAGTCCCAAAAATGGCAACTAAATCCACCCCCCCCCCCCCAAAATCCTGAAAATCCTTAAAATCTCAAAAACTTCAATCTGGATATTTCAAACCCAAAAAAAAATCCTGAAAATTCTTAAAATCTCAAAGACCTCAATCTGGATATTTCAAACCCAAAAAAAAATCCCTACGATAATCAGCTCAGAATCTTCCTCCTCCACATCAAAAGAACCAAGACCTCATGATGCTCGGCTGGGTGGCCGATTGGTCTTCAAGCTTCCCCATTTTCTTCCATCCAGCATTACCGCGCTCCCAAAAGCGAGGAGCTTTCGGCGCGAATAATGCTCATGACGTAGACTCACCGCTGACTTGTCCAAAGATGAGATGAATAGCGGCGATTGCGAAACCCGAGGCGACCGAGGTTGCCAAAACGGACAATCCGCTGCCGTAGACATTGGAGGACGCAGCAGCCCCAAGGACGACGAAGCCAAATAGAAAAGTAGCGAAGCATTCGACGGCAACGGCCCTCCAGAGTTCGAGGCTCCTCGCCTCGATGGACATCGGTGGACGACGATCTTGCGCCGGCTCTGCCACGTTGTTGTTGTCCCTCAACTCCGTCAGTCTCGTCAGCAGCCTGACTATGTGGGCGTCCACATCACGCGGTAACGCTTCCGTGGCCATTTTCACTCAATCGCGATCAAACGATGAAAAAAAAAAAAAAAAAAACGAAAAATAAAATTCACTTAGCTCACTGGCCGTTGAATCGGCCGCTTATTTCTACACCCGCGCGTTCTCTCCAGCTGCTCGTCGCGGGGGAAAAAATAATAATTTCACGACTAGCGATCGCGACAAACGAGGCTAAACGAGCCTCAATTGAAGAGCATGAGCTCTTCAGCGGCCGAGAACGCGGAGACGGATTATTTTAACGAACACGAGATCAGCGCGCGAGATCGACGAAGCGAAACTTTGCGAATTTTTCGCCAATTCGAATTCTTTGCCTCGCTGTTTTTTTTTTTTTTATTTTCTCTTCCACTCTCGTTGCGACTGAGGCGATTTTTTCCTCTCTCGCTCGTTCTCTGCGAATTTTCGTAGAGTCGAAGGAGAAGAAAAAAAAAGGACTGTAGGCGGCCCGATGTTGCCGCTCCGGCAACGCGCTCTCGAGTGTGTCAGAACGAGGTAGCGGCACACGAAACAAGTGGCCGGCAGCCCAGCGGAGAACGTCGAGTGCGCCCCCTGCCCCCCGCTTTGGCCGTGCGCTTCAGCGGGAAGCACCCCCGTCGGGTACGCCCCCACCCTCGGCGCAAGGTTGTGCCCCCATGGAGGAGAAGGATACGGACGCGATTTCGTGAGGCACGGCGAGACGCCTGATGATGTTTCTGCCATGCGTTGTTCTTCCTCACGTTCGCCTGGAAATATAAAAGAAGCGTGCACAGCGATTTGGTGGAGCGTTTCTTTTCAACGAGATTGTCGTCAAATTTCGTAGGGTGGTGAAAAAAAAAGAGATTTTTTTTCTCAACGGAAAATTGGGGGGGCAGTCTACTTTGGAGCCACGAAAAAAGTCTATTTTCGCGATTTTTTCTTGAGGTTTTTATAAAAGATACGAATATAAAAGTTGTTGGGCTTGATAAATAAAGTCTTGAAATACATTTTTTTAATGTTTAATTCATTTTTATTCATTTTTAAGTACAAAAACTGTAGTTTAACGTAACGCCTTGAAAATAGGTGGGCTAGCTCCATCACAACTCGGCAAACGGCTTGTCTGAAAGGAAAAAATCAAAGTCCATTAGATTCAGTATGACACTAGCTACAAATTGACCCTCGCATATAAAGTTTTATCAGAAAATAAAAAAATAGCAGATGAACGAAAAAAAGTTTTACAAAACGCGTTTTTTTCGCAGTTTTTCGCAAAAAAATAGTAAAAATCAAAATTTTTAAACCATCGAGGGTCATCTTGTTGCAAATCATGTTTACAATGTGTGGTTCAAATTTCAAGAGAATCGGTTTATTAGTTTTAGAGATACGATGGAGCTAGATTTTGAAAACGTTGTTTCGAGAAAAACGCGTTTGACGTTTATACTATGAAGAACTCTTACCTAAACTCAATCGGCAATTCCTGCACCGTACGAAATCCCTTCTGTTTGCTCATCATCGTCTATTTCTTCAAGTTTTGCTTGCATTCGATTTTTTGAAATTTTCAAAGTGGGTTGGTCCCTTAAGTACAAGAAAGTTTTGAAAAATGTGAGGGTTCTAAACAATTGTTTAGTTAGTGCTCAAACGCCTTTTTCATGTTTCTTTTCTCATGATTATCGGAGTATTAATTTTTTTTCATCTCGATGCAGAAAATGTTGATTTTATTTTTCTTGATTTCATTTTTTCTGTGACAATACACAAATTTTATTAAAATTTTTTTTTTTCCTTAAACAATTTGTGTTTGCAGATGAGGATCAATACATGTAATTCGGTTGTGAAAATGATATCAACCACTTGACGAACAAGAACACGGTGGTTACATCAGTGAACGTCTAACAAGTATGCGTGTTTTTTTGGAGTAATATGTTGTTTTGGAGTAAGAAAACAAAGTCATACGGATTCGAGAGTTACAAACCGCGGCGCTGTTGACGCTACTGCACCTTTGTTTCTCTGACTGTCCGTGAGTTCTTTTCGCGATTCATCTGAATGTTTCCAGTAGTTGCTGTATTGAGGTACGTCACAGTACACGTAAAAATAAAAATGTAAAAATGTTTATTCGAACGATTTGAGCTCCCGTGCAGTTTTTTGGACTTGAATCCTTCACTTTGGGACTTTAATCAGGATTATAATACGTGCTTGATTACTTTTAAAAACATGCAAGTTGTGAACGACATAGCTGAGAGAGTCTTTTCTTTGATGAAAAATTTCAAAGGTTCGATCCCGGAAAAACGAAGACCAAAAACAATATCTGTTGCAAGTTGTGAGCGAGCACGGAAAAAACCATCCTTTTTGCGAGAAGGGAAATTATTATTCGGCTCGATCAATTTTTCAACAATCGCATACTGTGATCCAGAATACATATTTTTTTAAACATCGTTTGGAATTATTATTTTCATTAAAACTACTTGAAATGAAAACGACCTGTTTATGTTAACTTAGAAAATGCTACGGAGCATAAAAAGTTTGGAGGAAATTATTCTATTATGATGTCTGTTGGCGGGGAAAAAAAGATTGACGAAAAATCGGAGAAAAAATTAAAAGTCGTTTGAGCACTACCTAAAAAAATGTTTAGACCTCTCAAATTGTGTATGAATTACTTTTTCATAACGTAGTAACATTTTCCGTTGAGTACCGCGAAAAAAAAAATGTTTTGAACCACCCCAGTATATACACTACCGATCAAAAGTTTTCGGACACTTCAGATAATTGCAAAACTTTCGATCTCTTTGCATAACTGCAAAATTATATTAGAATAACATAATTCATTATATAGAACTATATAGTAACTTTGTAAAATAACAAATGAAATGAATTATATTATTCTGGCATTATTTGGCAATTATCCAGTGATCGAAAGTGTTGCAATTATTTGAAGTGTCCAAAAGTGTTTTGGCTGGCAGTGTATATTTGTATGCGCAGAAATATATTTATCGGATATGCACGGAGTGTCCTATTTTTAAAAAAGGATTAAGGGGTTGGGGTAGGGTGAAAATGACGAAGCTCGTCGCTTGACGCAACTTAAATTGACGAGGAAGGTCCAACGTATGGCGCGAGAATCGCAGATTAGAGGTACACTTATGATTACAATGATAGAACTATTGGTAAACACGTTAAGGGGGGACCTTCAGGCGAGGAAAAATCGCCGACTTTCATGATTGTTTTTTAAAAGGAAAGATATCGTCACTTTTTTTGAGACTTACGGTATGTTTTATTACTACTTTTGGTTATTATATCGTATTTTTTAATTATTAATCTCTAAACATGGCGAAGGTATGGCACGGTCTTCTAAACGTCGACGGGATTAATCTGAAAAAAAAAACAACGAAGATTTTTCTTTCACTAACACTCATACGCAGAATATGAACCAAGAAAAAGCGAGAAATGTTGAAAATCGATTAAGGGGCCAGTCCACTTTGAAAATTTCAAAAAATCGAAAGCAAGCAAGACTTGAAGGAATCGACGATGATGAGCAACCAGAAGGGATTTTGTACACTGCAGGAATTGCCGATTGAGTTTAGGTAAGAGTTATTCATAGTATAAACTTCAAACGCGTTTTTCTCGAAACAACTTTTTTTAAATCTAGCTCCATCGTATCTCAAAAACTGAAAAACCGATTCTCTTGAAATTTGAACCACATATTGTAAACATGATTCGCAACAAAATGACCCTCGATGGTTTTAATATTTTGATTTTCACTGTGTTTTTTCGCGAAAAACTGCAGAAAGAACGCGTTTTCTTTACTTTTTTCGTTTTTCATCTGCCATTTTTTATTTTTTCATAAAATTTTATATCCGAGGGTCATTTTGTAGCTGGTGTCATACTGAATCTAATGGACTTTGATTTTTCGTTTCGAACAAGCCGTTGCCGAGTTGTGATGGAGCTACCTAGCCCACCTATTTTTGAGGCGTTACGTTAAACTATAGTTTTTGTACTTAAAAATGAATCAAACTTTTTTATGTATATTAAGACTTTATTTATCAAGCCCAACAACTTTTACATTCATATCTTTTATAAAATCCTCCAAAAAAAATCTCGAAAATAGCTTTTCCGTGGCTCCAAAGTGGACTGGCTCCTTAAATGGTACGCTTTGAATAAAAAAGATTGAATTTTCCGAAATTTTATTTTTTTGTGCCATACCTCCGCTATTTTTGAAGATTAGTTAAAAAAATACCACGTAACAGCCAAAAGTAGTAATAAAACATACCCTAGTCTCAAAAATGGTGAAGAAATTTTTCTTTAAACAAAGAAAATCAGCAAATTTTCTCCTGGCCGAAACGTATCTCCCTCCTTAAACGCGTTTGTCTCGAAACTATGTTATTTAAAACGGTGTACACGATTTCTTGACGTCTAATGAACGGATTGACTTGAAATTTGGTACACTTATTCAGTGTAATAGTAGTTTCGTTTTGACCGACGTTTTTCTTCTTAACATTTTTTTTCACGAGTAATTAGGAGAAATATGTAATTAATATGTAATTAACAGTAATATATAACAGTAAGAATGTAATCTTGCTTCGAAGAATCGAAAAAAAATGCACACCTTTTTTGTTGCTAATTGAAACACGGTAACAAAGAAAGCTCGATCAAGACTTAGCCGATATGATCTATTTTTAGAAAAAAAAACTCGTTTTGTTTTGTTTCGGATCAACCGAATCAAAATTTGATACACAACTTTGTTAATGTCCATACAAATCGATGTCCAAAAGATTTTTTATTCATCTTACTTATACCTCCAATATTAATATTTCAAAATGACTCAAATTCTCGGGTCATCACAGTAGCCTAATCCCTTAAAATAAATAGAAAAAATGAGGTCGTACAAACAAGTGTTTCCTACAAAAGGTAGGTTTAGAGCGGGACTTCCGATGGCAATACGATATGGTTTTTTTTGTTAACACGTCTACGAGATACCGCCGTAGCATTCAATTTTTTTAAATAGGAAGTGTGGCTTTTGTTTTTTAGAAACATGTATTTTGTTTTCTTTTAGAAAAATAGCTGATTTTGCGATGAACCGAAGGGAAAAAAGGATGGGGATCGGAAATTCGAACGATGAATATTCAGAAGGACCCAAATATCGAATTCAGTAATGACGAACGTTCCAATATAGATAGATCAATCTTATGATAGTCTTTAAAATAGTTAATCGAAATTGTGAATAGAAAAATTTCGAAGTTGATTTATAGCGAAAACAAATATCAAATTTAACAAAATAATGAGAGATATAATATTGATTCGCCTGTATATAAACACCAAACAATTCGACACGTCAAATCGTCGAATTGTAAATATTACGACAGTTTACAATTTCGAATTCATGAAAGCGAAGGACCAAAAAGTCGATATGATAAAATAGCGATGGGCCAAAATGGCGAACGGCCCGGATAGCGACATCTTGGGATCGAGCGATACTACTTGCGCTTCAAAATGAAGATGGCAGATGGCGTTAGTGGTCAGTCGGGTCAGGCAGCCATGCCATGTTCGCCATTTAGGTATTCGCCATTTCAGACCATCGATCATTTGCGTTTCTTAGATCTACACATTCGAAGTTTTTAGTCTCCATGTATGGCTTTTTGCTATAGACGATATTACGAATATTAGATACTCACTTTTTTCTATTCCGAAGATATGAATGTTGTAGACCGTCCTAATCTGTATTTGCACTACTGTGTCCAAAAAATAAGGTGACATTGTATTTATTTCGAAAATTCTTTATTTATTTTTCCAAATCAATTTCATCCCCTTCAAATTAATCCCCTCCCGATGCAATGCACTTATGCCAACGGATTTTCCAATCTTCGAAACACTGATTGTAGTCACTTTCCGGGATGGCCTTCAGTTTCGTCTTCGCTGCGGCTTGAATCTCCTCTATCGTATCAAAACGGTGTCCCCGGAGCGATCTTTTGAGCTTGCTGAACAGCCAGAAGTCGCACGGCGCCAGATCAGGTGAATACGACGCGTCAAAACGACGCGTATCTCAAACACTAATGAATATTTTGACATGTAAATTTCACATAGATGTCACTGACAGTACTACCAACCTAAAAAAAAAAATTCTCCAAATCCTTCGACGCGCGCAGTTTAAATTCAAATGTCACCTTATTTTTTGGACACAGTAGTATGACTCAAACTGCAGACTATCTGAATATATGTTCTGGAGTAAATGAGCTCTCGAATAAATAATCCTTTGGTCTAATAGTTATTTGATTTCGTCATTGGTCAAAGGATAAAATTTCGAATAATTCAACCTTCGTTATTTTGAGAGTTCATAATTCTG
The DNA here is from genome assembly GCA_963210295.1 of Ophion ellenae. NCBI lineage: Eukaryota > Metazoa > Arthropoda > Insecta > Hymenoptera > Ichneumonidae > Ophion > Ophion ellenae. The sequence goes on from OY723392.1 coordinate 31,007,059, forward strand.
TCGTTTCGAAATCTTTGTCGTTCTAAATTTGGTCATTCGACATCTTGACTCCCACCCGGAAAAAAGATTCGATTCATTTTTTAAGCTGATCCCAACCGTTCTCCAAGCATTATAAATGTTACATCCATTCTTTCTATTTTGGAAACACATTTTTTCGTCATTTTTTAAGTTTTTTCAACGCCCAACTACTCTCTCTCTCGCACTGACAAATGGCGATCTCCTATACAAAAAAACAGTTGTTATCGTCCTTTTTTCAAGGTGCACCGCCTTTCCTTTGTGTATCCCAAGAACAATTGAAAAAGCAAAAGCACATTCAAAAATTTCCCTTTACTTTTGCATTTTTAAATAAATTGCTCGCACGTTTGATTTTGTTTCGCTTTCTCAACTGAATTGCTTGCGTGGTCAGCAAAATAATTCGGTCAACAGTGCTGAAGTAAAAAAAAATAAAACGAGCTCCACCGATACGAGATCACGTTGAGGAGCTCTAGAGAAATAATTAAAAATAAACAGAAACGCCTAATGACCACCTTAAGGGGTTAGGCTACTCTCGAGGCCGAAGAATAGGGTTTTTGGGGTGTTTTTTTTTTTCAGAAAAACTACAAAATAAATCGAGATTACAAAAAAGGGTGTTTATCACACATATCAGTGACTGTATACAGTCATTTTTTTGAAGCGATTAATTTCAAAATGGCGACTGTGCAGCGTTTATCTCAAAACTGCATTTTTTAAGTTGGCCGGAAACATAACTCAGACAATTTCCAACTGATTCATATGAAATGTTGAATATATCTTGAAAAATACATTTTCTATGGAAGTACGTAGGATCTTTTTTATATTGCATAGTTCATTTGTTATTAACAATTATCTGACGATTTTTTTGGCAAATTTTTCACTTTCCAAGAATTTGCCTAAAAAGGCGTTAATAACAATTGAACTATAAGCAATATAAAAAAAAAATCCTACGTACTTCCATAGACAATGTATTTTTCAAGATATATTCAACATTTCAAGTGAATCCCCGAGTAAAAATGATTGTATATACTTAGATACAATTATATAAAGATGATATACAATCATATATATTTATATATAGGTTTATATATAATTGTATATAACTCTATACATTCGTATATATAATCCGATATAAATGTACTTCCATCAAATTTGATTTGATAAAATTATACATGGTTCTGTATATAATGATATATGGAGATACTATTTTTATAGGGAGTTTATATAATTAGATATAATATCATATACAGTTATATATAATTCAATATAGTGTCGTATATAATTATATATATACGTGAACATTTTATTTACGGTATATAAAATTGTATATGACTGTATATGAGTACTTTTATTTTCTTTTAAAATAGATATAATTGTATATATCTTTATATGGCTTCATATATGATTAGATATAGAAAAAAATTTCTTTGGTTTTATACGCGTATGGAAGCAGGTAAATCAAAAGATTGTTTATTAAAAGTTAACAAATTATGTATTGATGCAATATATTTACCAAATTTGATTACAATTATTGGGTTTCTTAGAGAGATAATTTCCAATTCTGATCAGTTGATTAATATTAGTTTTTTCTTGATATTTTACTAACAAAATGTCATCGCTTGATTCGACTGGTATAATATGTGTCACAATAGCTTTTTTTTCTACATGACAAATCATATCAACGTATTTTACATTGAAATGTTGAATTATAAAGTATAAAGTATTCTCAAATGAAAAGAAAGGACGGTTTGATCCATATATGGGAACACTTTTGTTGTTATTCGTCATTTCTCTTACCGAACCCGAGTAAAAATGAATATATGTATAAACATATATAATTGTATATTTATTGATCATATACAATTGTATACAAAAATTGGCCCGATAGAATTTTATATATTTGTATATAAACGTATACAATTGTATATACTAATGTACAGTTATGTACGATAGTATATGAATATATATATATATATATATATATATATATATATATATATTCATGTACTATCGTACATAATTGCATATTAATCTATACAATTATATATGTTTATATATATTCATTTTTACTCGGGTCGGTTGAAAATTGTCTGAGTTATGTTTCCGGCCAACATAAAAAATGCAGTTTTAAGATAAACGCTGCACAGCCGCCATTTTGAAATTAATCGCTTCAAAAAAATTATCGTACACGGTCATTGATATGTATTATAAACGCCCTTTTTGTAATGTCGATTTATTTTGTAGTTTTTCTGAAAAAAAAATCCCCAAAAAGCCTATTTTTTCGGCCTCTGGAGTGACCTAAGGCTCTAAAGCGCGTGTCATCAGCGCCGAGAATATTTTTCCCGAGACCCTCATCCGCGATCCTATTTTTCGCATGAACGAATAGAGGCTGGAAATGATACGAAATTACTTGAACCGATACGAATAGAGTCTTTGATAAGTCTAATCGGTATGACGCACCGTGGACCGAAGAATTAAGAGCGGTCGAGAGAAGCGTATACACAACATTTCGCCCGCTTCCTTCTTCTCACCAGTGACACTGGCTCGCCCTTTGACCCTCAATTTTTGTTTTTTTCTCTTCTCTTCGCTTCACGGCTGGCATTCCTCTAGAAGCTTTTTCCCTGACTGACTGACTGACGGTGACTCATTGTCGCAGACTCACGGGCGATATTTCCGCGGCAGGCAGGGCGCGTGGCTGAAGAGACACAATGCAAGGCAAGTAAGTGCGCCCAGGAACGGGAAACTGTAACGATAAAAATAAAAAAAACGTTATCGATCAGATTCCGCGCAGGTATGAAGCGTTTGTTCTTTATCTAATCTCTATAGGGCTCTGTGTTGATACGTGCAGATGCGTGGACTCGTGCATGCGAACAGATATATAGGGTGACAATTGTAAAGTGGCCATGTTTTTTAAGGGCCGGGCACGGAGATTTTTCGACCGCGAAAGAAAATGATCTTTAAGGGGTTACGCTACTATGACGACCCGAAAATGGGGGTTATTTAAAAAAATCATTATAAAGGAATGAGGAATTGAAAAATCGTTTAAACATTTATTTGTATGTGTTAGGATGTTGAAAAAGTTCTAGCTGTTTTTCAACAGATGGCGCTACCAGAACTGCGTGTGTAGAGATTCGGTCGGTGGTGATGATGACGACAGGTGGCTCTGTACTCCCGTAGTTGTCCGTGGCTTGTTCAGGTTATGTAAGGTCGGTAAGATAGGAAACGGAAACGGAACAGGAAACGGAATTTGCGTTTCTTCTCGGGTACAGTGACAGACTCGTCAGTAGGGCTGTGTCACTGCACCCTGCCTTTCTTTTTATTAAAGTTTTTATCAGTTATTTACATTGCCATACAGTCTTTGGTTTTTATACGTACATATAAACTTTATAAACCAAATGCATCTTTGAATATACACTATCGTTCAAAAGTTTGGATCACACTCGCCCCCGTTCCGACCCACACAAGAAGTTTCATCGCTCTTTTAAAAATGACGATATCTTAATTTACCAAGCGGCGTTTCGAAAGGGACATATTTAGCTTCATTTAGCATTTAAAAAAAAATTATAATTTTTTTAACCCGGTACACACTGAAAGATGGTGGTTTTTTGGCTTTTTGGGGGTTGAAATTTTAGCGCGCGAGTCGTGAACAAAAAAATTTAACCGTTTTGCCCATGAAAAACTTAAAGCGGGGAGTGCAAGCTTTAATTTCGTTTTTTTTTTTTAAGTTTCGTACGATTTTTTTTCGCATATATATTCAACTTTTTGCAAAAAAACGACCATATTTATAAAATGTAGCCTAACTCTGAAACTACTGGGTTTTCGTAAAACTACTATGAGGATATAAAGTTACATACAATCATTTTGGATTTACCAAAAAAAATTCCAGAATTTGAAGAAAAAAAATTCTTTTAAAAATTTGAAAAAAAATTGAAAAAATACGAACAACTTGTCCCACATCTCCCGGGGATTTGTGGAAAAAGTTGCAAGAAGCTTGGGCCAGTCTGGAGCGGGGTCAAATCGACAAATTGATCCAGCGGATGCCACGTCTTGTGAAAGCTGTGATCGCACTGAAAGGCGGCTTTTTAGATTAAAAAGCCGTGTAGATGAGGTAAGAGACCCAATTTTTGAAAATAAAGAAATATTTCGTTGACTTAAGAAAACATATTTAAAAAAATCGAATTTTTGATTTTTTTTTAATTCCGAAAAAATGTTGGTAAATCCAAAATGATTATATGTAACATTTAACCTTCTTAGTAGTTTTACGAAAATCCACTAGTTTCAGAGTTAGGCTACATTTTATAAATATAGTCGTTTTTTGAAAAAAGTTAAATATTTATGCGGAAAAAAATCGTACGAAACTTTTCAAAAAACGAAAGTGAAGCTTGTACTCCCCGCTTTACGTTTTTCATAGGAAAAACGGTTAAATTTTTTGTTCACGAGTCGTGCGCTAAAATTCCATCCCCCAAAAAGAAGCCAAAAAACGACCATCTTTCAAAGTGTGTACTGGGTTTTAAAAAATCGTAATTTTTTTTTTAAGTTAAATGTAGCTGAATATTTCTGTTTTGAAACGCAGCTTGGTAAATTAATATATCGTCGTTTATACAAGAACGATGAAACTTCTTGTGTGGCTCGGAACCGGGGCGAGTGTTTCCGAACTTCGGACGGTAGTGTATGTTAAACTTTAGGCTGCGATTTTGTCAGCATCTCCGAGTTTAATAATATTTGAAACGTTTGAAAGCAGTAGGAATGATTTTTCAAACAAAGCATTAATTTTATCGAAATAAACAGTGAGATCTTATTCAACATCCCAATACATTAACAGAGTCGTATACCAAATTTCATTAACAAATCTTAATAATTGGAAAATTTATAAACAATCTCGTGAAGGACCTTTGAAAGTGAGGGGGTCAACAATGTACTTGATTTTGGCAATCCGGTTGATCTGAAACAAAAAATAACGAGTCTTTTTTTCTTAAAATAGATAATATTGGTTAAGACTTGACCGCGCTTTTTTTTGTTATCGTCTTTCAGTAAAGAAAAAAAAATTGGAATCCTTTCCTTCGATTTTTCGAGGACAAATGACATCATTATTGTTAAAAACTAATTAAAAAAAAATGTTAAGAAGAAAAACGTTGGTCAAGACTAAACTACTATTACAGTGAATAAGTGTACCAAATTTCAAGTCAATTCGTTCATTATATGTCGAGAAATCGTGTACACCGTTTTGAAAAACACAGTTTCGAGAAAAACACGTTTACCTTCAATCTGCGATTTCTGCAGCATATGTTGGACCTTCCTCTTCCATTTGAGTTGCCGCGAGCGACGGCCGAGAATTTTTAAATCCTCCCAGCTGCCTAGCCCCTTAATGGCTTTTTAAAATGCTCCCCGAAATCAACGCAGCGTATTTTTGTGATGAGTAGTATTTGCCAAAAAGAAATTGAGCATTCTGAAAAAAATCATAATCGCACTTTGAGTCCAGTGGAATGAAGATAAATTCCGAATACGAAATATCGATTAAAAAAAACGCTTTTCTAACGGGTTACACGTAGCTTGTGGCCGGAAAAAAAATCCGTTTTGTTCTTTCTTCACATTAAAGAGTATGATTTTGACTACCTTTTACAAGGTTTGTTTCGAAAAATATTTATATATTTTTATATTTATTTTTATTGTTTAAATATTTTTCAAAATACAAAAAGGGACTATGCATCGAAAAAAATACGTCAGTTCAAGCACTGCTTTTTGATGTGTGAAAGAAGCTTGTGAAGTTTAAAGTTGATCGGTGCAGCGCTTTTCGACATACCGTGGTCACCGATTTTGAAAAAGTCATTTTGAGAAAAACACGTTCGTAGTTCGCCGGTCCGCGGAAGCTACATACAAATGCCCATAATTCCCACAATTTAAAAGGGATGGACTTGACATTTTCAGAGAATATTTTTGAGATGTCGAGAATCCGGCGAAAACCAAAAAACGATATCTAAAAATATTGCAACTAGGTGTGAGCGCTCAACGTCACCTATTTTAATTGTCTTTAAAATGGCAAGCTTTGGAACAGATAAGTCACATTTGGGGTGAGATATGCTTTATTATTCCCTGCCAAAGAAATTGGCCAGGGACACGAGATCAAATTCGAAGTGGGTTTGAGATACGTGGATGTGTCTATTTTCATTTTTCTGTCCTTGTCTTATTACTTTTTTCTCTCCCTCTCTCTCTCGCGACTTTATTTTATTTTTTAAATTAATTTAAGTTCTAAAATAAAGCATCTCTCTCTTTAATTTAATTTAATTTAAGTTGTAAAATAAAGTCTCTCCTTCGCGACTTTATTTTAGTTTAATTTAATTTTAATTTACTTTATATATGTATAATATACGCGGTCTTGTGTCATCTTGCGTCTTTTTTGACACATATCGAAATCAAACTGATGTTAGATTGAGGCTTGGTTTGTCGCGAACCTTCGTTGAGTTAGACTTATAAAACTGCGCAGTATTACTATGCTATGAAATATGCATTTTTCTTTGTAAAAAAACAGAGAGCACTGTTATTGTAAATAGTTTGTATTCTTATTTTGCCCAAGAGTGATTGTACTAGGGCATAGATAAAAAATTAATCTCTCTCTCTCTCTCTCTCTCCCTCTCAAGTTCCGCTGACCACAGACCTCGCGCGTTCGTAACAATCGTTTGAAAGAGAGCGCGACATTGTTCATTGACGCGTAGGCGACCATAGGAACCCGGTTCGCGAGCCGCGACAGAGATGACATCGTATTACGACTCATTAAAAAAAATTAGCTACTCAGCGTTCATTTTACCCGCAGCCGCCACCGCGGCCGCTGTTCCGACGAGAGTGAGAGAGCCCTTTCATTCGCAACTGACAGTCGTCGGTTTACTTTCGCCGACGTATCAGCTGACCTGTGGCAAACGATCAGGCACGCGGGTATGGCAAGCACGGGAAAATTTGATTGACCAAAAATGATAAAAGTGTTTTTCTCTGCGATCGGCCGAAAATTATTTGCGCCGCAAATAATTTTGTCCCTAAAATAATAATAACAATTATTATTGTTTTTATTATCAATAATAATTTCGGGTAATTTCCTACAATTAAGATATGCAGTGTGTTGTCCGGAGCAATAAAATATATTATCGTAATAATGTTAATAAAAAATAAATTATAATAATAATAAATCCACCAAATAATAATGATAATGGTCGATGCCATATGGCTTTAACAAAAAAATCATTGTATAATATTCTTTATGAAGACAACAAAAACAACTATAATGATAATAGTTATTATTCCGGTCTAGATTAAGGGGTTAGGCCGCAGTAACGGGTATAAAATCGTGCGCGAATTTAACAATTTTTTTTCGTATGAAAAAGTGATTCACTCATAAAATTAATTACACATCTATTTAGTATGAATATCAAGCTGTTGGAAATTTTTTTTTTTTTCGATGTACAAAATGGCCGACTACTATTTTTTTTGTTATCTTTTTTTAAGGCGCTCCACGGCGTGACATTTAGCATCCACAATTTTTGACCTAGAACGAAAAACAAAAATTCTCGTCAATCTACATTAGAATACCTAGAGAAGTACTTACGGAATTTAAAAAATATTGTTTTATTCAAAAGTTGTAGGTATTTGAATGAATTTTCAGTGAAAAATGTCCTATAAAACTGGTCATAAAATGAAAAGTTTTTGATTAATCAGAAATTCCGTACGTACTTCTCTGCGAAATGCGATTAGGAACATAACTTTTAAATTTGAAGTAAATCGAGTGAAAATCGTTGAAGTTATTTGTCACGCCAATCGGAAAAAAGCTGTTTCGAGAAAAACGCGTTTAAAGTTTTAGGTACTCTATGGCCGTGCCAGATGTGGGCTTACGTTATACGCTCAAAGTCGGTGAAAAAGAAAATGTCTTGCTATAAATCGAATAGTAACTTATTCCTATGATGATAAAGCACTGTTTTAGCGAAAAAAAATCGATTTTTTGAAAATTCTACTGTGGCCTTACCCCTTAAGACCGAGCCTAACTACCAGGGGTAGGTCAATGTTTCCCAGTGCAAACAGAGGAAGTGCGTCGCCCGGAGCAATAAAGGCTATTATTTAAAAAAAGAATAGTATTTGCTTTTAAAAATAATAATATCAAGAATGGCCCCCATTATTTTGTTTTTAAAACGATAATGATATAGTATTCTCTATGAAAATAACGACAATAACAATAAAATTAATAAATGATCCATGTGATGTTTTTTTTTAATAATGAAATATTCTCTATGACGATGATAATAAAAACATGTCAATAAGTAAAATCACTAAAAAAAGAATGCAAATTATTGCTGTCGCTACATTAGAAAGGTATGACGAGAGTCATTATTTTTCGTCCATTCAAACGACACACTACAATTTTCCGCTCAATTGAATCATCTAATATCATCCGCGTGAGTCTCGTGACCGCATGATTCACACGGAGATAACAGGGAAATTCAAGCGCTTGCTGGAAATATAGTGACTCTCGTTTGCCGGCGCGGCCTGCAGTGACACTTTCAATTGTTGCTCGCGGGATTTGATCCACCTGGTGGGTTGGCTCGTTACCGTGCTGTTCAGGTACGTGCATGTACAGTAAGCTGATTTTAAAAAATCGACTTTTTTTTCTTCAAATTCCCCTATTCAATAGTTGCAGTAAGATGAAAAAAGACGCCTGTTCAAATAAAAGCCCTTAAAAAAATTACTAAAATCAGCTAATTGTTTTCTTGCCTAAAGCTACCCCCCCCCCCCTCCCCCTTAAGGCCATAGGCCACTCCAGAGGCTGAAAAAAGGCTTTTTGGGGATTTTTTTTTCAGAAAAACTACAAAATAAATCGAGATTACGAAAGGTCACTGTATACAATAATTTTTGGAAGCGATTAATTTTTAAATGGCGGCTGTGCAGCGTTTATCTCAATACTGCATTTTTTAAGTTGGCCGGAAACATAACTCAGACAATTTTCAACCGATTCACTTGAAATGTTGAATATATCTTGAAAAATACATTTTCTATGGAATTACGTAGGATTTTTTTAATATTGCATAGTTCATTTGTTATTAACAATTATCTGGCGATTTTTTAGGAAAATTTTTGGAAAGTGAAAAATTTGCCTAAAAATTGTCAGATAATTGTTTTTTGTAATTTCTTTTTTGTAATCTCGATTTATTTTGTAGTTTTTTTTTAGATTAAAAATCCTCAAAAAGCCTATTTTTTCGGCCTCTAGAGTGGCCTAACCCCTTAATGTTAATATTCAGAGGTTCCTCGTCGCGATTTTCGATTTTTCATGCTAAAAACACGGAGAAAACTTAACTTGCTACTTTTGAATTCTATAACTCGTCAACGGGTAAACGTACAATGGTCAATTCATGTTTTGTAGAGAATCAAAGGCTCTATAAAAAAGGTCTCTTGTCGTTTTATGATAAATTTACTCATTCAAAAATTATTCAAGGTCAAAGATGAATTCATAGTAAATTCTAAGATTTTTTCACCTCTGCGGCGAAACTATCAGACTTATCACAAAGTGTCATAGGACCTATTTTGTAAATCATTTTATTTTCTATGAAATCATGTCATTGAATAGTTTTCAAATCTAATAAATTCAGTAGTCAATGGCTTTGCAAATTCATTTTTTGGCGAACAGTTGCCTTTTCTGTGAAATTAATTGTTATATTAACCGAACGTATAACTAAAAAGACGCCAACTTTGATAAAGTTACTTTCTAATGTTCACTGTTGATGAAAATTGTAAAAAACATGAGAATTTTTTCGTTTTATTTGTGTTCTTTTCTAAAACTATAATTTAAAAAATGTTTAATATAAAATATAGTTAAATATAAATTATATTAAATTTGTTTCAAATATAAATGAAAACTTGCATTTCCTTCAAAATTAATTGTTATATTAACCAAAAACATAAATAAAAAGACGCCAATTTTGATAAAGTTACTTTCTAATGTTCACTGTTGATGAAAATTGTAAAAAACATGAGAATTTTCTCGTTTTATTTATGTTCTTTTCTAAAACTATAATTTAAAAAATGTTTAATATAAAATATAGTTAAATATAAATTATATTAAATTTGTTTCAAATATAAATGAAAACTTGCATTTCCTTCAAAATTAATTGTTATATTAACCAAAAACATAAATAAAAAGACGCTAATATTGACAAAGTTACTTGTCAATGTTTACTGTTGATGAAACTTGTAAAAAAAAACATAACTATTCTTTTCGTTTTATTTGTTTTTTTTTCTAAAACCATAATTTAAAAAAATGTAATATAAAAGTTATAAGAAAAATGTCTTAATAAGTTTTGCATACTGTAAATAAACAATCGCACTGAGTAACCTCTAAACATTAATATTAAGGGCTTATAGTTTAACGGGCCCCTTATTTCATCTTACTCTAACTACTAAATAGGGGCCGAAAAGCAAAACTCGTTTCTTTTAAATCACCTCAACATACATGCTGATTCACAACTATCCGCTTTTTTTAATGTCGCGCGGCAAAAATTGTTTTCGCGTTCATCTCCGAGTAGTGAACAATGGCACAGTAGTGAATGTTTGTTTTTTTCTTCTTAAAATTGTTTTTTTTTGCTGAAAAATAATAAACCCGGAGACTCGCTTTGCAAATCGATAATACGATTCAATAATTTTCGTTTATTCTTTAACTCTCGAAGAAAAAAAATCCGCGCCTGAGCAACTATCGTGCTAGTGTTTATTCAGCGTAGGACTTTGAACGCGAAGATCCCGGTCAACTTTTGTCGCACGTTTTAAAAATAAATCGGTCTGCTCACAATGACACACCCAGTAAATCCTAACAGTTGTGAATCACCCTGTATGTGTACGTGCGCCTATAGTTTGTGAACGTGAGTACATGGCTGCGCATGACTGTCGTTTACGTGTGCGTGTGGGAGGAGGGGGGGAGGGGGCGCAGCCAGGCTCATTCACGCGCTCAAGCGCTTGCTACGGTTTGTTTTTATAGTCCCCCTCGTAGTACTACATTACTATAATCGGAACCTCACTACTACAAAGTGGGCTGAGAAAGAAGGAGGTTATGCACTCATATACATAGATACATACATATATGTATATACACACACAGGGTATAATGTAAAAAATATATAAATTACCAAATATGTATAAAAGTCTGCATATAAAGAATGTGTATGTGTGTGTGTGTGTGTGTGTGTGTGTGTGTGTGTGTGTGTGTGTGTGTGTGTGTGTGTGTGTGTGTATATATATAGTTTTTATGTTTCACCTTGGCTGAGTGTTTTGGTACATATACACGTGTAAGTGTGTGTGTATATATGTATATATATACCGGGTGTCCCATTTTAATCTTATACCGATTTATCACGAAAAATACTGCTCCGATCAATTATTGAGTATACCAAAACGTTTAAAGTTTAAAAGGCGTTTAAAACAAAAATGGGTCCATAAGTCAGAATGGCGACGTTAATATGGCCGACATGTTTTTTTTATAATGGGATCATGAATTTTTCACCAAAACACGTACCAGGCTTAAACTAAATTTTGTGGGAAAAGTTTTTCGATAACGTTCATAGTTTTTAGGTTAGAAAACAATTTTTTAGCCGCAGAGAACTAAATCTTGTTTGGATTTGTTTGGGTTATTGAACAAATCCGAATGCAAACAAACCCAAACAAATTCACACCCACACACATGCACACTTACGCTAGGGATGTCGAAGACTCCCTCGTGATACATTCTGTATAGCGCTAAAATAGCAAAAAAGGGCATTCCAACCAAAACATTCTGAGCGTTATCAAAAAACTTTTAGTAGAAACGTTGTTAGTTTTAAACTGATAAATGTTTTGGTGGAAAAAAAAAACATTTTCCCATTAAAGAAAAACGCGTCGGCAATCTTAACGTCACCATTTTGAGTCTTGGACCAAAAAAGATTTCTTTAACGTCCCCCTTTGGACACTGAAAGTTTTATTATACTCAATACTTGATCAGAGCAGTATTTTTCGAGATAAATCAGGTGTGAGATTAACCCTAGAATGGTAAACTTATTTTTTTGCCTTCTAAAGGCAAACTGGGGCACAAATGTAGCACACGCGTTGGGCCCGATTATCGGGGTTATAAATAGTGAATAAAATGTTTGGAAGCATATGATTTTCTTCGTTTTTCAACGAGGAAGATGACGGTACCATTTAAAAATTCCAGAAAATTCGAAAAGTGTGTCAAAGTTTGATACGAAAGGAAAAGAAAACTCGAAATTGGTAAAATTGTGAGTACTTTTACAAAATTCGTGGTGCACGAATGTGCACCACTGTGTCATTGTAGGGTTAAAATGGCACACCCGGCATATATATATATATATACTAGGTGCGCAACTAAGTCCCGGGTTTCACACATGGATGGCGCTAGCGACACATGTAGTCGGCATACAGGTCTGAAATTCCGTGTCTTTATAGCTTGGACATCTGTCAAGAATACCCAGTCGTAATATAAACAAATATCGCAACACAACGACCTTTTTTCTAACTTTGAAAATGTCAAAGTTTGTGCCAAATAAACAGCATTTTCGGAAAGCATTGCTTTTCTGTTTCTACCTAAAAAAAACAACTGAAGCACGTCGGTTACTTGAGGAGGCCTACGGCGAACATATACTATCCAAAACAACGTGTGAAGATTGGTTCAAGCGGATCAGAAGTGGCGATTTTGAGTCTGGGGACAAGGAGCGCTCGGAAAGACCGCAAACATTTGCGGACGCCGATCTGCAAGCGTTATTGGATGAAGATGACACTCAAACAGAAGATCAACTTTCCGACGCATAAATGTGACTCGGCAATGTATTTCGAAACGTTTGCACGCCATATGAAAGATTCACAAGGAAGGAAAGTGGGTGCCGCATGAGTTGACTGAGAGACAAATGGAAAATCGAAGAGCCACTTCCGAAATTTTGCTTTTGCGGCAGAACAGAAAGAGTTTCCTGCATCGAATTGTTACTGGCGATGAAAAATGGATATATTTCGAGAATCCCAACGGCAGAAAATCGTGGCTCTCACTTGGCGAAGCGTCAACATCGACGGCACGGCCAAATCGCTTCGGAAAAAAGACAATGCTCGGCGTTTGGTGGGACCAGAAAGGAATCGTGTACTATGAGCTGCTGAAACCGGGCGGAACTGTCAATGGGCATCGTTATCGACAACAACTAATCAATTTGAACCATGCATTGCTCGAAAAACGGCCAGAATGGGAAACGAGACACGAACGTGTGATATTGCAGCACGACAACGCTCCGTGCCATCGCAGTTTCATCGTCCAGGACACCATAAAAACATTGAAATGGGATTTGCTACCGCACCCGCCGTATTCGCCAGACCTGGCCCCTTCAGACTATCACTTGTTCCGTTCGATGGGGCATGGCTTGGGTGGGCTACACTTGGCCAATTACGATGCAGTACAAAATTGCTTGGACGAATGGTTTCAGTCCAAAGGCGAGGGACAATATTTCGAATGAACCATTTTTTGTATTTGGCTTGAAATTTTCAATTTTTTATTGGTAAAAAACCCGGAAACTTAGTTGCGCACCTAGTATATATATGTCTACCCCGAGCTCCCGATATTGTAGGTCATTGGTTGTTTTTTTCGTGCTCTACATTTGTCAACAAAAAAGCCCCCCCCCAAAAACGTGGAGTTTAGCTTGCATCGAGGTCGGTACCTCCAGTTGAAAAAAAAATCTATCTACCAAAACGTAGACATTGCCAAACCATTCAAATGTTGGTCTCTGACTTTTCGCCCCAAAATCGATATTTATAGGTATTTTTGGGCGACAAACATCTAGTGGATCACCCTGTACGTCCACACACATACGTATACACAGGCGTTTGTAAGTATCCCCAGTAAGTTCAACGGTAACTTTCGCTTGCTCCCAGTGACGAGAGCTGTATAGATAAGTGTTGATCGTTGCTTCAGGAAGAGCAAAAGTGAACAAAGACGAGAGAGAGAGGGAGGGAGAGAGAGAGAGAGAGAGAGAGAGAGAGAGAGAGAGAGAGAGAGAGAGAGAGAGGGAGAGAGAAAGAGAGAGAGAGAGAGAGAGAGAGAGAGAGAGAGAGAGAGAGAGAGAGAGAGAGAGGGGGGGGGGGGAGAGAGGGGGAGAGAGGGGGAGAGAGAGAGAGAGAGAGAGAGAGAGAGAGAGAGAGAGAGAGAGAGCAAGAGAGAGTGGCGCAATGAATTCTCGTCGCAGGTCAGAGCGAGAGTAGCCGGAGAGTAGCGCAGCAGTGTGTGTTTACCTGTAGGTTCGGGCAGTGCACGAGGATAAATATACTAAGCGGAAGAGTAGTAGAACTGACGACCCCCGTGGCCCGTTGGTTCGCCAAGGTGCGTAGGGCCACCGGGGCGGAGGGGACAGTCTCGCGTTACTCGCTATAGTGCGCGAGTGTCTCAAATTTGGAATACGATGCGGAGTCTCGTTCCGTTAGGGGAAAACACGTAGGAGGCATTTGCCTCCCACTGTAGACGAACGAGGCAGCTCGGTGGCGTGCGAGGAGGAGGCGGACGACGGACGAGTGTGTCGAACGGGAAAACGCGACATCGTGGCGAGCGCGTCAGTGAGCGAGTGCGCGGCAAAATGGTGACGACGACGCTCGGAGCACACGCCTCGATCGGGCGCGTCAAACGTGCGCTCGAATTCTCGTTCTTGTTGTTGTTGCTCGGGGTTGTTGCGCGAACGCGTTGTCAGCAGGGAAATCCTTGGGGTGAACGCGCCTTCGGTCGCGATGGTGTTTTCGTGCCGTCCGATGCTCGGCAACGTTATACCTACGTGTACAAGGACAGAAGATACGGTTATCAGCCGAGCTACCTGGATCCCGCGTACAGGGGCCCCCCCAGGGATCCCAATGACCACTTTCATTACGAGGCAAGTCGACAATGGAGTCTTTTTGTTATCCTGCGTCTGAACTGGATGCCATGAAAATTTGTAGGGAACAGTATGTTGGTGCAATTTAGTTAATCCCGTCCACAATTTTGGGCGAGTGATCGAGATCGGCCGGTAAGGAAGATTCCATCTACTTCTTCCGGTCGGCTTCGCGGTAGATGAGAATTTAACGGCGAAACAATTGCGTCTGTTCGCTTTTGTTTTTTTTACGTTACTCTGGTGATGGTATCGTCAGTGATGGATAGAAATCGTTGCGATAAGCTTCCTACTGAGTTAATCTCGTCATCCTCGTCTCACGGAGGAGACCGACCGAGCGCAGTGTCCCTCGTGACGCGCAAGTGAATCGAATCCTGGAATTTGCGAAAGTAGATTACATTTTTTGGAATTCCTGTGGGTAATTGTTCATTTGAGGCGTTAGGCTACTGTGACGACGAGCAAATTAGGGGTATTTAAAAAAATCATTTTAAAGGAATAAGTAGTTTTTCAAAAATGGTTTTTAAATTTAAAGCACATCAAAAAGAAAAAAGACGAGTTTTTTTTTAAATTAAAATAGATAATATTGGCTAAGACTTGACCGAGGTTTTTCTTGTTACTGAGTTTCAGACATCGAAGGAAAAATGTTTGATTTTTTTACGATTTTTCGAGGAAAAATTGCATCTTTTTGATAACCAATGAAAAAAAAAACGTTAAAAAGAAAATCGTCGGTCAAGACTAAACTATTATTGCACTGAATAAGGGTACCAAATTTCAAGTCAATTTGTCCGTTAGATGTCGAGAAATCGTGTACACCAATCTGCTTCGATCACAATTTTTTGCGTGACGAGGACAGGCGCTGCGCAGTCCGGAGAGCACTTTGTAGCCCGCGCCCTGTACGCCGAAATCGGAAGGCAACGTTTTTTGTGACCTTTAAAGGGTTAGGCTACTGTGACGAGCCGAAAATCAGGGTTATTGAAAAAAATCATTTAAGAGGAATAATTAAAGTTATTAAAAAATCGTTTGGACAATTATTTGTATGTACATTAAGGCCTAAGGCCACTGTAACGGTCCAAAAAAAAGGTTTTTTTTCACGAATTTTTTGCTTCCAAAATTGAAGGTAATTGAAAAAAAACTTTTAAGGGTGTTATCGGGCATACATTAAACTTTATTATCAAATTTTTTTACAGCAAAAAAAAAACAAAATGGCGGTTCCACAGCTATCTTCCCGGGGCATGTTTTGCTTGCAGGGCTCCGCGGCACGCAGCACCACTGGTGCACTTTTGAATCTAGAACAAAAAAAAAACCATCAATCTAGAGGGTTATAGCTAGAGAATGTCGATCGGATTTTAAAAAGTATCAATTTTTGTGGATTTGGCGTGCGTTTGAAAAAAAAAATTGATTTTTGACGAAAAAAACGGCTAGTTTTTTGTTAATAAAAAATCAATAAATAAAGTTATTGAAAATCCCGATCGACATTCTCAAGATAATGTTAATGTTCACATCTGGTCAAAATTTCAAGTAAAAAAAATGAAAATTGTTCGAGTGATGCTGCGTGCCATTTTGAAAAACCGTATTTCGAGAAAAACGCGTTTAAAGTTTTGCGAATAGTTTTTTATTGGAAAAAATAAAAAAAAGAAGGTACAAAAAAAATTTACCGTTAGTCTGCAATCCCAGCACCATACATTTGTCCTTCGATGGCCAAATTTTCGTCTGGCAAAATTTACAGTGGCCTTACCCCTTAACAGAGTTGCCTACCAAAACTCATTGAGAAAAATGAATAATTAAGGCCTTAGGCCACCCTAGAGGCCAAAAAAATAGGCCTTTTGGGGATTTTTTTTCAGAAAAACTACAAAATAAATTGAGATTACAAGAAAGGGTGTTTATCATACATATCAGTGACTGTATACAATAATTGTTTTGAAGCGATTAATTTCAAAATGGCGGCTGTGCAGCGTTTATCTCAAAACTGCATTTTTTAAGTTGGCCGGAAACATAGCTCAGACAATTTTCAACCGATTCACTTGAAATGTTGAATATGTCTTGAAAAATACATTGTCTATGAAAGTACGTAGGGTTTTTTTTATATTGCATAGTTCATTTGTTATTAACAATTATCTGACGATTTTTTAGGCAATTTTGTGGAAAGTGAAAAATTTGCCTAAAAAATAGGCCTTACCCCTTAAGGAAGTTATAACAATCTCGTGAAGGACCTTCGCACGTGAGGGGCTGAACGGTGTACTTGATTTTGGCCACCCGGTTGATCGGAAACAAAAAAAACGAGGTTTTTCTTAAAACAGATAATATTGGCTAAGACTTGACCGAGCTTTTTTTCGTTATTATGTTTCAATCAACAAAAAAACATTTTGAATTTTTTTTTTCGATTTTTAAGGAACAATGGCTTCATTATCGTTAATAACTGATCAAAAAAGAATGTTGACAAGAAGAACGTCGGTCAAGACTGAACTACTATCACACTGAATAAGTGTACCAAATTTCAAGTCATTCCGTCGATTAGATGTCGAGAAATCGTGTACACCGTCTTGAAAAACATAGTTTCGAGAAAAACATGTTCAAAGTTTTATCCAGCAGTTCTATCGTCGTATCATAAGTTAACCTTCAATCTGCGATTGCTGCACCATATATTGGACCTTCCTCTTCAATATGAGTGGCCTCGAGCGACGAGCGAGCGCTCGTCATCTTCACGGTAGCCTAACCCCTTAATAAACTGATCTCTTGGGGTCCCTGATGAAGAACTTCCGTAGGAATTCCTGCATGATTCCAATGGCAAATCGAATCGGTCCTTTTCTTTCGTATTCACATTACTCTGACGATACTATCAGCATAGAAAAATGTTGCAATAAACTTCCTCATCCGACACAATACACCAGCAGTCTCGCTTCGTGACGAGCTAGAACCCTAGAATTACAAACCCATTTTTTCGACCTTTAAACCACAAACCGGGACAAATATATACCCCACACTTTCTTGTGCGTAAAATCGTTCTAAAAGCAGCAATGACACTCGTAAGTACATGAACCTCTTCGTTGTTTCATGCAGCAGAGAATGGTGAAAAGAAAATTCAATTTCATTGAAGTTTAGTCGGTGAAAAATCAAATTGAATACCTGAAAGTGCTCAAAACGGCCAAAACGTCATTTTGCAAACAAAAACGTGGGGTAGATATGGGTGGGGATCGGAAATTCGAACGACCAATATTCGGAAGGGCGGACATTTCGAATTCAGTAATGACGAACGTTCCAAAATAGATAGATGAATCTTATGATAGTCTGTAAAATACTTAATCGACATTGTGAATACAAAAATCTCGAAGTTGATTTATAGCGAAAACAAATATCAGATTTGAAAAAACAATGCGAGATATAATATCGATTCGCCTGTATATATACACCAAACAACTCGAAATGTCAAATCGTCGATTTGTAAATATTATGACAGTTTACAATTTCGAATTCAGTAAAGCGAAGGACCGAAAAGTCAATCAGTTAAAATAGCGATGGGCCAAAATGGCGAACGGTCCGGATAGCGAAAACTTGGGATCGAGCAATATTACTTGCGCTTCAGAATGAAGATGGCAGATGGCGTTAGTGGTCAGTCGGGTCAGGCAGCCATGCCATGTTCGCCATTTAGGTATTCGCCATTTCGGACCATCGATCATTTGCGTTTCTAAGATCTTCACATTCGAAGTTTTTAGTCTCGATATATGGCTTTTTGCTATAGACGGTATTACGAATATTAGATACTCACTTTTTTCTATTTCGGAGATATGAATGTTGTAGATTTTTCGAATCTGTATTTGTATGAATCAAACTGCAGACTATCTGAATATATGTTCTCGAATAAATGAGCTCGCGAATAAATGATCCTTTGGTGCAATAGTTATTCGATTTCGTCATCGGTCAAAGGATAACATTTCGAATAATTTAACCTTCGTTATATTGAGAGTTCATAATTCTGTCGTTTCGAAATCTTTGTCATTCTGTATTCGGTCATTCGACATTTTGACCCTCGCCTGTAGATATCTACCCCGGTTTGTAGTTCTAGGGTTAAAATTGACTGACGAACCTCCCGTCCTCTTTGATTAAATATCCCCGTGTACGTTGATTCGTCCAGGATACGCCCAGGCATCCGGAATTGCCCGGGATATTGGCAGGATGGCGCGAAGATCTTCAGGGCAAGGAGAGAGCCGACTCGAAGAATCTGGTCAAGGACATATTCGTTACGACGGATTACGGACCAGTCCAAGGATTCAAGGTTCACCTGTACGATCATCCGGAAGCGAGACACAGACCGTGGAGCTTACCGGTCGAGAGGGTCACCGCCAGTGTGAACGTTTTCCTCGGAATTCCTTACGCGATGCCAGTGACGAAGGAGTCCCGATTCAAGCCACCGCAAAGACACAAGTACGAATCATCCTATCTATACATATAAAAGAACATGTCCTGACTGATTCATCAACGCCGAGCCAAAAGCGCTGAAGCTAATTACAGGAAATTTGAGTATGTTGCTTTCGTGACGCAGCACCCACTAAGGGGGTTTTTTTTTTAAATTCAAACCTTAAGGGGAGAAAAAGGGTGAAGTTTATATGGACATTTTTAAAAATCTAGTCGGATTTACTTGAAACTTGGCATTCGTGATTCTTGACACAGTTAATGAAACACGTGTTTTAGCATTTTTGGAAATTCGACCCCTAAGGGGAGAAAGAGGGTGGCAAAGTTTGTAGGTAAAATAAAAAACATCTGGTCAGAAGATTTACTTGAAACTTAGTATTAAAGCTCTGCAACACAATTAATAAAACACGTGTTTTAGTGTTTTTTCGAAATTGAAGCCCTAATCGAAAGAGGGTGGCAAAGTTTGTACGGAAAATTAAAAAAAATCGGGTTGAATTTACTTGAAACTTTGTATTACTGCTCGGGGCCGGGTTGAAATTCCAAACTTTGAATAGTCAGAACGCTCAAAACTCCGAAAGAATTTTACACGAAAGACCAAAACTCCGAAAATCTTAACACTGTCAAAATAATTCGGCCATGGAAGTTTTGAAAGTTTCAAAATTTTCAATAAATCGACGAATTATTTCAAGAATTTTTTTTTTATTAAAAAGTGATTTTGCGTCAATTTTGAAGTTTGTCTAGACAATGTTATATGTTGTGCAACATTTACAGTCAACTGTGTAGACTTTCGCTGGCATGATCTTGACACGAGGGCCGGGTTGAAATTCCGAACTTTGAATGCGCCGACGGTTTAACATTTCTAATTTTAAGGGGAGATATCCACCTAGGAGCCGGTAAAAAAGGTCATTTTTGTGAAGTTTTTCAAGGAAAAGTATTTGAAATTTCAGATTGGGGTTTTAATTATGTAAAAGTATATACATTCAAACATTTGTTTAATTTTCTTTATTTAAAAATATAAAAAATATACAAGGATATTGTACGATCCTTGGAGTGTTGTAAAAAAAACTGCGAATACGGTACCCACTGGCGTTTCTTAAAAAATCATCCGCAAAAAAAAACTAAAAAGATTATTAAAGTAGATACTATAATCTAGTACTTGTCATAGCCGATTTTGAAAATATCAATTTATGACAAAATGACGGACACTTGAACATAAATAATGATTTTTGGGCCAAAAATTAGTTATTATTTTGCCTATAAAACAAAAACTAAGTAACGGAAAAAAATCCTATGGCAAGTACTAGTTGATGGTGTATAGAATAACCACAAAAAACCTCAAGTCAATCGGTTCATTGGTTTTCGAGAAATTTTGGCTACCGATTTGAGAAACGTGGTTTTGAGAAAAACGCGTTTGAAAATTTGGGAATGAATAAATCATGGAATTTGTCAATTTACATGGAATCATCGATACCAGGCCCACAGTGTAGGTCTTCTACGGTCGACGGAATGTTCATAGCTTCTAAATCCTTGACCTCGACGATTTAGGTGTATACCTCCTCTTAATGTTCCGAAATTACAAGGTTCGTCAAAATTATGCCAGCGAAAGTCTACACCCTTGACTGTAAATGATGCATAACGTATAACATTGTCTAGACAAATTTCAAAATTGACGTAAAATCACTTCTCAATAAAAAAAAATTCTTGAAATAATTCGTCGATTTATTGAAAATTTTGAAACTTTCGAAACTTCCATAGCCGAAATATTTTCGACGGTGTTCAGATTTTCGGAGTTTTGGTCTTTCGTGGAAAATTCTTTCGAAGTTTTGATCTTTCGGGGTAGTATATTTTCGGAGTTTTGATCTTTCGGTGTAGTATACTTTCGGAGTTTCGAGCGTTCTGATCATTCAAAATTCGGAATTTCAACCCGGCCCCTACTTCTCCTAGACACAATTAATTACATTTCAGCGTATTTGTAAATTCAATTCTTAAGGGGAAAAGGGGGGCAAAGTTTGTATGGTAAAAGAAATATCTGTTCAGATTTACTTGGAACTTAGTATTAATGCTCTTCGACGCAATTCTACGGGTTTCTTAATGAAACATTTCCGGAGCACATTTCATTAAGGGGCTATACCAGTGTGAACGCTGAAAATTTGGGTAATTTTCGGGAAATTTTTGGAAGAAAAGTACCCAATTAAATGTTTCGGAAAATTAAGAATATATTTGGCTATATATGACCTATATTACTTAATTTTTTCACAGAAAAATATTGAAATCCAAGCGACTCATGCGCTGCCTTCGGAGGCGCCAAAAAAAAAAAAGTTGCTCCACTGCTGACATGATTCCGGCCGATTGAGTAGCTGAAACCGAAAAAGGAAAAAATGTCGTTAAACTGGAAGGTATTTTCTGTACAATGACGTAGGATTTTCGAAAAATATCAAAATCTAACAAAATGGCGTAGTTATGAAAAAACGTCTGTTTTTTTGCCTATAAAATGGTCGTTTTTTTCAATGCCAAATCGTCAATTTTTAATCAAAAATATCCTACGTCATTGCAAAGTAAATATATTCAAGAGTACTCAGTTCAAAGTTCAAGTCAATCGGATAATTGCTCGTTGAGTTTACAATGTCAGCAAATTTGAAAAATCTCATTTCATATCCTTGAAAGTATAAAAATCTCATCTCATATTCTTGAAAGTATAAACTGTCGGAAAAGGCAAAAAAAAAATCGATTTTTTTAAAGTGTCACACTGGTTTAGCCCCTTAAAGAGCATACGACACAAGTCAACGCGAGCGAAGCCGCGGGCGGAAAGCTAGTTGGTTGGTAAAGCATTTTGATATCATTAGGTCTGTTCCCCTCAACCTGGCCACCTTGTTCCACTTTTTGCCCACCATCGTCATATCGAGCCATTGTTATGAATAGCCCTGAAGAAGAAAAAAAACCCTCGTACCAATTCGCAGCCCCATTACGAACGAACACAATTTTCGAAATGTCCTTTTCCCCTTCGCGATGCCAAAACCGTGAGAATCGTTGCCAAAGTTTGACGATCGGTTCGCAGGCCCTGGCAACTCTTGCAAGCCGTCGACTGGGGACCGGCCTGTCCGCAGCCGAGCGCCTACACGGGCGCTACGAAGGGCATCCGCGACGTCGACGAGGACTGCCTTTATCTCAATATCTTCACGCCAAACGTGAGTAGTCAAGAATGGCCGCTCTTCTCAAGCTATTCCCTTCACAGATCCGAATATTTGACAATTAACTCATTTTCGTCTGTAATCAAGTCAAAATACATCATAGTATGCTGTTCAAATTTCAAACCATATTGGGGAATTTGTAACGAAAAATTACGACTCTAAAAATCGTCTCATTTATACGGTGCTTTATGGAGATGACACGCTCGCCACATTTATATGGAATCAAAACACGCGGCAGTGTCTCGACGATCAATATTATTTATACACTAAATAACTCTCGATGCCTGAAGGAAACTGCTCACGCGTGTAAAAAAATCTTAAGATTTCGCAACGACGATACAAACAGGCGATCACTGGATGTTTGAGAAAAATATTAATGATTTCATTTGGAAAAATGTGACTAGCAGAATCTTCGAAGCGGCGACTTTTCAGAGAAAATGTACTAAATCTATTAAATTTGCGTCAAATTTTTTCTTCCAGTTTGTAGTTCGTTGTAATATGGTATAATTGATTGTTTAAACTAAAAAATAATTATTCTACATTTGACAAACTGTAGGTATAGGGTAGCGTGGTCCGAGACCGACCGCCTCATCGGCAAAGCCACTAGAAGTGCATCAAATTAATTTTTTTGTTCAAACTAAATTTTGATTGTTCAGAGGGAACGTTTTTCTAAGTTTTGTGCAGCTTGACGAGGTTTTCGGGTATCGTTTGTTTAAGATACCGGGGCGTATCTTAAACAAACCGTTTCTTATTTCCGTAATGAAAGTCTGCATATTGGTCGTTCGCAAAAATCGTGGTCCGAAAACGACCTCCCCATGGTCCGAACCCGACCCCCTTTTTTACAGCGAATTAAGGGAAAGGGCAAAAGTTTGATTTTATTTTGCAACTTTTTAGCAAAACACTATGATTTGGGAATAATTTTCAAATTTATTTTAGAACATTTTAAGGCCTTTTTCTAAGGAAATACAATTTAACGAATGCATCGATTACAATTTTAGTCGCTTAATGCAAAAATTACTATTTCAATCGCTGTTTGAGCTGTCTTCTGCTTCACAATAACTGCGAATAGGCGACGGACGAGCCCTAATGCCATGGCAGCAAGTTTTCGCCGCAGAATTGCCGGTTCTCGTTTCAGCTTTAGACGTTTGAACGATCGCCCCATTTCTAAAACAACCATGTGTAATTACCGTCAGAAGTCATTGAATCACAGGTCGACTATTAAAAACACGCTAGAAAATCTTTCGTGCGCAAAAACGTAGAGGTCGGTTTCGGACCACCCATTGGCGGTCGGTTTAGCACCATCGAGACTTTTTACAAGTGATCTAAATTTATTGGTGCGTGTTTCAAGTCTGGGCCATAAGCAACCAAAACAAGACTTCAAACTGCAGTTCCGTGCAGCTCAAAAATGAACTTATGCGTTGTACAAAACACAACGCGACGCGAAACCGTAGAATGAAACGAGAGAAAAAGATGGCTCTCTACCTCCAAATTGTCGGTGTTGTGAAAGCTTTCAAATGCCACCACCGACAGTTTCGGTTGCAGCACAAGTACTGAGAAACATGGAGAGGTCGGTATGGGACCACCGGTCGGCTGCGGACCACGCTACCCTACTTTAGTATATTTAAGGCCTTAGGCGACACTAACGGGTATAAAGTCATGTACGAATTTAACCATTTTTTATCGTAGGAAAAAGTGATTCCCTCATAAAATGAATTACACATCTCTTTAGTATGAATATCGAGCTGTTAGAATTTTCTTTTTTTCCGATGTACAAATTGGCGGACTACTAATAGTTTCTTTTGTTATCTTTTTTAGGCGCTCCGCGGCATGACATTTAGCATCCACAATTTTTTACCTAGAACAAAAAACGAAAATTCTCGTCAATCTACATTAGAGTACCTAAAGAATTACGTGCGGAATTTAAAAAATATTGTTTTATTCAAAAGTTGTAGGTATTTGAACTTAAGATATGAATTTTCAGTGAAAAATTTCGTTATAACTGCTCATAAACTGCTCATAGAATGAAAAGTTTTCGATTAATCAGAAATTCCGTACTTCTCTGCGAAATGCAATTAGGAACTGTAACGGGTCACCCTTAATTACATTAAATTTTTGTGGATTCGGGGCACGATAAGGGAGTAAATTAATGTAAACCTTGATGTCCCAACAAATAAACGAAAATTCATTCAGATTTGTTTTCACCTCACAGTACAAATAAGTTTTGAATCGCCCTGTATCGTGGTTTCGCGCGCTCGGTCGGTTTGGCTGTCGCGGCTATTGCGTACGGAGGAGGCGGGACTTACAACGTCTCGAAAATTTGCAAGCCTCCGTTGCCCAGGGTAACGACTACTTCCCTTTTTATGATGGCCGCCATTTCGTGCTTGTGTACGTTTCGTGTATATACATCCTTGAATTGTGTCTCATATTCTTTCCGAAATTTTAAATACTCCTATTGCCGCGCCTCCTGTGTGTGTGTCGCGCGGTCTTCGCGATTTCGCCGGTTCGGTCTTGCTCGGCCACTGCCCACTTTGTTGTTGTTCTGTCTTTCTTGCTCTCGTTACGCGTTTTTATCTGGTCTTCGAGCTGGCTGTCAGATTTAATATTCTGACGTTTTTTTACGCGAGATGCTTTATTTGTCTCGAATTTCGTGATTCTATGCTTTCTCCTTTAATTCGTCAAATTTCTCTTTTGAACTTCTATGAGGTTATTGATTTCATCCTTTTTCCTGATTGTCGGACTTTTTGTAATCGGATGTTGCTAATTCTTCCCTTTCTGTACTTGCTCCTCTTTGCCACTTTTCTTGTTCAGTCGCTTTCCTTGCCTTTCGGGCTCGGACATGCGCTTGTTTCGGTCCTTATGGCAAATTCCACGTTCCGTAAGCGTGAAAGACAAGCATCTTCGCGCGAGACTCGTGCGAAAATCGTTTGAAAAGATTCCCAAATTTTCTCTTTTTACCTTCTCTTCTATTGTTCCGGCTTCTTTCCTTAACGATCACTTTGCCCGCTGCATCAGTGGGTACTTGCATCCGGTACTAAGGCCTTCCTAATAAAAGAGATTCCCTAATTTATTTTGCTCACTTGCTCCATCCTGTTCAATGCTTTCCCTAGTTCGATCTCTTCCACGCTTAAAAAGCCTGTACTAGTATCTCGTTTCGGTACTCACTCTGAATCTGACTGAAAACAAGTAGGCCTTTCCTCTCTCGAAGTAGCCCTTATATACCCCTTATTCCCGCTCTTTTCTTCCCCTTCCCAAGCATCCTTTGTTCAATAAATGTTACTTTAATATTTATTCAATCTTTCTTTTCTTTTTGTCTCTATCTTTTCCCATTTCCGAGAGATGGCGCCACTTGGCACTTTTCTCGGTCTGTTCTTTTACCGAATACCACCTGGAGGCAATGACCGCGCTTGTCAACATCGACGCCCTTGTCGCGTCTCCGCGTCGCTCGCTCATGAGACGGTTCTATCTGTCTCAGAACATAATTTTTAAATTTGAATCAAATCGAGTGAAAATTGTTGAAGTTATTTGTCACGCCAATTGGAAAAAAGCTGTTTCGAGAAGTTTCGAGTAATCGGCCATTTTGTAGGTCGAAAAAAAATATATATATATATTTTCTAACAGCTTGATATTCATACTAAATAGATGTGTAATTAATTTTAAGAGTGAATTAGTTTTTTTATACGAAAAAAATTGTTAAATTCGCACATGATTTTATACCCGTCACTGTGACCTAAAGTCTTAAGAATACCTTAACCGATCCTCCGTGATGTACGATTTTCCAACTGGTGTCGCAGGTAGACTCAGGCGTGGGAAAAAGTTATCCGGTGATGGTTTACATCCACGGTGGTGAATTCTTGCACGGAGCGAGCAACCAATTTCCCGCACATATACTGGCCGCGTTCTACAACGTGGTCGTCGTGTCCATGAACTATCGGCTTGGAGCGCTGGGTATGATAGCCACTCGGCATAGCTTCCTCTTGGTGACGATTTTAATTCGTTGTTTGCTCTCATTGACGTTCTTCGACAGGATTTTTGAGCACCGGTGACGAGCACAGCCCGGGCAATTACGGAATTCACGATCAGGCGATGGCGCTCCAATGGGTCGCTGATAACATTGAGAACTTCAACGGGATGCGCGATTCGATAACGCTTTTTGGCCCCGGAGCGGGCGCGGCTAGCGCCGGATTGCTCATGGTCGCTCCCAGGTATGATATCCTTTAAGGGGGGAAGACCATTTAGAAGATAAAAAATTCGAGTTTTTTCGTGATTTTTTTTTCATATAAAGAATACTTATGGAAATTTGTAATGTTGCGTTTTTTATTTGATATTTTGAGTATCCAAAAATATTTGATTATTTTTTAAAATGCTAATTGCCAGTCGTGTAAATCGATGTTCAGAGAAAGTCGCTCAAAAAGTTTCCGCACTGCTGGAGTTCTTGCGCTGCAAATGTCTGAAGCAAAAAAATCAAAATGATTCTCAAAGGTTTCCATACGCCGTCGGTGAAGCAGGATTTTGGAAATATATGCAAAATTCACGAAATTACAGCTTAATAAAGTCAATTTTGGGATTCTTCACGATTTTTTTGCTATATTCAAGGGTAAAAGTACGTTTTATTTTTGGAATTAAAATATTATTTAGGTTCACCGACAAACTGATGGTACAAGAAAGATCTGTGACAAATTCAATCAAAATCGGTTGAATAGTTTTCGTGTAATCACTCCAGCAGTTGTGAAAAATACAGTTTTGAGAAAAACGCGCTGAAAGTTTCAACAAGGGAAAACTTAATGAATTTTGATGTCTTACCGGCTAATCCGCGATTCCAGCGCCATACAGAATTCCTTCGGCTTCCTCGCAAAAATGATTTTCCTGCTGCTGCCGCTCTCTACGGGTTTTCCGGCCCGAAATTCAGTAGGCCGATAGGTCAACAGAGGATTCCAGCTCACTTTATTTGAGCTTGCACTAAAAAGTTTTTTGGCACTGGCACTATACCCTCCGTTATTTTCCGTGTTGAGATTAATGTGTTAAAAATTCACTTCCGTGAAGGTCCCTTCGGTGATGCATGAGAACCTGTTGGGTACGCGGACATTTTGAAAAGCACTGAGTTCACATCTGGCCCACGGTGAATTTGAAGGTAGTCCTTCGCTTCACACTAGTCATACCACTGATCATACTTGCACAATTTATATTTTTAACATATGCAAAGAAGAATTGTAATAACTAAATTTTCCATGTGTAAACTGTTTACTTAATGTTCACATTTAATTAGAAAAATAGTTATTCCAACCATTTGCGCAGTATTTCTAGGTTTGATGTTTGGCATTATTGGTTCTATCTCCGTCACTTTTTACTCAACCAGGCGAGTTTAACCTCCATGCTTTCCAACGTCGATCTGTCAAAAGTATGTCAGGTGCGAGAAATATAAAGCATTGTATTCAGGCCACGACTGGTAAAAGGAGTGAAAAATTTGTGGTGGCGAAATATGTCGGTTAAAAATGAAATATGTGTGGAAATTCGAATGAGGAAAATGAGGTTAGGACTACAGTCAGCTGTTGCCTTGCTGTCACGTCTCTTTATCGTAGCAAGTGGTGATAAATCCAATACCGGAAGTTCAAATTAAACTTGATATTACATAAAAATTAGGTCAATAAGCGTAGTTTTTTTCTGAAAGTACTGGATTACTACAAGTGTTAGGTATGTAAATCTGATTATTTTTAAGAATCTGACGGATTCCCACGATTATATACACTGTTGTAGCGACCGGAAATTGGGTTTTTGTATGTCGTCTCGGAATATCTTCACAAAAATACGCAATTTTAATATTTCTATTCTCTGTAATTAGGTCGATAAACGACCCTGAAATTTTACAGAGACGATTATTAATATATTTAGTGAAGGTCAACAAAAAATTATGAAAATCCTATGGATTGAAGCCTGCCGATAGGACTACCTTGAAGTACCTGTGACGCTCCGCATCAACGACGATAGGCCCTACCGCGTACGAATACGAAACATGAAAGATCGGAGCAAGACGAAATATAGAACGGCACATGCACCGCCGTCCTCGGCCGCACCCTGCTTCCACTCGGCACGAACGCTCTTGGAGTGTTTCCGCGAAAAATCACGCAATTCTTGGAATTTCTCTTTACAAATTGGACACAATATTCTTAAGACATTGAACTATCGATTTATGGAAAGAAAAAAATCGTTTTGTTTTTTTTTAATTTGTAAATGGTCTTCGACCTTAACTATGGTGGCCGAGATCTCATACACAGGTCAGGCAACTCCGCTGGGTTGGGCGGGTCAGCGAAGACGTTTTAGTGTCTGTGGTGGCCGCTAGGGTCGCTGCTATCGTTCGTGACAATCGTCGCACCGGACCACGAGGCTGGGCAGGTCGTCAAAAATTGCTGGAAATTTTGCAAAATTAAGTTAATCCCATCGAGTTTTGACCGGATTTCCAAATTTCCAGTAATTTTCTACCATGTCGCTCGGTTGAGTTTGACTTCTAAGATCTCAAAATGGCCGATTCTTCTTGTAATTCTCGCAGGACGAGGCACCTAGTCGCGAAGGTCATAGCGCAATCGGGCTCGGCGCTCGCCGACTGGGCGCTGATAGTCGACAAGTATCGGGCTCAAAATACGTCGCGGGTTTACGCCAAGATGGTCGGCTGCAGCATCGAGAGTAGTTACAAGATGATACAGTGCCTGAAGGAATCGCGGAGCTCTTACGATCTCGGAAATTCCGAGTTGAAGCCACACGTCGGAATGTTCCCTTGGGCCCCGGTCCTCGACGTGAACTTCACCGTTCCCCACGGCTTTTACGACGACTGGAGGGCCGAGGATTGGCACTTTTTCACCGCGACACCTGCCGACAGTATCAGAGCGGGCAACTTTAGCAAAAATCTCGTCTACATGGCCGGCGTCACGACGCAGGAAGCCGCTTGGATTATACGTGCGTTTTTTTATATTATATATGAGGTATTCCAAATGTTTTTGAACGGCCTAAAAGGCCGTTCGAAAACACTTAATCGCTTATTGCATTATCTCGTTTAAAAATCAACGAGATAATGCAATAGCCGCTTTTCTCAGGTTTAATTCGAAAAATATCGATGGTAGAGAAAAAACGGCCATCACCAAAGTTGTAAAGCACTCGATTTCCTACGAGTTTAGTCATTACCATTTTTACTTAAAAATTGTAAATAGCCGAGTTATTCAACAAAAACTATTTCCCATTAAATTTAAGAAGACGATATTAACTGAACGAAAGCCCAGCCCAGAATGAAACTTACACATGTTTTTTTACACAAATAAAAGAAAATTCAGTGTAAATTTCAGCAGGATCAACCTAGTCATTGGGGTTAAAAAATTTAAAAATGAAAGATTTTTCTTTTCTTTAGTGTTGTAGTACTTGGAAAATTTTGAATTTTTTTTTGAAGTAGTTCACAGAAAAACGCATCTTTTTTGTAGAGGAATTTTTTTCGCACGATGAGAAGATCACTACGATACAATCATTTGAAATTTTATCACGTGTAAAATCTTGTCTCCGAGTTAGCCGAGTTAGCGAGCCGATAAAAATCTGAAAAAAAATGCCACGTACTCAAAATATATTATACAAAAAAATCACCAACTTTGAATAAGATTGAAGAAGATCAGGCTTCTAGGCCGTTCGAAAACACGAGTAGATTCAACCGAGGTGTGAAATGTCAAGATTACTTTTCTATTTAGTACACGTTTTTAAGGTGGTTTTAAGATTAAAAAATGGAAACCTATAATTTTATAGGTGCATCTTATTCTACGTAAAAAAAAACAAGTTACTTTTGTTGTAAACATTTTTCTATTTGGTTCTTATTTTCGGACACTTTTCAACGTTTTTTGGGGCTTGATGAAAAATATCCATCTTTGTACTATTCATTTTTTTAATGCTATTTATTGGTGTTTCAAGAATTATAAACAAAAAAATTTGCCGGTGCGGCCTATCTCAATCCAGCCGTGTTTAAATCGCTATAACTTGAAATTATGAATATTCATAATTTCGAAATTTCCTTTTGAGTACATATTCTTGAGTCTACATTTTGAGAAAAATATATTTTTTCAAACTTTTATACTAGAATGCTGCCTTAAACTTTTTTTTACCAAACGCGAAGCAATTTTGTAGATAACGATGGGGACTCTTATTCGAAATGCTTTCCTCAGAATTCGCAGAGAGACTCTCTTTTTACTTTATCAAATATTTACGCGTTCTATTGATTTGTCTTAAAAAATGGAAGGCCATCACTTTCAACATCTTTTGTCGTTTTTGAAAAAAATAATGGCCAAATGAAAAAACGTCGCGGACAAAAGTAATCTGTTTTCTTCATGTAGAATTTAATGCCGCGTGGATAAATATAGATGTCCATTTTTTTTAAGTTGACCTTGAATAACCTACAAAACGTTTGCTCAATAAAAAGTTATCTCGCCATTTTATTTCTCGTTTGCATCTACCTGATACGTGGCTCGGGATATTTCGAAACCTTCGCTGTTTTTGAAGTATTTCGATGGGTGGGGATCGGAAATTCGAACGATCAATATTCAGAAGAACCGAAATTTCGAATTCAGTAATGACGAACGTTCCAATATAGATAGATCAATCTTATGATAGTCTGCAAAATAGTTAATCGAAATTGTAAATACCAAAATCTCGAAGTTGATTTATAGCGAAAACAAATATCACATTTAACAAAATAATGAGAGATATCATATTGATTCACCTGTATAAATACACCAAACAATTCGAGACGTCAAATCGTCGAATTGTAAATATTACGACATTTTTCAATTTCGAATTCATTAAAGCGTAGGACCAAAAAGTCGATATGTTTAAATAGCGATGAGCCAAAATGGCGAACGGTCCGTATAGCGAATCTTGGGATCGAGCAATACAACTTGGGCTTCAGAATGAAGATGACAGATGGCGTTAGTGGTCAGTGGGCTCAGGCAGCCATGCCGTGTTCGCCATTTAGGTATTCGCCATTTCGGACCATCGATCATTCGAGTTCCTAAGATCTACACATTCGAAATTTGTAGTCTCGATATATGGATTTTAGCTCTAGACGGTATTACGAATATTAGATACTCGATCGAATCTGTATTTGTATGACTCAAACTGCAGACTATTTGAATATACGTTCTCGAATAAATGAGCTCTCGAATAAATAATCCTTTGGTGTAATAGTTGTTCGATTTCGTCACCGGTCAAAGGATAAAATTTCGAATAATTGAACCTTCGTTATTTTGAGATTTCATAATTCTGTCGTTTCGAAATCTTCGTCGTTCTATACTTGTTCATTCGACATTTTGACCCCCACCCATTCCGATGTCTCTAGATAAATGCGAGTCCCTCCGTATATTTTACACATGAGAGGTAAAGCTTGGGTACAAACTTTTTTTTCTGTCGCGCAGATAACAACGAGACACTGAAAAAGAGGAATTTCGTCGTCGATGCCGAGATGTTCGATAAAAAAATCTGGGAAATGGTACTCCTTTACAATTACACGTTGAACCCTTGGGGGGTCTACGAGGCAATCAAGTACATGTACACGTTCTGGCCGGACCCGAGAAACGTAACGCACATACGCGACCAGTACATAAACGTGAGTAGCCCGGAGGATTTTTACACTCCTTTGATTTATCATTTCGACCTCGACAAACGTAAAAATATTTATTAGGACGTTGAATAACTTCTCGCTGTTTTCCAACAACATTTGAAAACGTTAGGAATGATTTTTTAAAATAAAGCATTAATTTTTACGAAAAAAATCAGCGAGAACTTATTTAACATTCCAATATAAAAATAACAAACTAAAAAAACGATATGTTTTCAGTTGTTATCGGATTTCCATTACGTCGCTCCATTCGACAAGATCGCGAAGCTGTTGGTGGAAAAAAAAGTGCCGGTTTATCTTTACGTACTGAATACGACGATAGAGGCACTGAAGTTGCCACACTGGCGGAGAGTTCCACACGACACGGAACATCTCTTGCTGACAGGAGCCCCATTCATGGACACTCGTGAGCCTCATTGATTCATCTCTGCCTCCGTTTCTTTTTTTTTCACTTCACAGCTCGCTGAGGAACTACATGGAGCATTCGTGTTTCAGAATTCTTCCCGCAGAAGTGGGGGCTCCGACGGGACATGTGGACGGACAACGACCGCAATATGAGCCATCTCTTCATGAAGATGTACGCGAATTTTGCGACCTATGGGTGAGTCGGAAAAATTATCAACGACGATTGGTGCATTTTACAGGCCGTTCATCACGAGACACGCATCGAGTAGACGTAAACGAGGAGTAAAATGGCAACTTTTTATGGAGTCGACGTTTTCAAGGTCATCTCAAGGTCAACTAAAAAAAAAATGAAAAACCTAAATCTTTAGGTCGGTATCTTATTCCACGTGAGAAAAACAGGTTACTTTTGTCCAGAACATTTTTTTTGTTTCTTATCGAAATCGTGAGAAAAGTAGCCTGGATCGTTATGTACAAAATTGGTTCGTGTTTGTTTGAACAAACGTTAGAGGGGGTAGATCCCTTCAGGCAGACGGAAATAAGGAAATTTGCAATATTAAAATAAAATATTAGGTTTTTGACTTTATCACAATAATTTTTTTTTTAATATTTGAAAATGGCGACTGTACGACACTTGCTTCAGAGACTGTTGCCGCCCAAGTTATTCCACGGCGTACAACCTGGCGCCTGGTTCATTGATCCGATACATCAGAGCCACGAAGTTTTAGATTTCTAAGATCCATACGCTCTATGTTAACCTAAAAAAATCCAAGAAAAGTGAAAATTCGAAAAATGGTAGGCGTTTTAAAAAATGTTCGATTTTTCATCAAATTTTTACTATAGTATTTTTTTAATGAAAAAGTCGTTTTTGGAAATCATTTTTGAGGAACTTTAACCTCACATAGAAGGTTATTATGTTATCTAAAAGTGTGCAAAATTTCAAAATGATCGATCACATAGTTTTTAAGTTATGTCGTACGAGGGTTACGAAAAAGTGGTTTTCAGAAAATCAGGTTTAAAGTCTCAAGATTCAAAAATGTTGTGACTAAGTGACCTACCAATGTGCAATTCCGGGGTCTTAAAGTAGTTCCTCAAGTTCCTTGTGATGTTAATTTTCGGCCATAGCTCTTCTTCACGTTATAGAGAAATCCCCCCCCCCCCCCCCCCCTTTAAAAACGTCCAAAAATAATGGCCAAATAGGCAAAAGTTTTTGTTTTCACGTCCAATACGATACCGCTATAAAAAACATAGGGTTCCATTTTTTTTTTCTTGAAAACACTTTGAAAACGTACATTAACTAAAAAAGTTATTTTGCCATTTTATTTCTCGTGTATCTACTCGATACGTAACTCGGAATTTTTCGATGTACTTCGCTATTAATTTGGGTGAAAAGTTTCCAAAGAGTTGAGAAATCTCTTTTGTCGCAGGAATCCAACACCCTCGCAGATACTCGGCCTACATTTCGAGGCTGCCAAGCCCGGTTACCTCAAGTATCTCAACATCAATACGACCTTCAATACTTCCATTCTCTACAATTATCGTCAGACTGAGAGCGCGTTCTGGTCGGAGTATCTGCCCACGGTGATTGGACGTCTCGTGCCGACTTATCCTCCGGTTACAGAGGTATTTGAATTCCTAAGTGGGTACCATACGTGTGATAAAATGGCAGTCGTGCCATTAGTGGGTACCATTTTTACAATTAGTGGGTACCAGTCGTACCATTCTTACCATTATTGGGTACCACTGTTCCTATGATTGGGTGACATTTGTACCATTAATAGGTACCATTCGTATCATTAATGGGTACCATTCGTACCATTAATGGTCACCATTCGTACCATTAATGGGTACCATTCGTACCATTAATGGGTACCATTCGTACCATTTGTACCATTAGTGGGTAGCAGTCCTACGATTCGTACAATTAGTGACTACAATTCTTACCATATTGAGTACCATTCGTACCATTATTGGGTACCATTTTTATCATTCATACCCTAAATTGGTGCCATAACCTGCCATTTTCCAATACTATAAAAAAATAGCCAAATAAAAACGCGCTAAGATAATCCTATCGCTCGACACTAGTCATCCCACTGATCATACTTGAGACTTGTACAATTTATATTTTTAACATATGCAAGAAAAATAATTTGTAATAACTGAAATTCTCCATGTGTAAACTGTTTAATGAAGGTTCACATTTAATTCGAAGAATGCAAAAATAGGTATTCCACCGATTCGCCCAGTATTTCTAGGTTTGATATTTGGCAACATTGGTTCTATCTCCGTCTCTTTTTACTCAACTAGGCGAGATTAACCTCCATGCTTTTCAACGTCGATCTGTCAAAACAATGTCAGGTGCGGGAAATGTAAAGCATTGTATTCGGGTTACGACTGGTAAAAAGCGTGGAAAATTTGTGTCGGCGAAATATGTCGGTTAAAAATGAAATATGTGTGGAAATTCGAATGAGTGATATGAGGTTAGGACTACAGTCAGCTGTTGCCTTGCTGTCACGTCCCTTTATCGTAGCAAGTGGTAATAAATCCAATACCGGAAGTTCAAATTAAACTTGATATTACATAAAAATTAGGTCGATAAGCGTAATTTTTTCTGAGAGCATTAGATTACTACAAGTGTTAAGTGTGTAAATCTGATTATTTTCAAGAATCTGACGGATTCCCACTATTATATACACTTTTGTAGCGACCGGAAATTGGGTTTTTGTATGTCGTCTCGGAATTCCTTCACAAAAGCGCGCAATTTTAATATTTCCTTTCTCTGTAATTAGGTCGATAACCGACCCTGAAATTTTACAGAGACGATTATTAATATATTTAGTGAAGCTCAAAAAAAGCTTATGAAAATCCTATGGATTGAAGCCTGGCGATACGGTTACCTTAATCACCTCTCTCCCTCTTGCGCAGTATTGGTGGGAGCCGAAGCAACCGCTGCAGATCGCCTTCTGGTCAATGTCGACGGCCTGCCTTCTCCTCATCGTTCTCTCGGTCGTTTGTTGCATGCTGTGGCGTAACGCCAAGAGGTAAGAAAGAGGTAAACAGAACCAAGTCCTAGTGAGACGAGTATATCTCGATGCGTGGTTGGTATCGGTAATATGCACGGGATCACTGGTTCTGCTTTTTCCACGACTACTATAGAAACATAAAACAGAATGTGTACATATGTTAGGACGCTACGGAGAGGAGCGAAATTCCTCTGTCTCATGCTACAGAAGAATTTCGTGCTCGAACCTCCTCGAAGAGGCTCTCGAGCATTTCACCGATCAATGTTGAAGGACAGCGATGTTTCTATCGACGCAGATCTGTCAGTATGTTAGTGAGAGATGCGCGGATGGAACAGACCCAATATGACTGGTCGATAAATTAACAAAAATCCTTTAACGTTGATCAGTGACATTGCGCGAATTACTAACCGATTTTAAGCCGCAAATAACTGTGATTGATAAATTTAGCAAAACGGAAGCTGCCAGAAGATACGCAGGTACGATCACGAAGTACCTTCATATCGCACTCACACATGCACTCGGCAATCTTTCTTTCCGGCACAAAAGTGCATGCTCCTTTTCGCATTTCCAAAATGCGCTATTTTATCAGGACGTTGAATAAGTTCTCGCTGTTTTCCAACAGATGGCGCTACCAGAAGTGCGTGCGTCTAGTTGAAGATGGTGACGCATCCATAAAAAAAATCCTACAAGCAAGCTTGAAATTCAGTTTATGTAATTTCGCCGAAGTGTAAACAACTTTTTTCTTCAGCGTTAGTATCTCAAATTTCGTGCCAAAAAGAGTATTTGCGGGGAATTTTACTGCATTACTTTATTTAAGGCGTTATACGCAGTTGCAAGGCCAAATAAAGTCGTTTTTGGACGAATTTTTTCTGGAAAAGGATTTCATTTGGGCAAAACGAAAAGTATTAGGCAGTGTAGTTGCATCTTTCAGCTTTGGATTGGCATATTTTAATTTTAAAAATATTCATTAACATTGCTCCTGTAGGAAGTCTCCTGGAGGTCCCCGAAAAAAGTGTCCGGCGGTGAGCAAAGTATCTCCGGTTTGGATTATCTAAAATGAAAAAACCAAAAAGATTCTTTTAGGGGATAGGTGAATCCAGGTATTGATCGAAGGAATAGTCGAAATTTAAATTTTTGACACAATAATGGCTCCGGAAAGGAACAATTTGGATTATCGACAAATTTTTTTCGTTAAATCGTTGAAAAAAAATAGAAATAATTATCGGAAATCTTATTCCTTCGATCAATACCTCAAGAATATATCTGACAAGGTTGTGTTAAAATTGCAGACCGATCGGTTGAGCCGTTTTTGAAAATTCGTGCTCACCGACTTTGAAAACACCATTCTGAAAAAAACGCGTTTGAAGTTTCTCGGACGCTCGGAGACGCTCTCCGAGCGTCCTTACAAATATGTGTGTATTTCCGAGAATACTCGCAGGATCGATTTGTAACTTTCAGGGAATATACTCACATATTTGTACATTCCGAAAATGCAATTTCCAACTGCGTATAACCCGTTAAAGTAAAATCTGCAGCTGAAGCACACAGAATTCTTGTTGAGACTTACGGCGACCATGCTCTGTCGGAAACAACATGGAGAGATGCGTTTAGACGATTCAAATTTATATGTAAAAAAATATTTTCAAAAAACAACCGTCGATTTAATGTGCTAAAGAGTAGAATTTTTTTTTTTTTACAAAGTCACCTATATATGACTATAAATAAAAGCTTGGGGCGCTCAACTTTTTAAAAGTTTAATAAATTTGAACAATTCAGTTTTATTAACCGTATTTAATTTGGCACAATAGTAATTAGAGAAATTATCACACGTTCGTAGTCAGTTTCAGGATTTTTATTTAAGAAATCTAAGGTTGTTTCACAGTAAATTAAATACAGTTGATATGGTAACGGATGTATGTAAATTAAACATTGTATGTCTAAATTTTGGGCGCCCCAAGCTTTTATTTATAGTCACATATATGTGACTTGGTAAAAAAAATTATTTTCTACTTTTTAGTACATTAAGGAGGTACACCAGCTTCATACAATGTTGCCATGCTAAACCATGGTAAAATTTCAAAATGGTGATAGATCAATAAAATTTGGTGAATATATTCTTTAGTATTATATATGTCAATACAATTTTTTTCAGATTTTTTCATTGTGCCGTTATCGAGTAATTGAACATTGAAGTTCACGTGTATAAGCATAGCGTTTTTATAGATATAGGTATATATTCCGGGTATAAGAATAAACGCTTGTGAATTATTTGTAAGAAAACGGCACAACCAAAAAATCTGAAGAAATTTGTATCTACATGAATAATACTAAAGAATATATTCACCAAATTTTATTGATCTATCACCATTTTGCTGAAGCTAGTGTACCTCCTTAAGTGAAAGCTTGTTTATTTTTAAATATTTTTTTACATATCAATTATTTTCTTCTTTTTAGTCTTTAATTGATTTTACTAGTTAGTTGTTACTAGTAGTTTACTACTTTACGAGTTTGTAAGTTTGTGAAAAATAACAAAGACTGTAATTGCGATTGAACTTACGACTAATTGCTGCATTTAAACTTTTCACATACAAACACAGTCGGCTACGGATCTGTTTGTATGTGTTAGTGAGATTTTATATAGATGATTAGATATCGTTAATTTTACATGAAAAGCTGAACATTTTATGTATGTATATATTTTTTTCGAAGTTGAATCATGCATTGTTACTTTCTAGATGCATGTTTGCGAAATTTCCGAGCTCTCAGTAGTCGGGAAGTGGGTGAAACATCGATTTTCCGTCTTGCATCTCACAGAAAGTCAGTTCTCAGTTTAAAGGTTAAAAAAAGCCATTTTCATGATTCTATATTATAGATTTTGATATAAAAGTTGTTACACTTAATAAATACACTACTTATAGACGAAAATGGTAGTTAAAAAAATGTCCTAAAAAAATTGTAGGTATGCGCTGTTGATGAAATCTCAGAGATGGATCGTCCGAAACCAAAGAATCAAACGGTTTTAGAATCAGTATGTTAATGACAATAGCACGTATCATACGATTTTTTATATATGCAAAAGTAACAAAATGGCGGACATTCTTCGACAAAACAAAAAAAAACGTTTTTTTCACCGTTTTTGGAAGGAAAAAAAAGTAAATAACAAAAAAAAATTTAATCCTTGATATGCGCTATAGCTATAGTTGTAAGGAATATGCGGTTAAAATTTTATAAGGATCGGTTCAGTAGTTTCGAAGATTTTATCAACAAGCCGTCGAAAAACGTTGTTTCGAGAAAAACGCGTTTAAAGTTTGTTTGGGTTAGATAAATACATTAAAAAATGTTTTTTTTTTAAATGTATTTATTAAGGCGGGATATACATTTACGACGATTAAAAAATCGATTTCTTTTTTCTTTCTTTAAACGATAGAACTATATATGGAGAATATTTTCCCAAAGTTTGAAAGCGAAATTCGAAAAAATTCAAACGTTACAGCCCATCAACGCTTTGCCTCACCGCTCGGATTCGGAGCGGGCGTGAACTTCAAACGCGTTTATCTCAAAACTGCATTATAGAAATTGGCGTGCAGGATTACTCAAAAACTATTGAGCCGATTGAGTTGAAACTTGGTAGAAATATTGATAATATTGCTACCTTCTACTTGACGAGAATTGTTTTTGACAAATTGAAAAAAAAAGTACTTTTTTAATCCACATTTTACAGAAATGTTGCGTGAGATGTTGATTTTCTTTGTAAATGCGTGCCATTTTCTTAAATTTGCAATTTTCTTCATTTTAATTACCGTCACATAGAAACTATACATGTTGTAACTGAAAAAATGTTTGAACTTTTTTGCAAATCAAAGTCTACGGGAAGCTAGACTGCACGCCGATTCGTGACTCCCGCAGCGACCTTGCCGTAACACTCTGCCACAGCTCCATCATTTTGATGATGACTTAATTAAAAAAAATTGTTTTCTCTACTCAAATATACCATCGAAGTATACCTAAAGTTTGATAATTGTAGAATAATTATTTCTTAGTTTAAAAAATCCCTCAATATTGCTTATTATTTTCCTGTCTAAATGTATATCCCGCCTTAAGTGTAACAACTTTGAAATAAATATCGATAATATAAACCTATCAAAAAAATTCACGAAGCCTTTTTTAGCGTCTAAGGTGAGAAGACCCCTCAAATAAAAGCTTGTAAGAGTAATGATTTTAATGTGTCGAATTGGAGGCAGTACTTCAAGAAGACTCGTGTCATACACTAGCTGCACTTGCAGAATCATTAGGAGTTGATCACACAACACTTTCGAAACTTTTTAAAGCACAAGGAATGATTTCTCTCAAGCATTAATTTT
The DNA here is from genome assembly GCA_963210295.1 of Ophion ellenae. Classification (NCBI taxonomy): domain Eukaryota; kingdom Metazoa; phylum Arthropoda; class Insecta; order Hymenoptera; family Ichneumonidae; genus Ophion; species Ophion ellenae. Next base: position 31,046,986 of record OY723392.1, read on the forward strand.
CACGAAAAAAAAAACAGCGAGAACTTAATCAACATCCCACTAAAAAAAAAAAAACAAGGTAGAAGAAGAAGTTGTCACTTTGCTCGTATTTTACCAGGCAGTCGGATCACTACTATAGCGGAGACGTCCTGATGGTCCGAGACGACGAGCCCTCGGAGGGAATCGAGAATATGACCCGCGCCTCAAAGGAGAACATGTACGAGTACCGGGACGCGCCACCCGCCGCGACCAAGCCCGCCCGAATACCGCGACAGAACGAGACGAAGCTCCAGGAGAGATTGGCCCAAAATCGCAAGTACAGCTCGACCCCTTCGCTCCGCAGCAACTCCAATGTGTCCCTGAAGGACATGCGGAGCGAGGGCTTCGTCACGAGCTCGCCCAACGGTCACCACCATCCGGCGAGGGAACACATCGGCCGGGCCTCCAGCCAAACGACACTCACCAAAGGTAAAAGTCGAACCCACGTTGTACAAGGAGTACCACAAACGGCGGTCTGACTCCGTCAACGAACTCAACGTCCCGTCGTTTAGTGTCATATTTATTTTCTGAAAGAAAACGAAAATCGAGAACGAATTAGTACTTTATATTTTGTCTAAGCAGACTCTTCGTTTCGTAGGTGTGACGAATTCATATAGGCTCATTTTGTTTCACGAAAGCGAATACTTGCGGAACTATCGCAAAGTGCAACTCGCGCGATCGGTAACGTACCGATCATCGCAATACGCGAATCAATGACAATTTCCCCCGAGTTTCTCTCGTGATGTTCACACTGCCAGGACATTTTGGTTTGCATCGTTGGGTAATTCTTTAGTTAAGGGGTTAGGCCACTCTAGAGGCCGAAAAATAGGCTTTTTGGGGATTTTTTTTCCGAAAAACTGCAAAATAAATCGAGATTACAAAAAAAAGCGTGTTTATCATACATATCAGTGACTGTATGCAATAATTTTTTTGAAGCGATTAGTTTCAAAATGGCGGCTGTACAGCGTTTATCTCAAAACTGCATTTTTTAAGTTGGCCGGAAATATAACTCAGACAATTTTCAACCGATTCACTTGAAATGTTGAATATATCTTGAAAAATACAATGTCTATGGAAGTACGTAGGATTTTTTTTTATTGCATAGTTCATTTGTTATCAACAATTATTTGACGTGTAGGCAAATTTTTCACTTTCCAAAAATTTGCCTACAAAATCGTCAAATAATCGTTAATGACAAATGAACTATGCAATATAAAAAAAAATCCTACGTTCTTCCATAGACAATGTATTTTTCAAGATATATTCTGAAATATAGCCTGAGTTATGTTTCCGGCCAACTTTTTTTTATTTTTTTTTAATGTAGTATTTTTTTTGGTTTTTTCCTTAGGTACACGCTTTTCGCGTTTGTTACCTATTCATTTCCGGCCAACTTAAAAAATGCAGTTTTGAGATAAACGCTGCACAGACGCCATTTTTAAATTAATCGCTTCCAAAAAATTATTGTATACAGTGACTTTTTGTAATCTCGATTTATTTTGTAGTTTTTCGGAAAAAAATGCCCAAAAAGGCTATTTTTTTCGGCCTCTAGAGTGGCCTAAGGCCTTAAGTGACTTTTCCGAAGCGAGCCAAAAATTTTCTTGTTGCTATTTTCTCATTTATCGGATTATTGATTATGATATCCATTCGGGAGAAGTAGAAATCCACCTCTCCATAAAAAGTTATGGGGTTTTGAAGTTCGCGAAAGCACGTGATAAAATAGGTCATTTTTGAACATTTCGACGCCTATATTGGGTTTGTTTGGGTTAAAGTATGGGTAGACGTTATGGGGTTTTGAGGTTCGCGGAAACACGCGATAAAATAGGGCATTTTTGAACATTTCGACGCCTATATTGGGTTTGTTTGGAAACAACAATTTTACGAAAAACTCACTTATCTTACCCATCGTTGGAATAAACGTTTACGTTTTTTATCGATACCTTTGGGCAGCCGAAAATAAGCGAATTTTCAAGATTTCTCGTGTTGAAACTATTTGTTCTACATAGTTAATTTTATGTACATATCACATTTTTTGATTTCCGAAAAAAAGTTTCGTTTTTAATTTAACAAGATGGCGGCTGTGAGGCACTTGCTTCGGAGTTGTTCCATGGCGTACGACCTAGCGTCTGGTGAATTAATCCAAATCATCAGAGCCAAGAAGTTTTAGATTCCTGAGACCCACACGATCTAGGTGAACCTAAGAAATCCGAAGAAAAGTGAAAATTCGAAAAATGGTACGGATTTAAGAAATGTTCTATTTTTTATGAATTTTTTATTATAGTATTCGTGAATAAAAAAGTCATTTTTTTAGGATAACTTTCAAGGAACTTTAGGTTCACATAGACGGTGATCATATTATCTGAAAGTGTGCAAAATTTCAAAATTATCGATCAGATAGTTATCGAGTTATCTTGTACGAGGTTCACGAGAAAAGGTTTTTCAGCAAAACGCGTTTACAGTTTCAGACTCAAAATTATTTCTGAATGAATAATCTGCGATCCCGGAGCCATACCCGCAGCTTCCTCGTGGACTTTATTTTCGGCCTTAAGCTCTTTTTTACGTTATAAAGGATACACCCCCCTTACATTTCTTCGGCACATTTGGCCCATGAACATCGCCAGACCATTTTTCAAACGCGACAATTAAAAAATCCACGCTTGCGCGTTGCTTCAGAGCTGAGAATTTTTTTTTTATCATTAAAGGCAAAAAACATCTTTTATTGCATTCCAACGATGCAATCTTCAATACTTCGTTTACCATTTCTCATTCCGAGAGCGAACAAGAGAGTATTACAGGGAGGGGAGCAAAGTTTATGTTATCCCGTACCGTGAAGTAGACTTACTCGACATAAACTTAAGTTCATCGATGTGGGAGTCCTTTTCAGCGAGATTATCCGTCCATTGAAACAATCTATGATAAACAGTCGCACAAATCCACGCATGTACATGGTTCGTATTATAAATAAACATTGTAATATACACATATATATACACACATATATATACCCACATCACAAGATTTATATATATATATATATATAAACATATGTGCCTATTTATATGTATACTTTGTCCTGACAGAAGCAAACGATCAACGCACGTACCAAGTCGCAATTAAAGATGTCGAAGTTTGCATCGTTGAAACTAAACAAATGTTCAGTAGCACGATACGTTTTCTTTTTTGCAAACTTGGGCTACGAAAAACACTCAAATGTTTTTTGAGGATCCTTGCGAGAATTTGGGAGCCCAAATTTGGTGGATTAAATTTTGAGCTTGTTTGTGGGTGATGAAGAAAATGCGGAAATAAAATTAGTTACATTTCAACGTTGCAAATTTTAACATTGTCGCAATTAGGAGTTAAGGCATTTCAAGTGTTCGTAGATTTTATAATTAACGGAGCTCGAAGGAGGCTGGAGCGCTTTACCGATGAACGTTGGAGGATTAATTATCATTGCAAGTCTGGCCGATAAAGTTGCATATAGATGCAACTTCAATATTAATTTTTAAATGGAAACGAAAAATTTCAATCAGGTTTGAACTTAAAAATTACTATATATATAGAATTTGGAAATTTTCCAAAATTTAACTTCTGCAATTATATATATATATATATATATATATATATATATATATATATATATATATATATATATATATATATATATATATATAGATATTTGAATTTTCAAAAAAATTGACATATATATATGTAAATAAATACGTATTCTTTGACATCAATCCATGAGACTCTCCAACAATAAGCCTCCTTAGAATCAAAGATAGAAATTATTGCTCCGCCATACCATATTTATATATAACACTGGACAGAACAAATTGCGCGAAGGAGTATGCGAAACTAACTGAAGGGTGTCCCTCGTCGTTTATAGTGACCCAACGATCAGTGCGTTAATTTACACAGAGATATTTATTCTCAATTTACATGTAGGAATATTCAGAGTAGATAACACGTTTTTGCAATGTCTGCAAAATGTGTCCATGTATCAGGGCTGGGGAGAGCCCCATTTACCACAAAGCATTTCGCGTAGACTTAAGACATATGTAGTGAATATAAAAAACACATTGCAAATGTGTAATTTTTGTACACACACACACATATATATATATATATATGTATATGTATATGATTGAAGAAAAAGTACAATATAAATACACAAAGTGTTTGTCGCATATACATTTTATACGAATATTATAATCCGTTGACTCGGATGAGTCGAACCGCACAATGATTTGTTTTTATAATAAAAAGATATGAAATAAATTTCTATGCGTTTTATTTTTTGGCACAATTAGATAAGACATATATATGTCGGAGATACGTCAGAATGAACGTTTGCATCTTTGCGTGCTTCGACGTTGGCCTGCCTTTTAAGCCGCGTGGACGTCATTTCGGGTAATGCGAGAATAAAATACACAGAAATCAGAAGTATCATCCAAGTTTATTCCGATATCCTTTTATCGACCGATTCTTTTATTCCCGGGGATCGGTTTCCGGTATGACCGTTCGATCCACACTGATCTTCCGAGTCCCTCCGATCTTCCTCTACTCTTTCTTCTTCTGTTAACATCGCAATCCTCGTGCCGCTCGTATACTGGTCAAGACCTCCTTCACTTGTCCTAATGAGCCTATCGTCTCTCTTCTACATATATATATATATATATATATATATATATATATATATATATATATATACATATTAGGTTTAGTAAAAAGAAATCCATTATTTTTGGCCATATATCATATATACACCATATATCTGCATGACTGTAATAAAACCAAAAGATTGTGATAACAATATCTTATCGATTCTATCATTAGGGTCATTTCTGCATATATATAATATATATTATGCGCAAGATTTGTTTCTTTTTTTTGCAATTATTGCACAGATATATACTATATATGATTGAAAGGAAAGGACGGTATAAATCGGCAAAGGGTTTGTAGCATATACTTTTTCTACGAACGTTATAATCCATTGACTGGATCGATTTGAACCCTACGATCATTTTTTTTATAATAGAAAAACAAATAAATTTGTATGGGGTTTTTTTTGGCGCAATTGATGAATGCACACATAAATATATATATATCTATCTATCTATCTATATATATATATATATATATATATATATCGGATTACTTGTTATATATATATCGGATTACTATATATATATATATATATATATATATATATATATATATATCGGATTACTTGTATCAGTAAGAGCTTAGGGCAATGATTTTTTAATGGATTTTATCGTTATGGTGATTTTTGTACATATATATAGCTGTACGATTTTTTAATTTTTTATGCAATTAATGAATGCATACACATATATATGTGAGGGTATATATAACCTGTACAATTATTTTTTCAATAAAGGACATGAAAAATAATAATTAAAAAAAACAATAAAAAGACTAAAATTATTCCTTGCACAATACATTCATATGTATATCTGCACAATTACTTTTATAGATGAAAAACATTATGGCAATGATTCCTTGTAGAATTTTTTGTGTATATATGTATAATAATTTTAAAAACAGTAAATGGATCTTTCATGCAATAAATTTACATAAATATCTGCACAGTGACTTTTATCAATAAAAAAAATGATGGCAACGATTTCATATGAAGTTTCATTTTACGAAAATTTTGGTGTGACTATACAGCTGTGCGACGATGATTTTTTTTATAATTAAAAAGCATCCCGGAAAATGTAATTTTTTTATTAGTATAAATATATATCGGTATCTACCTGCTTTGTTGCCTGAAGAAATTGCGATCGTTGCTCGAACTCCCACACGGTGAATTCCGTCGTCGAGACGATTTTGTTTGCGCGGTTGTGTTTTTTTTTCATGCATCGATATTTTTCTTCCCGCGTACGAAATTTTTTCCATGTATTTTTTTCGACCCAACAATGACGACTATTCCGTTGTTTCGTGTCGGTCCTTGCATGTGTCGCGTCGCAACATATCCGCCATGTTGCTTGTTTACCGACAAGTCTCCGCGACCTCGGGCTAACCTTGGAACTCGCCACAACCGGAAATGAAACGTTCGCGTTAGTCGTGAAAAATAGAGAAAAAAGAAAAATGTGCGATTAGATAGATGAAATTGGTCGGTGGGATTGGAGGATAGACGAGACGTGAGTCGATCAAAGAAGTGGGAAGAAATCGCGACGATGGTGCAGCCGAGCGACGATGTGAGTCTCGCAACTTCCGGTTCGCGCTGGCACTTCGAAGGGACTATTCCTTTTTCGTCAAATTGTAGGAATGCGTTGGGACGGGAGAGGAACGTGAGGATCGCAACGTCCGGACGAAGAATCGTTTCGAGGCGTTGCGACTGGACGTCAAGTGCCCCGACACGGCGGTACTTCTGCTCGGAAGTCGGGAACGATCGGTACTCGTCGCGGCCGCCGCGGCGCTCACGAAATTCGCCGCAAAGGGCAAGGAAAACGTGCAGAGACTCTTCGAGCTCGACGTCGTCGAGAGCCTCGTGCCACTCGTCGAACACGAGGATTTGATCACCCGGAGGTGAACTTCCGGTGTTCGAACTCGACCGTTTCCGGTTGCCGAAAGAAACAATCCAAACAGACACAAACGGTGGTCAATTTTCAGATTCGCCGCGAGACTCCTGGCGGAAATGGCAGCCGTCACATTCGTCAGGAATTACTTGACCGAGTCGGAATCTCGGCTGGAGCAATTTGCGAAAATCGCCGCGTTGGATCCCGATGCTTTCATGCGAGAGTACGCGTCCCTGGTGCTCGCGGAAATCTCCGGAGATCCTCGCGGAGTGGCGAAGATCACGGAGCGCTGTTTCAGTCTGGATTTTCTCCTCGAAAACCTTAAGGATTCGGATCCTGACGTCAAGAGGAACAACGCACGGGTCGTCGACAACTTGACGAAGGATTTAGTGGGCGCGGATGGAATTATTAGCTCTCCGGTAAGATGCCCAAAACTTTGCAACCTGCCGGAGATGTCAATGGAACAAGAATGTCAGGATGTTCGGTCTTAGCTAAATATACCTAAACGAGAAAACGAAAAACAGCGTTTGCTGCTAATGATATTAAGGCGGGATGTACATTTAGACGGGGAAAAAATTGAGCAATTTTGAGGGATTTTTTAACCCCATCGGCTACATACGTCAATAGTCAAGTCTGACGATTTCGTCATAGGTAGTTGACGCAGGGTTAAACTAAGAAATAATTACTCTACATTTATCAAACTGTAGGTATACTTTAATAGTATATTTAAGTATACAAAACAATTTTTTTAAATTCATCTATGTCTAGTTTCTAGGAGACTACGATTTGCAAAAAAAATTCAAAACATTTTTCAGCTAGATCATGTATAGTTTCTATTAGACAGTAATAAGAATGAAGAAAATTCAAATTTAGGAGAACGGTACCCATTACAAAAAAAATCAACTTTTCACGCAAAGTTTCTGTAAAATTTGGATTAAAACTTGTCTCGTCGAGTAAAAGGTAGCAATATTTCCACCAAGTTTCAACTCAATCAGCTGGAGGGGAGGTACCTGAGTAAACGGCGAGAAAAACAGGTAAACTTCGGGAATTTTTATGTCAAAAACTAATGTTTCGATTGGAACCAGGTTTTTTTAATTGTAAAATATGTACATCAATTAAAAAAGTTGATTGGTTATTGTCAATTCATGTCATTTGTAGAATTTTTTATCTTTCGCAGGGCTTCAACTTTCCTCTGATCTGCGGACTCCTGGAGGAGCCTTATCCGGAGATCCGGAGCCTCGCTCTTTCTATACTGGAGTCCCTGATCGCTAGAACGAGGCACGATCGTGTCCAGCAACTGTTGCGAGAGTCCGGAACTTTGAAAATTCTGGTGAATGTTCTGGAAGTGAGTTTTGCAGTATTTTGCACATCAGCCAGTCTCTACTTCAGAAATTGGAATTGAGGAAGACTCCCAGTCTGGAACCAACAAAAAAAGTGAATTTCGACCATTTTTTCGGATGCCCAGTTGATGAAATGAAAATTCCGTTTAGTAGGATCACTCTACATATCTTCGAGCACCTCTACACATTTTTTCGTACGATTTTGTAAGAAAAATGCTGCGCTGAAGCTGGATGAAGCGAGTCACCTTTGTCCGATAATGCCCTACGGCTGACAAGAGTCCTCCGTTGTTTTACGTAGAACGAAAATTCACAATAATTTAAGTTCTAGACTTAAAAATTATTTTCAACGATTTTTTCTACCGATTTGTTTTTTTGTAAACTTGCAGCAATTTATAAATGATCGATATTTATACATTTCCCTAATTATTTCAAAGGCGAATGTTAATTTAAAAAAAAATATTTTATAAAATGCTGCATGTTTGAAAAAAATGAAATTTTAATCTTGTCCTTCGAAGGCGAATTAAGATTCGAAATTACGATTCAATCGATATCTATCCATTTCCCTAATTTTTCGAAGGCGCATCTTAATTCGCTTAGGGAAATGGATAAATATCGATTCTATCTCAATTTCGAATCTTAATTCGCCTTCCAAATACTTAAGGAAATGGATGAATATAGATTTTCTATGAAATGGTGCAAGTTTGAAAAAAAAATTGTTTTCGATACAAAAAATCACCGAACAACATTTTTTTCGGGAAAAGTTTTCATCATCCAAGAAATTCCTGGGCTTTTCCATGTAAAATGTTGTTATAGCGTTCCAAAAAAAGTCAAGTCCATTGTTGAAGAATTGCCGATGTAATGTTGCCGGCCGCAGGACACTCAGGCGAAGTTGCCTCGCTTCATGGAGTTTCAGTGTCGCCATTTTCTTACAAAGTCGTGTGAAAAAATTTGTAAAGATATCCGAATATACGTAGAATAAAGGCCACCAAATGGAATTTTTATTCCATCAACTAGCATTCCATAAAAAATTGTGGAAATTTCCCTTTTTCGGGCTCTAGACTCCGAGTCGTAAGAATAACCAGGTTGATGGCTTCCAACGAAAAATTCAATGATAATTAAGTAAATCGGTCTCCGACTCGTTCTACATTGGTATAGCAATCTTTGGCAAGCGATAAAATTTTCTATACGATATTCGAGTCTGCATCGTTCGAACGCAACGAAAGTTCTTTTTTTTTCGCTTCCTTCTTTCTATCGTACACATTTTTTTCTAGCACACTCAATTCTCAAATTTCTCGATAATCGCGTTAAAAATGGTTGGGCAATTTTGTAGGCAAAATCCGCCGGAAGAAATTTAAGGCGGGAAACCAGGTTAGATGACTCAAAAATCGGATTTGTTTTTATTTCATACATTGTTAGTAAAGCTATTTAAGAATATTTTCCCAAAGCACTATAAATAATTTATTACTGCCTTGAATTTTTTGTTTCCGGTCATTTTTTGTCAAACGCGTTTTTCTCGAAACGACTTTTTTTTTAATTTGTGTAAACTGTAGCTCGAAAAGTTTTAAACCTATAATAAAGTGATCGTTTCTTCATACAATTACGCTCTATATGAACCTCAATCTGGGGGAATTTCATTGTTAAAATTTTTCACAGCAAAAAAGATTATGAAATAATGGCAAAAATAATACCCTTTCCTTTAAGGCGGGATATACATTTAGACAGGAAAATAATAAGCAATATTGAGGGATTTTTTAAACTAAGAAATAATTATTTTACAAGAATTAAACTTTAGGTATACTTTAATAGTATATTTAAGTATACAAAACAATTTTTAAAAATCAATTCATCATCAAAATGACGGAACTGTGGCAGAGTATTACAGCAACGTCCCCGCGGGAGTTGCGAATCGGCGTGCAGTTTAGCTTCCCATAGACTTTGATTTGCAAATAAGTTCAAACATTTTTTTTAGTTAGAACATGGAAGTTTATTATGTGACGGTAATTAAAATGGAGAAAATGCAAATTTAAGAAAATGACACGCACTTACAAAAAGAAATCAACATTTCACGCAACATTTCTGTAAAATGTGGATGAAAAAAGTAGTTTTCTTTTCAACTTTTCAAAAACAATTCTCGTAAAGTAGAAGGTACCAATATCATCTATATTTCTACCAAGTTTCAACTCAATCGGCTTAATAGTTTTTGAGTAATCCTGCACGCCAATTCCGATAATGCAGTTTTGAGAAAAACTCATTTGAAGTTCACGCCCGCTCCGAATCCGAGCGGTGAGGCACTGCATGGACGGGGTGTGACGTTTGAAGTATTTCGAATTAGGAAAATATTCTACATATATAGTTCTACCGTTTAAAGAGAAAAAAAGAAATCGATTTTTTGATCGTTGTAAATGTATACCGCCTTAAACACCTCTAAAAAATGCAATTTTCAATTTTTTGGTCAGAGCCAGGTTCATACAGAAGGAAAACATATTCTTAGAGTAATCTTCAAACCGTATTGATTTCCGATCAAAACTGTGGCCTTTAGAGTGTACACAAACAGCAAAGTCTGATGGCGACCTTCGATGGGCGGCAGGTTATATGTTCCATATTTCCAGAGGAAATGCTTTGAAAATTTTTTAATATTTGTTTGAAAATATGTGTAAAATGTTCCCAAAGTTTGAATGAATTCTATACATTCACTGCTTGTAAAAAAAGATCATGAAAATCACTTTAAAAAACGTATTCCTAAACTGGTTTCCCGCCTTAAGTGAATGAATAAGAAAAAAAATTTTGTTTCGTCTTTAACGATGGAAAACTTCAGTCTCATTTCGCGATGCCCCAATGAGACGATCTTTTTTTCTGCCTTTCAGAACGTCGAGTTCGCCGACGCGCATCCGGATATTCTGCGAGTTTTATCGAGAGCGCTCGAGAATCCCGCTACTGCGGAAACATTCGTCGCCGACGGGGGGATTTCGCGGCTTTTTGAATATTTGGAGGCTGCTACGGAGCCCCGAGAATCGCGAGACGTTCTGGAAGTGCTCGTACGCCTTGGAAACACGACGATGGGAAGAGAAGTAACGATTCGAGAAGACTTACCTGATTTTAAAACGTTGTCTTTAAGGGAGAATATCAGTGTGAGAGGCTGAAAAATGAGGTATTTTTTGAGAATTTTTTTTGAAAAAACGGCTCGGTCAAATTATTTGAAATTTTGTGTATTAATTATTGAAGTAATGAAGCATACAAGGAAATTTTTATTTTCTATTTTCAGTACATTTTATTAAGCAGAGGAGCGGTCGCAAAATGGCGTCTCAAAAAAAGACTCCCCGACGGTTGACAGCATAAGTGCCACAGCAAGCATGTGACATAAAACATTCAAAAAGATTATTAAATTATAATAGTATAGCTATCGCAGCATCGTAGGAAATTTGAAAATTTTGATTAGGAAAAATGGCGGCCATTTTTTAAAAATTCGAATTTTACACAAACATTTTGCAGTAAATTGTTAATTAAAAAATAAGTAAACAATTTTTTAAAAAACTCTACGATGCGACGATAGCGATAAGTTTTCTGAAGAGAATCCTTTTTGAATGAAGTCGATTCTACAAGATTTGACAGAGTTATGCTGTCAACCAGGTCAAAAAACATGGTTTCGAGAAAAACGCGTTTAAAGTATAGAAGGCTCTGAGAGCGTCGACGCTTAGCGAATTCGAATACTTCTAAGCCGAATATTGTTTTGAAAATTTGTAGGCATATTCTTAAAGGCCAAAACTATCTATTTGAGCAAAAAAAAAATCGATTTTTTTTTCACGCTGATATTCCCCCTTAAGGGATAACACCACTCAAGCGGCAGAAAATAAGGCCTAACTTTGGCAATTTATTTTGGGAGTATGAAAGAAGGAATAGTATTTCTTTTGAGAGGGTTTATTTAACACATATTAAAGTATGATGAAAAAAAAATGATTTTAATTTTTATACAAAATGGCGGCGACAGAGCCCATCTTAGAAAAACGTGTTTTCACAAATAGCTTTACGGGAGGGCGGTTTCCTCGTAACGTATAAGACCTGGAACAAAAACTAAAAAAAATTATAATATATATATTATTAGCTATGGGACTACGTAGGGATTTTTTTATCAAACTCTGAAAAAATGGCGCACTTTGAAAGAAATAAATCGATTTTTTGCCCAAAAAATAAGTAGTAAAGAGTTAATAAAAATTAAGTTTACATTTAATCAAAAATGGCTACGTACTCCCATAGAGAATGTAATTGTAAAGGTACTATCAAAATTTCAAATCGATCCATGCAAAGGTGTTCGTGTAATCCGTCCTCCCAGTTGAAAAAAATGTGGTTTCGAGAAAAACGCGTTTAAAGTTGTACGAGGCGCCCGAAACAAGTCCGAGGCGCGGCGGCAAAATCGATAACTGAACCTCTTTAGAAAAACATCGCTACAAGACCAATTGCATATTGTTTTTATGACCCCAAAGTATTTTCGAAGCAAAAAAAACGATTTTTCCAAAATCCTAGAGTGGTGTTATCCCTTAAGGTTGTTGCTTAAAAATATTGCGGTGAATAGATTAATGAAAATGTTGGTAGTCGTTATGGTATATTTTCTGAATATAGTGGTAAAAGGAGAGCGGAGTTTTCGTACTCGTTTATTAACTATTATATCTTTGAGTCTGCGTCATAATCTTCGCTTGATCGCATTGGTTGTATGGGGACGGTCGTAACCATTTCAATTTCTCGCGTGCACCTTCCGCATATGTGAAGAAAGTGACCAAAAAAACGAATATTGTGTGCAGAATAGTGTATAGAACAATATTACCGAAAAAGAGACAGGTTACCGATCTAATTGATGAGGATGTATGAAAAATATGCGACCAGTTTACGAAAAAGCTCGTTGAGACGTATGTATTGAAACGTGGCAACGTCGGAATAGGGATGTTGCCACATATTTCGCCAGGTATTTTTGGAAAAGTGTTTTAAATTGTTCACATATACATAATATACCTCTAAATGTTTATTTCGTGTATTTACATGCCTCAAAATCTTCATAAATCGCGATTTTATCCATCCCTTTGAAAATGCCCGTCAAAACGCCCAGACCTGTCATTAGACGTCACGTGACGTCATATTCTGCAAAATACGGGTCTCTAAACAAACACGATAACAAATATTTCAGAATTAATAAGTTCAAGCATGGATTCTAAATTCTTTTCATCACCGTATCACTGTCTTGAAGATCTGCAATTAAATAAAACAACACAAGTTGTAAAACAAAACACAACCTCAAAAATTGGTTCACATTATTACAGAGTTTGTAATATTATCAATGCTCTATACATTATTTGTTGCACAAATACCAGTTCTTTAGGGTATACTCACACGGAAGACTTCACGTTTCTGAATTCTGCCTAGCAGAAGACGCTGTTTTTCGTAAAGAAATTGGCCACCATTATGCAGTCAATCCTAGGCCAATTCGAACTATTTGCCTTCACGAATCCAGTCTCCATTATTACAGTTCGAGTAGAATTCAAAATCAATCGAGAAATCTCACAAATTGTATTTAAGACAAAGTAAACAGTAACAGCCTAGTAAAAGCAGTAAGTGTTCTTTGTCACGTGACTTACGGATATTTTTTCACAATTTATTTACATGAATTTATCTACAATTTTCACTAAAATAAAATAAAATCGGCACTTCCGAGCATTACTTTAATTATAAGCTATCACCTCCTAAAAATATTTTTTTCATTCTTGGTTACTGGAAACATCCCTATTATGGGAATAGCAGAACCAATCGAAGACCTAGCACGCCAATTTCAAATACGTTGAAGTCAAATGCGAGTAAGGGGAATTTATTTATTTATTTATTTATTATGATGTATTCCTCTTTTTTTAACTTCGGTGAGCATAGGACGATGCTTGTAGACACGATCACCGGAAAATCGTCTTTTTCATCGGTAACTTTGCGGCGCACTAATCTTCTTTTCTGAATCATTTGTTGCCTCCTTTTGCTCTCACATAACCTCTGAAAACGCCGACCGGCACAAAACGCGCGTAACACGGCCGTGACCTGTGGCAGTCACTGCAGTCAACTTAACCTCGAATTATGAAAGAACCGGGCGACGTTGCCAAAGCTCGTGTTTATTTTTTTTAAACATCGAATTCGATTTTTAAACATCGAAAATTAATGTTCTGATAATCCTAACTCCTTCAAATTAACATATATGTAAATAATAATTACTATTATCTACCGGACATTTGAAAATGTTTGCGATATTTATTCGTTCACGTTAATATTTTGCTACGATAAGTGGGTACCGGTGACGTCACACATGGTATTAGCATAGGAACGTCGTTTCTCTCCTCTCCCCCACCATTCAAAAATCATTTAGCAACGACCTTAGGGGGGCGGGTATCTTCGGTAGAGCCGAAAATCTTCCTTTTTCGAGAAATTTGTTTGTAGCCAAGGAACAAAAGAATCGCAGAAATATCACCTTTTGAAATAAAAACATTTTTTTCATGTCAAATTTCGCGCTTTGTCCCTAATTGAGATTTCGGTATAATTTTTTCACTACACGTAAAACTAGAGAATAATAAAACAGTAAAAAATCGATTTTATGAAAATGCTGAAGGTACGTGACTCCTTGCCTCCCTGGTCCTCTGGTAACCCTACAAAATGGCCACAAGGAATACATTTTGAACAATCAAAATGTTCAATAAACAAGAATAGTTTAATAAACAAGAACAGTTTAATCAACAAGAATAGTTTAACAAACAATAACAGTTTTAATAAACAAGAATAGAATATTTAAGAAGCTAGAATAACTTTATCACAGACGCTGTACAATCTCGGGCTGGTCAAATATCTTTTCGAAAGTTTGCGTGGCCCGTCTCAGGATCAGGAAACTAAAAGAATCGTTTGTCGCGGAATCGGAGCGATGTCTCGTTACCGACCAGCCTTCGAACAAATTGCGCAAGAAAATCCTGCGAAATTGACATTGGGTTCGAAGTTTTATCCTTTTTCAGAATTTTTATCGGAGTCTTCGAGTCGCGTATCGAAAAGTTCGGTTTTTTGCAGATATTCTTACGGACGAGAGTCTGACGTGGTCTGTGCGTGAGACAGCGGCATTCGCGCTCAAGCAATTGTGCACAAACGACCAGAAGATTTGCCGTGTCTTTTTGGAGCTCAATGGTCCAACGTATATCGAGCGGTTGCTGAAGCAAACGCCCGCGAAAGTTTCTACGGAGCTCGGAATGGCGAGCATTGACATTCTGACGTTGGTGGGAGGATATCCGGACTTGAGGATGGCTCTGGTGGACGCAGAGCTCATTGAATCCCTGTGCGCTTCGTTCGAGGTCAGTTTGCTTTTTTTATACCAAATTTGACTAATTCTGGATTTTTCCGACGAACAAATGTCCTTGAGCTTGTTATCGATTGCAACAATGCGAGTGATCGACCGTGAGAGCCAGCACCGTTTGAATTCCCTGTCTGTTCGGGCTAATCTCCGGATAACCACTGGTCGGATTTCGATGCGGTTTTCACTGCTCGGATACACTCAGAAAAAATATTTATTATGTTCTAATAAATTGGCACATAAGAACATAATTTATTAGAAATTAATAAATGTTTACTCGTATGGAGACAGTTTTTATGCGATTGTAACAACAGCATTTATTCGGCGTCACTAAATATGTTTTTTCACGTGCCGATGTTTCACATCAATTAAAAGCCATATTTAAAATAGAAAATTTGAATAAATATTTTCTCAAATCACATAAATACTACTTTCCAATCACGAAAACCTCTTATTTCGCGACTATGATACTAATGCGCGCATGCGCACTTTGTCCTTGAACGCGACGGGCCCGACAGCAGGCCGCTCGTCAGATGTAGCTCACGCATACGTTTACCATGTAGCTTCTTCTTATGCCAATGCTTTTGGCACAAGTGTCAGTGTTGCGTTTCGAAAGTGAGAAACTCGAAAGTGAGTAATGATTTACGTGTAAGTAAGAATATAAAGTGAAAAAAAAACGTTCAAGAGAGAAAATAATGACGGATGGAATGACACAACTCCTCGAAAAAAAAACCAGCTGGGGGATTAGGAAGAATCCTATTAGATATTAAGATAAACTTTATTTGTCGAATATAAAACACCTATTTCTTATCGAGAAAACCCTTTAGAATAAAAAAAAATCGATTTTTTTACATATTCCGAAAGTATGATACCCAAAGAATATACTGACCAAAGGAAAACTCGAAATATTAAATATTCGCAGAGTTAGCGCATATAATCTAGAGCGCGGGCCAGCATGCGGTCAGGTAGCGAGTCACATGTTGAAACTTCAAACGCGATTATCTCGAAACTGCTTTTTCAAAAACTGCTCCTGTTGTAGCTCAAAAAGTTATCGACCGATTTGGATGAAATTTTGGGAGGTTACTCTCAGTAATAGTATCGGAAAGACATCCCTAAAGTTTCAAAGGTAGCGTGTAAATAAATAATTTTTTTGGTGTCAAATATGTCGAAAATTCGAACTTTGGAGTAAAAAGGATCCCAAATTTTCAATTTTGCACTTTTTCATTTTTTTTTTGATATATCCTTCCCCTTAATATGTCAGTAAACGAATGACACTTATTAAATCTTTTTCAGATCAACAGAAAAAGAGTGACAACAGCAGCACTTTTCAATGTCGCGGAAAACAGGCATCCGAGGACCCTTAATAACGCCGCCATTTTGTTGGTCATCCTAATTTTTTTTTTTAACTTGACAGTTATAATAAACTCATGTCCAAATTTCAAAATGATCAAATTATTTTTTCCCCTCTAAAAAAATTCCCGAAAAATACCTTTTTTCACGCTCCTAAAGGGATTTCTCGCCTTCGGAAAAATTCTTAGTAAATCTTAAACATAAACTTAAATAAAAAAAATTCTTAGCTGTTAATAGAATCGTAGTAGGCCGACATACGAATAAGAAAACTTATTCGCCCGGAAACAAACTTATTTATCCTTGATAAAACTTTTTTCTGAGTCTGGCTTGTCCTCCAATGGATTTCTACGCTGAAAAAATCTACAATAGGCCACCCACGTACACGTCACTGCAATAATTTCACTACTACGATCTACCAACAGTAACGACGAAATCCTGTTGGAAAAACGTCCATCATCGACTGCAAAGTTGCTCCCTAACCGATAAATTTCGTAATTTTCCACCAGGTCGAAGATCGAGCCTCCGACGAGCTAAAAATCGCATCCCTCCGAGCCCTGTCCACTTTCTGCCTGGAGAAACGTGCCCGTGAGCTCTGTCTGGCTGGGGATCTCCTGGAGAAGCTTCTTCGGCTCGTCTCCTCCGCCGAGTCGACGCCTGTGCGCGCAGCTGCGGTGCAGCTGGTCCAGCAACTCGCAGGGGACCCCGCGATCGCCGAGCAGTTCATCCGCACCGGATATTTGACCTTGTAGCCTCTACTTCTTATTTATAACAAAAAAAAAAAATGCTGCGTCATTCGCTTCAATATTCTTGGTGTGCGCCTAGCATGATGAAAAACCGCGCAGTCGCTGCTGTCGTTCCCAGTTGGAACTCGTGCATCGACTCTCTGCTCTCGGCCCACCTGCCGGTCAAATTTGCCACGACGGGGCGGATTTCTATGCACGAAACTACCGAGGACGGGTTTTACGTTATGCGCCGACACATTTGCCCGTGAGCAATTTTTTTGTTTACTGGACCCTCAAGGGCATTTCAAGGTCACTTATTTTCTTTCTTCTTTTCAGTAGACGTTCTTAAGGCCTTATATACGCGATTTCGCCGATTTTCGAAGGTACTTTTCTAGACGCGGTTAAAAAAAAAATGACGCACATGTTGACAACATTTTTTTACAGATCATTTATGCACATGGTTAAGTATATGTAACAAAAAAATCAGAAAAATTAACAAATGGGGGAGATATAATAAAGCAATGTATTTTTTTTGCGCGCGCGTTGATGGTGAAAGTTCTCGGCATCGATGTGGGTGTCTGCAAAAAAAATGAATATATTCATAATTGCATAATGAATGTATCTTCAGTGTGAACCAACAATATTATTTTTAAAAAATTATAATAAAAATTCGAAACTTAACATTTTTTACTCAATTTTCTGTCGGTATTTTATTTTTTATATTTTTTTGTGTCATTGAAATGTTTGTTTCTGTGGGCCACACGATAGGTGATGATACTAAGCATATGGTGTAAAAAATTCAAAGCGATCTGAACCTTCGTTCAAGAGTTAGAACTTTCACAAGGTTCAAAAAAGTGAATCGTGGATAAATGGCTTTCAAGTTGGCGGTCGGGCGCGCCGCGCGGTATCTATAATAAATGCAATCTTACCTCATTTAATAGCTTTACAGAATTCTTCAATTCTGTAAAGCTTAAAATATTCCTAACGGTTCAGGCTAATGGAATTAAAAATAAAAAAAAAGGAAATTTTTTCGCGTATATAAAGCCTTAAGGTCACCTTTTTATTTAGAGTATGTTCCCAAGATCTTTTCAAGGTTACTTTTTGGGCCCAGTGAACGTTCTCAAGGGCATGTAATTGTCACCTTTTTAAATACTCGGCGTTCTTAAGGTCATTTTAATCTCGGCTTTTTTTTTTTGCCGTCTTCAAGGCTATTTCAACGTCATCTTTTTATTTCGTAGACGTTCTCAAAGCCATTTCAAGGTCACTATTTTATTTTATTTGTCAGACGTTGCCAAGGCCACGGTTACCTTTTTTATTTAGTGGACGTACTTAAGGTCTTTACAATGTCACCTTTTTATTTAGCGGTCGTTCTCAAGGACATTTTAAGGTCAGTTTGTTTATTTAGTGGACGTTCTCAAGGTCATTTCAATGTCAGCTTTTTCGGTAATTATATAGTTTAGTGACTTTTCCCGAAAATGGCCTCCGATTGTTTTTTTTTGCGATTTATCACTTTTTTGGTGTAAATAATGATGTTATGTTGGGGGGAGACGGTTTTTTAGGTTCTAGATTTTTTGCACAGTGAAACAAGATATTCGTTACACAAAATTGAGTAAAACCGGTGAACTCCAAGATTACCTAAGACGTTCCGTTTGGAATCACAAATCAAAGCACGTTGCATAACTTTGAATATAAGTTGAATATAAGAAATACGTTGAATATAAGAATAAGAAAAGAATACAATAAGACACATAGGGCTCTGTCGAATATTCGCACTATTGCCGTTTCTGTTTTTGCCGTGAGAAGAAGACTTAGGACGTTACACATAACACACAATATATAACAGCGATGTAAATAAAGACATAGAAGTAACGGCTCGAACACTCATTAGGAATTTCACTTGAAACATCGCACGAAATTTGAAATTTTGAAAACTAATTCTGCACCACAAAAACTATTCGTAGTTTAAGGGGGAAGGCCACAGTAGAATTTTCAAAAAATCGATTTTTTTCCGCTAAAACGGTCCTTTATTATCATAAGAATAAGTTACTATTCGATTTATAGCAAGAACATTTTTTTTCCACCGACTTTGAGCGTATAACGTAAGCCCACCTCTGGCACGGCCATAGAGCACCCAAAACTTTAAACGCGTTTTTCTCAAAGCAGTTTTTTCCAATTGCCGTGACAAATAACTTCAACAATTTTCACTCGATTTACTTCAAATTTAAAAGTTATGTCCCTCATTGCATATCGCAGAGAAGTACGTACGGAATTTCTGATTAATCGAAAACTTTTCATTGTATGAGCAGTAAATACCTACAACTCAATTCAAATACTTACCATTTTTGAATAAAACAATATTTTTTAAATTCCGTACGTACTTCTCTAGGTATTCTAATGTAGATTGACGAAAATTTTTGTTTTTCGTTCCAGGTCAAAAATTGTGGATGCTAAATGCCACGCCGCGGAGCGCCTAAAAAAAGATAACAAAAGAAAATATTAGTAGTCGGCCATTTTGTACATCGAGAAAAAAAATTCTAACAGCTTAATATTCATATAAAATAGATGTGTAACTAATGTTATAAGTTAATCATTTTTTTTCATACGAAAAGAAATTGTTAAATTCGCACATGATTTTATACCCATTACTGTGGCCTAACCCCTTAAAAAGATGGGTTCCCCCCGACATAACACGATTATTTATGTTGTTTTATAGTTAAAAATAGCAAAAAATAAATTGTAGCGCCATATTTAGGAAAAGTTATTAAAGTATATAATTACCGCTTTTTCGTTAAGTGGACATTTTCAAGGTTATTTCAAGGTCAACTTCTTTTAAAAATAGGAATCTATATATTTTTTTATACATTTTATTGAATAAAAAAACAGGTTATTTTCATTTGGCCATTTTTGTTTGGACAGCGTCACATACGCGTACCGACCGTGCGTCTTCGGCACTGTGATTGGTAACGCCGTGTATTCGTGAATATCAGGTTCCCCATACTGGACGAGCTGTTTCGCCGAAAAATGTGTCCGAAGGAGCCCATCTACGTCGTGAATTTTGCCGATCCGAGCACCGAGAACGGCGTCCCAACAACGAGGGACACGATGTCCGCCGATTCGGCCAGCGTTCGGTTCGAACTGAAATTCGGAAAATTGCAGAAAGATCCGTATCTTCGGGATCACCTGGAAGTCTTCCGATGTATATTGGCGGCTAACGAGCCTTTAACGAGGTGGGCTTAAAGGGAAGATCTTCGAGCGATTTTACGGTTGCTCGGTTAAATGGAGGGACGCGGCTTCAACGAAGGGACGTGGACAATATGGACCTTTCCATTATTCAGGGTTGAGAAGCCGCGACGCGGAGTCGCGGACATAAGCAAAATGGCGTCGCGTGCCCGACTCCTCGGGCGCTTCGTCGCCCGTCAATTGTCCGGTCCGGAACCGGAGAATCCTTGCGTCGATCATCAGCTGGAAATACACGTGCAAGAGATTCGCGACGACATCGAGACGAGCGTCGTTCCACTCGGTCAGCTGAGGCTTGGCGGGTATCTCGAGAGAGCTTTGCTCTTCAAAGTTCTCGCGGACAGAGTTTGCTTGCCGGTTAGCCTCGTACGAGGCGAATACGGCAAAGCTTGGAACGAAATAGCCATCCCGCAGGTACAGCGATCAATCGTCCACACCAACTCACAAGGGTTAAGGCCTTAGGCCACAGTAATGGGTATAAAATCATGTGCGGATTTAACAATTTTTTTTCGTATGAAAAAGTGATTCCCTCGTAAAATTAATTACACATTTATTTAGTATGAATATCAAGCTGTTAGAAAATATATATATATGTTTTTTTTTTCGATGTATAAAATGGCAGACTACTAATATTTTCTTTTATCTTTTTTCAGGCGCTCCGCGGCGTGACATTTAGCATCCACAATTTTTTACCTAGAACAAAAAACAAAAATTCGCGTCAATCTATATTAGAATACCTAAAGAACTACGTACGGAATTTAAAAAATATTGTTTTATTCAAAAGTTGTACGTATTTGAACTTAAGATATGAATTTTTCAGTGAAAAGTTTCGTTATAAGTGCTCATAAAATGAAAAGTTTTCGATTAATCAGAAATGAAGTTTTCGATTAATCAGAAATGAAGTTATTTGTCACGCCAATTGGAGAAAAACTGTTTTGAGAAGTTTCGAGTAGTCATTTTGTACATCGAAAAAAATAAAAAATTTCGAACAGCTTGATATTCATACTAAATACATGTGTAATTAATTTTATGAGTGAATCACTTTCTCATACGAAAAAAAATTGTTAAATTCGCACATGATTCTATACCCGTTACTGTGGCCTAAGGCCTTAAGGCGGGATATACATTACAACGATCAAAAAATCGATTTTTTTCTTTTCTTTAAATGATAACACTATATATGTAGAATATTTTCCCAGAGTTTCAAAGCGAAATTCGAAAAACTTCAATACTGCATTCCCGAAATTGGCGTGCAGGATGACTCAAAAACTATTAAGCCGATTGAGTTGAAACTTGGTAGAAATATTCATAATATCGGTAACGTCTACTTGACGAAAACTGTTTTTGAAAAATTGAACAAAAAAACTACTTTTTTAGTCACATTTTACAGAAATGTTGCGTGAAATGTTGATTTTTTGTTGTAAATGCGTGCCATTGTCTCAAATTTATATTTTCTCATTTTAATTACCGTCACATGGAAACTATACATGTTCTAACTGAAAAAATATTTGAACTTTTTTGCAATGCAAAGTCTACGGGAAGCTAGACTGCACGCCGATTCGCAACTCTCGCGGCGACCTTGATGTAACACTCTGCCACAACTCCGCCATTATGATGATGGATTAATTAAAAAAATTGTTTCGTACACTTAAATATACTATTAAAGTATACCTAAAGTTTGATAATTGTGGAATAATTATTTCTTAGTTTTTAAAATTCCTCAATATTGCTTATTTTTTCCTGTCTAAATGTATATCCCGCGTTAAGGTTGGAAGTGGAGAAATGAATGTTGTAACGATCGACACACTAAGGAGGGGGACAAAAAGGAATGGACGACGAAGACAGGAAAGGCCGTGTAAAACATGACAGATCAGGAAATACAGAGAAACTGGGGGAAATTTGAGAGGTCAGGATACCGCAGAGAATGTAAAGACAGGAAAAAAGAGGGATGGACGAGTACTGGTGGAGAAGAACTATAGGGTGTCTCAGAATGACCTGACATTTTAATTCATTAAGGGGTCTTCTCACTTTAGACGCTAAAAAAAGGCTATTTTCGTGAATATTTTTTATCCGTTTATATTTTAGATTCTGTCATAAAAGTTGTTACACTTAATAAATACACTTTCGAAATACATTTTTAAAAAATAATTAATTATTTTAGTCACTATTTATAGACGAAAATGGTAGTTAAAAAAATGTCCTAAAAAAATTGTAGGTCTGCGATGTTGATGAAATCTCGGAAATGGATCGTCCGAAACGAAAAATCAAACGGTTTTAGATTCAGTATGTCGATGGCTATAGCACATATCACACGATTTTTGATATATGCAAAAATAACCAAATGGCGGACATTTTTCGAAAAAACAAATAAACGTTTCTTTACCGTTTTTGGAGAAAAAAATAGTAAATATCAAAATTTAAAAAAATCCTCCATATGCGCTATAGCTATAGTTGTAAAGAATATGTGGTTCAAATTTCATAACGATCGGTTCAGTAGTTTCGAACATTTTATCAACAAGCCGTCGAAAAACGTTGTTTCGAGAAAAAACGCGTTTAAAGTTTGTTTGGGTTACATAAATGCACAAAAAAATGTCTTTTATGTATTTCGAAAGTGTATAAAGTGTGACAACTTTTATATCAATATCTGTAGAATAAACCTATCAAAAAAATTCATGAAAATAGCCTTTTTTACCATCTAAAGTGAGAAGACTCCTCAATAAAACGTATTATTCATTTGAAAAGTACGAATATTTTTATTTTGATATAAGGTACAAACATCGAGGTTACGTGTGGAACACAATATCCGATAAATGGCCGCCTCGTCCCTGTTTGCAAACGTTCACTCTTCTGACAAAATGTTCAATAACATTTTGGCATAATTGCGGACTAATTTCATGAATGGTCCGTCCAATTGTTTGTTTGAGCTCCGGAATGGTCCGTGGATCATTGGCATACACTTTTCTTTTGAGAAATCCCCAAAGAAAGGAGTCCAATGGCGTCAGATCGCACGATCTCAGTGGCCAATTCACAACGCCGCGGCGCGAGATAAGGGGGCATCCATTAATTACGTGAGGTGATTTTGGCGATTTTTCGACCCCCCCTCTCCCCCTGGTGAGATGTCGTGAGATTTTGCTCGACCCCCTCCCCCCTCCCCTAATCTCACGTGAGATTTTTCAAAATGCATACGTTCACGGAAAATAAATTGTAGTAGAAGTAACTGGGTTGTAGTACCATTTACTCCACCATGTAAAGTAGTAGGGAGACTCTCCCTACGTGTTAAAAATTATGTGATTACTAAAATTACTAAAATTACTAAAATTACGTGAGATTTGCCGAAGCCCCCCTCTCCCCCACGTGAGATTGGGTGAGATTTCGCTCGACCCCCTCCCCCCCCTAAACGCCTCACGTAATTAATGGACGCCCCCTAAAACGACCATGAAACTTCGTCTGCAATAACTGCATTGTTTCATAAGAATCTCCATAAGAATCCAAAAGACGTTTGCGTGATTTCCGCAGTTCAAGCTTGAGGAAATTTGGGAAATGAGAAAAAAAAGATTTTCGTTGGATTCCAACGATGCAAAATTCAACGACATGGGAAGGAAATAGTTGAAGAAATGTGTGAGATAGTGAAACAGTTTGAGAAGCTAGCAACGAAGAGGGCGAGAAGAGTACTGGCAGTGAGAAGTAGAAAATAAGAATAGGAATAAGTGGAATATGGGAAGTGAGAGAGGCAAACAAAAACAGACGGGCTGTCGTAAAAGGTATCACAATGTAAAAAGGAAACTCAAGAACGGACGGGAGGTTGTGAAAAGCCGCAAGAGTATACACGTGGAATAAACCACTACTACCACTATCAAAAATGATCGTTTAATTACGATAGAATGTGCAAAAAACTGCGTTTTTGTCGTAGATGGAACTTCCGGTCGCAGACGTGCCTCGTCCGTCGGAAGTTGTGGAAAAATTCAAAGCGAGTAACTCGAATATTCCGAACGTCAAGCGGAAGAAATCTTCCGACGTTTCCGCCAATCCCATCGAGGAAAACCAATACGGCGCACTGCGGAAGCTCGCTTCGAGAACGATTTTACCCACGAGCCTGCTGCACCAAAATTACATAGTCGATTTGATGGACGAGCCCGGCGAGTTGATTCCCATTGATAGCTCGCGAGCCAGAGCCTATTGCGCTCCCGCCGACAAACGTTGCGTCGTCAGCTGCGAACTTTAAAATGGCTGACTTTCGGCCATTTCACGCATACAAAACCCATTCGGAATACTCTGCGAGATCGGTTGATCTTTAGACGCTGTACTATAATCTTCTCGTAAAATACAAAAGTACTATTTACAATTTCGCCTGGACGCGCTCAACGCCCATTTACACTCCGGTACGTCCTCAAGCGATATCATTATATACGTATATATATTTACCGGATTTGCCGAAATAATCGTTGGAAACAAAACGAAAAATCTTGAATTCGTCTAGCTCGAGATCGCGTACTGTCGATTCTGGGTGTTTTTTTTAGGTGGAGGTTTATTTTGGGGAAAATCGACAAATAAGTCGATGTACGATCGTTTTTGGTCGAAACAATTCTCTCGCTGTGTGTGTGTGTGTGTGTGTGTGTGTGTGTGTGTGTGTGTGTGTGTGTGTGTGCGTGTGCGTGCGTGCGTATGTGCGTGTGTGTATGCGTGTGTGTGTGTGCGCGCGTGTGTGCATATATATATATATATATATATATATATATATATATACGGGTATCCCTCTTATCTCTGCCACTTGAAATAACTCGGTAATCTTCAACGTCACAAAAAAATGTTCCATACAAAAGTTGTACGGTGTGAAGGAGGCCATCAAATGCGACCTATTTTTTTTTATTTCGGTGGAGCGGCTGACTCACAGTGAAGGTCACCTCCACCTTCAACCTTCAACCATCTTCTGGAACACCTCAAGCCGCATAAAAACATAAGGGGGTCAAAGCCGTTCAAGGTCATTCAAGGTCAGTGTCGATGATACAAATCTAAATATCTCGGATCACTACCAAATATTTGGTAGTGATCCGAGATATTTAGATTTGTATTTCATTTCAATGGGTGACCTTGAATGACCTTGAACGACTTTGACCCCCTAATGTTTTTTGTGCGGCTTGAGTTGCTCCACCAAATGGTTGAAAAAAATGTACCATTCCATATAAAAAAAAGTGGAGGTGACCTTCACTGTGCGCCAGCACTTCCAACGAAATGAAAAAAATTGGTCGCATTTGATGGCCCTCTTCACACCGTACAACTTTTGTCTGGAACATTTTTTTGTGGCGTCGATGATTACCGAGTTATTTTGGGTGGCAGAGATAAGAGGGACACCCTGTATATCAAGGGTGTCCGGTAATGTATGGATAATCCTGCAACTGTCGATAGGTCACATCATGTTCTACTATATGCTGGAGTTTCAGTTTAGTAAAAGTCCCACGGTTTTCAGGATTTTGGGCTTTATGTCATTAAAAAAAAAAAAATCATCTGCTTTTGGTTTTTCGCATGCCATTTCTACAAATGATATGAATCGACAATAACTAAGCAACTTTTTTAAGTAATTGGCACGATATGCGTAATACATTTTTTTTCATCGCAGGCTATCAAAGTCAGATGTTCGAATTGGTTTGTATGAAAATTCTGCATAAGGTCCTTTTTCATAAAGTTTCCTTAACATTTAAGGTTAAAAAAAAGACTTTTATAGATAAAACAAATGACTAAAAGTATTTTTTTATAAAGCAGATGATTTTTATCTCGAAAACCGTGGAACTTTTACAAAACTGAAATTCCAGCATACAGTAGGACCAATGTTGTCAGTTTAGTACAATTGTACTAAATCTGGTACGTTTACAAAGTATTTAGTACGTCAGTACGCCTTTCGTAAATCTATTACGTTTTTCATTAGTTCAGTACCCAAATGAGAAAGAAACTCAAACATTCGTGAAAACCATGAAAAACATTGATGACCGCCAATTTAGTACAAAAATTCAAAAGTTGTTTCGGTTTGGCGCTGCCGTCGAGTACCAAACGATAGCTCACTCTGGCAACACTGAGTAAGACACGATCTGACCTATCCACAGCTGCAGGATTATCCATTCTTAACAGGACACCCAGTATTTATAATGGAGTTATTTTAGATCATGATGAATTTATTTAACATTTGCTTAACGTGAATAAAAAATTATTCGACAATCTCGTATAAAATAAAGGAAGCGAATAATTTTTTTGACCAAATTTTTAATCCACATTTCAACCCGTATTTATAAGCTTATGTATTATATCAAAATTCTACATTATTTAAATATAGTCGGATTTAGGTCTTTTAGAAATTCTAATGCTCAAAGTTGTGAATATTTCTAAAAATTAAATGAAAAAATTGTGCAGTTCGAATATGTAATTTAAACAAATGTTGAAATAATGAAGAATTAAACATCTTACCGATCTACTATGTATATTTGTTCGGTTTCGGTAATAGCATCGAAACATTATAATGGACTATTCTGTATATGTACATATGTGTATGTATATAATAGTTATGTTAGATTATAGAGAATTTCAATTTATTTAACATTTGCTTTACGTTAATAGAAAATTATTCAAACAATCCAGTATAAAATAATTAAATCGAAGGAATAATTTTTATGATTATATTTTCAAATCGATATTCCGATCTGTACACATATATATATATATATATATATATATATATATATATATATATATATATATATATATATATATATATATATATATATATATATATATATATATATATATATATAAATTTGTCATGCATTGCGAAAATTCACACCAATGTTGAAATAATAAAGAATAAAAAATCGTACCGATCTAAAATAATTACATATATATATCTTTTTTATGTGTGCAAACAAGTTTCGTTTTTTTTGCAAACTTCAAAATCTATCAATGAAAGTATTCTACAAAAAAGATTGCAATGAATAAAATAATCCGAATTATTTTCAACGTCGTTGAAAACGACAGAGGTCATTTTATCGATGACAAGCTTTCTTGTATTTTCACGAATAAAATGTTGAACTTTAGAACAAAAGGAAAAAATTAATTTGCACGCTTGATGTATATAGCTACATACACGATTATCTCCAGACATGGCACGGCTCTCACTATTTTCTCGTACATTTTTACGTATAATTTGTTACGTTATAAATAATCCACGTATTCTCGAACGTCAGAGCAAAAGAGCTTTTCTTCCGTGAGGTCAAACTATCGACGAGCTTCCGGGGCCTGTGTCGTGTGCTTCGATTGCGCGTGGTGCTGCTGCTGTCTCGAATCGCCGAGTTTCACGAGACCGAAGAAACTCTTGTCTTGCTGGAACAGCGTGTACCTCGCTGGACCGGCGTCCTTCAGGATCAAACGATCGCCCGCCTGGAGGACCGTTATCTGAGCCGAGAAACAAGATCGGCTTTTGTGACCGGTGCCTGGACTGTAAACCTGCGAGGTGAAAGAATGTCGTTTATGTCGTTTAATATTTTACATATCTCAATTATCATACCCAACGACAAACTGGATTAAAACATTTCGCGCAAATTCGGTATTAGGACGTTGAATAAGTTCTCGCTGTTTTCCAACAGATGGCGTTATCAGAACTGCGTGCGTGTAGTTTGAGGGGTCTTCTCACTTTAGACGCTAAAAAGGCTATTTTCATGAATTTTTTTGATAGGTTTATATTATAGATATTGATATAAAAGTTGTTACACTAAATGTCGTCATATTTACTTAAAACTTTGTAAAAGTGCTCGTACACACTATTAATGATGTTTCAGCGTTTTTGGAAATTCAATCCTTGAGTAGAAAAGGCGGTAGCAATGTTTGTATGGTAAAAGAAATATCTGGTCAAATTCACTCGAAACTTAGTATCAATCAAGCACTTCAACACAATTCTACGTGTTTCTTAACCCTTTGAAGCATAGTGACATACTGGTATGTCACCTACTTCCACTCTGTTTTTCTTGAATAACAAAAATGTTTAGCGCATAAAGACGAATGTAAATGTATATTTAGGATGTTGGGAGATCAATTGTTACTACAATATCACTATCAGGGGCTTATGTTGCACTTTGTGGATGTTGATCATTACTACAGTACAAAAAAAAACAGGGTTTTTAGACTATAAATGTAATTGTGCCTAATCGAGCACGTAAACCATACACAAAAAATGAATTCAGAGACGTTTTTCGGGTCGCTGATTACGAATTCGAGCTCAAAATCCAGAAATTCAAAATCGCGATTCCAATATGGCGGACCAAAAGCGGAGATTTTACTGGAATTACTAAAACATCGGAGTTGCTCAATATGTTGATTCTGTTATACTGAATTTCTAATAGAATTATGCTTTTAGCATTACCCGGAGCTAACGGCGAGGACGTAGCGAGTTTCTAGCACCATATTTAAAAAAAAAATTTTTTACTTATTTTTTATATTATATATTATGATATATTATAAAAATATATTTACATATTAATTATAATATATAAATAATTTTATACATTATTATAACCCAATCAAACAATTTTTGCTTTTGTGGTCCGCCATATTGGATCCGCCATGAATTTTCAAATTTTTAGTGCAGATTTGTAATCAGCGACCCCGAAAACCCCCGAGTACCAACTTTCGCTTTCATCAAACGATTTTTGCATTTATGGTCCGCCATATTGGATCCGCCATGAATTTTCAAATTTTTAGTGCAGATTTGTAATCAGCGACCCCGAAAACCCCCGAGTACCAACTTTCGCTTTCATCAAACGATTTTTGCATTTATGGTCCGCCATATTGGATCCGCCATGAATTTTCAAATTTTTAGTGCAGATTTGTAATCAGCGACCCCGATAACCCCCGAGTACCAACTTTCGCTTTCATCAAACGATTTTTGCATTTATGGTCCGCCATATTGGATCCGCCATGTTGAATTTCCAAATTTTTAGTGCAGATTTGTAATCAGCGACCCCGAAAACCCCCGAGTACAAAGTTTTGAGCTGATTGCACGTAAGGAAAAATGTATGCTTCAAAGGGTTAATGAAACATTTCAGTGGCACATTTCATT
Organism: Ophion ellenae; assembly: GCA_963210295.1. Classification (NCBI taxonomy): domain Eukaryota; kingdom Metazoa; phylum Arthropoda; class Insecta; order Hymenoptera; family Ichneumonidae; genus Ophion; species Ophion ellenae. The sequence goes on from OY723392.1 coordinate 31,076,643, forward strand.
AAGGCCTTAGGCCACAGTAACGGGTAGAAAATCATGTGCGAATTTAACCATTTTTTTTTCACTGAACAATTTTTTACTGAAAATTCATTTCTTAAGGTCAGATACCTACAACTTTTGAATAAAACAATATTTTTTAAATTCCGTACGTACTTCTCTAGGTATTCTAATGTAGATTGACGAGAATTTTTGTTTTTTGTTCAAGGTAAAAAATTGTGGATGCTAAATGTCACGCAGCGGAGCGCTTAAAAAAAGATAGAAGAAAATATTAGTAGTCAGCCATTTTGTACATCGAAAATATATATATATATATTTTTTCTAACAGCTTGATATTCATACTGAATAGATGTGTTGATATTCATACTGAATTTTATGAGTGAATCACTTTTTCATACGAAAAAAAATTGTTGAATTCGCACATGATTTTATACCCGTTACTGTGGCCCAAGGTCTTAAGGCAGCGGTTCACAAACTTTTTTGGCGACCGAACCCTTTTGACACACCAAATACTTTACAGAACCCAGAAAGAAGCAAAACCTGGTTTCATGTTTATTTTTTGATGAAAATCATACAAAAATAGGTACTTTACATAACAATGTATTAATTCCACTGTAAATTTATGAAATTGTTTCCATTTATTGGGAGGTATAAAGTTGTTCTTTTTTTTTCGTCAGAGCCCTAGCAGAGGCTTTGCCGAGCCCCAGGGCTCCGCGGAGCACTGTTTGAGTATGGCGGCATTAAGGGATCAGTGGAAAAATTTCACAAAATGGTTTTTTTTGCATTATTCGATAGTATAGAAGGTTATAAACATGGACCTGACATTACCGATTGATCGTAAGTAGACAATTCATATGAAAATTCCGCACTCGAAACTTCGAACGCGTTTTTCTCGAAATGTCGTTTTTCAAAACGGTGTACACTCTCAGATGAAGAGTTCTCAAGCTATCCGTCTCAAATTTTGACACAACATTCTTCACGCCTTTGTTTATCTTACTATGAAAGTTTTTTTTTTGTAAATCTTCATATTTTTTTTAACGCAAAACTGTCGAAAAAGTAGGCTAAATTCGATACTTTTTCTTCAAACCACCGCCATTTTGTTAATTTTTATTTGTAAAAAACTTCCACAGCAAGATAGCGGTTTCCACACTGATTAATAATCTTTTTACACATGTTGTTTACAAAAATAGAAGTAAAGTTTAAAAATGTATTTTCTGTTCTTCATGAGTGCTTTGATTTGACATTAAAAAATCAGACTGAATAGCGTATTTGAACCATCGAAAAAAAATCGCGAAAATCAGTTATTTTTCGACTCGTTACACTGTAATGCCCCTCAAGGAGCATTCAACACAAGACCAGGGTTGCAAATAATGCATTCTTTTTTGTAATGCATTAGCGTTTTCATTACTCATTACTTTACATTGTGTAATGAAAAAAATGCATTACCCATTACATTACATTCAGTAATTCAACGAGGTTCCATTACTCATTACATTGGAATTTGTAATGTAACAAATTTCCATTCCTCATTACATTACATTTTGTCATGTGAAATATTTTCATTGCCCATTATAATGTAATCGGCAATGGAATTTTTTTACATTACAAAGTCCAATGTAATGAGTAATAGAAATATTTTACATTACAGAATGTAATGTAATGAGTAATGGATTTTCTTTACATTACAGAATGTAAGGTAACGAGTAATGGAATTTTTTCACATTACTAATGCAATGCACTGTTAAAAATCTCCATTACTCATTGCAATGTAATGAGGATTATTATTCGTTTCCCATTAGGGGCAGCGGTTTATGCACTGAGTTGTTGATCTGACCCGAAGGGAAACGAATAATAATCCATATTATCTTGTAATGGATAATGGAGATTTTTTACATTACATTAGTAATGTGCACAAATTCCATGACTCACTACGTTATATTTTGTAATGAAAAAAAAAATCCATTACTCATTACATTAAATTTTGTAACCTAAACAATTTCCATTACTCATTACATTACACTTTGTGATGTAAAAAAATTCCATTGCCCATTACATTGGACTTTGTAATGTAAGAAATGTCCATTACCCATTACATTGCATTTCGTAATGGAAATGTTTCACATTACAAATTCCAATGTAATGAGTAACGGAAATTGTTTAAATTACAAAATATAATGTAATGAGTAATGGAATTTTTTAACATTACTGAAAGTAATGTAATGGGTAATGAAATATTTTTCTACCCATTAAGGGGCTATACCAGTGTGACACTTGCAAAAAATCGATTTTTTTGCCTTTTTCGACAGTTTATACTTTCAAGAATATCCGGTAAAAATTTCAAGGCCGTATCTCTAATCATTTTATCTTGCAAAAATCGATGTTTAAATCTTTAAACGCGTTTTTCTCCAAATGAGATTTTTCAAATTTGCCGAAGTTGTAACTCAAAGAGCAATTATCCGATTGACTTGAAACTTGAACTGAGTACTCTTGAATATATTTACTCGAAAAAACTTGACGACGAAATTGACGATTTGGCATTGAAAAAAACGACCATTTTATAGGTAAGAAAGCAGACTTTTTTTCATAACTACGCCATTATATTAGATTTTGATATTTTCGAAAAACCTACGTCATTGTACACGAAATACCTTCCAGTTTAAGGACATTTTTTCCTTTTTCGGTTTGAGCTACTCGATCGGCCGGAATCATGTCAGCAGTGGAGGAACTTTTTTTGGCGCCTCCGAAGGCAGCGCATAAGTCGCGTGGATCTCAATATTTTTCTATGAAAAAATTATGTAATATAGGTCAAATATAGCCCAATATATTCTTAATGTTTCGAAACATTTAATTGAGTACTTTTCTTCCAAAAAAATCCCGAAAATCACCGAAATTTTCAGCGTTCACACTGGTATAGCTCCTTAAAAAAGTAATGAATAATGCATTACTTTTTCCTTAAGAAAATCCGCAACCCTGCACAAGACTGCACGAGCGAAGCCGCGGGCGGGAAGCTAATAGACTATCAAAGTAGACGTCACAGCGAAGATTCTTCTCACCATGCATTGAAGAATCGGTTGACCGTTCACCAGTATGTGAAATCCGTTCTCGTCGTGCTCATCGAGATAATGAATCTGTCCATAGACGAGGTAGAGTCCAGCCTCGTGAACGGCCAGTCTGCCGTCTCGGGACAGGGTGAAGTGTCTGCTCATACCGAGATCGTTGACCCATTCGCTCGGCCGCCAAGCCTTGAAGACGCCCCCGTTGTGCTTGGCCCTGCCATTTCCTGTGTGCTCGTCTTCCATGCCGAAGAGCGTGCTGTCGGCGCCGTAATGAGCCGCGTACACCTGCCTCGGTGCTCGCAGATGGCGCCTCGTTATCACTCGAGGCTTCAGCGATCCTCTCGTCACTTCGGATACCTGGCGGAAGAGGAAGAAACGTTGGAGAACCAAACGTAAGTTGGCAATTTAGGAAGACGGAGGTTTTTTTTTGGAAAATGCGGACCTGATAGGATCGTCGAAGATCTCGGGTGTGGTTGAACGAGTGGCGTCGTCTCATTGCCTGGCTGGGCAACGGAAAATCCTCGGGTTTGTCCAGTCTCGTTATCGCGAAATATTTCTTCGGCGGATGTCGCTCCCAGGGGATTGCCTCGCTGGGGGTAGAGAAAAAAAATCTTATCAGAATGTCCTTGGTGCTCTGTAGGAGAAATTCTAATGAGGAAGTCTTCAAAGAGATACCGGAAGAGGCATTGAGGAGCCGGAGTGGGGGTCGAAATGTCGAATGACCAATTATAGAATGACAAAGATTCCGAAACGACAGAATTATGAACTCTCAAAATAACGAAGGTTCAATTATTCGAAATTTTATCCTTCGACCGATGACGAAATCGAATAACTATTACACCAAAGGATTATTTATTCGAGAGCTCATGTATTCGAGAACATATATTCAGATAGTCTGCAGTTTGAGTCATACAATCGATGGTCCGAAATGGCGAATACCTTCATGGCGAATATGGCATGGCTGCCTCACCCGACTGACCACTAACGCCATCTGCCATCTTCATTCTGAAGCGCAAGTAGTATTGCTCGATCCCAAGTTTTCGCTATCCGGGTCATTCGCCATTTTGGCCCATCGCTATTTTAACTGATCGACTTTTCGGTCCTTCGCTTTAATGAATTCGAAATTGTAAACTGTCGTAATATTTACAATTCGACGATTTGACGTCTCGAATTATTTGGTGTATATATACAGGCGAATCGATATTATATCTCTCATTATTTGGTTAAATCTGATATTCATTTTCGCTATAAATCAACTTCGAGATTTTTGCATTCACAATTTCGATTAACTATTTTACAGACTATCATAAGATTGATCTATCTACATTGGAACGTTCGTCATTACTGAGTTCGAAATTTCGGTCCTTCTGAATATTGATCGTTCGAGTTTCCGATCCCCACCCGAGGAGCTGGAAGTGACGAATTTGGGGATGAAAATAATTAGGGGACCACACCAGTGTAAACATTTTTGAAAAACGTTTTTTTTTGCATTATCCAACAATATGGACTTTCATAAACATCAAATTTTGGTCGCGAATTTCGAATTATTCCGGTCGCTACAGCCTTCTTTAGTAGGAGGAATTCGACCAGTTGCGTGAGACCTAGTGCGGACGGAGGCATGTTCTTCAAAACGGCGGAAAATTAAAAACCTATCAAGCTGAAATTTTCAAGCTATTTGTCTCGAATTTTGCCGCATCATTATTGCCGCCGCTCCTTACGGTCGTACAGGAGCGTTTTTCAAATTTATTTTACAGTTTCACATTTCTTTTTAACGAAAAACTGTCGCAAATAGGCCAAATTTGACACTTAATTTTGAAATGGTCATCACTTTGTTGATTTTCATGGAAAAAAATCCTCCGTACGCCTCTACAGATTTTCGCACTGATTAATAATCTTTTTGGTTTTTTCTTTCAGACAATTTTTGGAGAAGTAGGACCTTCCACGGTCAGACGCTATTTTTTTTTTAGTCATCATTTTGCAGTGGCCAAAAATATCATATAAAAAAAGAAAACTAAAACATTAACAAATATTTTTATGTACAACATAAGTCATTTGAATAAACGGGATAAAAAATCGGACTGATTATCGAATTTTATTGAAAAAAAAAACTGATGAAAACCAGCAAATTCTAAGCCAGTCACACTGAAATGGTCCCTTAAGGCACCACACTACGGTAAAAAAAAATTGTCATTTTTTTCATTTTCTGAAAGATACATTTGTTAAGAATGCTCTCACCAATTTTTTAAAAAGAATCTTGTAATATACGAGGGTGTGTTTTTCGTAATTATTTTCAAACGATGAATGGAATTTTTTAAGATTCTGTTTTTTAAGATTTTTTAAGATAAGAATATTTTGATGATTCTGGCGTGACTCTTACTTGCTCTTCATCTTCTTTCCAGCTGAGGTATCCTCGTCCTTGAGATTCTCGTATCTCGTGTGATTGCGATCCTCGGACGTGAAGGAATTTGCAAAAACGGGCCGATCGACGTTCGACGCCACTTCGGCCGGGGTTTCCTCGGTGACGGCGCGCCGTCGCTTCGGATGTTCCTCGTCCGTTTCCAAGCTCTGCTCAGCCGCGACTCGTTCGCTTTGCTCGAGATCGCGAGTCTTCGGAAGACTTTTCACTTTGGACTGGAGTTTTTGGCCCGCTGGGGAACTCGACGAGGCACTCTTCAAGGAATTCCTCGAGCTACGAACGGCGGGGGTGGCCGTTGTTGGGTCACCCGAATCCGACGCGTAATCGGTCCAGCTTGGACTGTAATCCTCCTCGTAATTGCTGTCGTAATCGGCACTCTCGATGTCCGCTTCGCCCGAGTCCTCGTCCGCATCGCTACCGTCCGCGTACAACTACAATTTTTTTTGTCAGGTACTTCAGTTTTTTTTTTCATCGTAGACGGAATTACTTTTTCGCAATTGTTCAGCTGATAAAGCACGGACGAGAATTTGCGCAAGAGCGAGAGCAAGATTATCGCGAGAAGGGACGAAAGGAACGCAAGTGGAGTGGTCTGGAGATGTCGATGATCAAGAGGCCATTGGGAGGAAACGTCGACGAATCTTTTAAGGGGTTACCCCCACTTGCGATTTTGAAAAAATCGATTTTTTTTATTGCATTTTTTTTTGAAGTATAAGTATCTGAGAATATGTCCTGAAAATTTCAAGTCGATCCGAACAAAATTGACGGAGATATGAGCGTTGAAAGAGAAGAATCCGCGTTGAAAGAGCGTTAAAAGAGAAACTTTAAACGCGTTTTTCTCAAAATGGCATTTCTGAAGTCGGTGACCGAGATTACTCGAACACTAATGAACCGATCTTCTTGAAATTTTGCAGGCTTATTCAATACATGAAAATGTAGTCTTTAATCGTTCGATTTTTTTTTCGAAAAAAAATGGCCGTTTTATAGCCAAAAAACGGCCGTTTTTTTTTCGTTAAAATCGAACCATTAACTTTGACTGTCCGCCATTTTGTGAAAAATGAATATTTTTTAAAATCCTTCGATTAAAGACTAGTTTGTACTTATATTTGACTATATCCATCCGCATTTTTTTTTCAGATGATCCACTTCGCCGCAATGTTGGTCACCGCAAACCGTGTATATAAAAACATTATTTCATTGACGGCCATTTGCCACTAAACAATGTAATATTTTTTAATAAAAAAATTACTGAAAGTTCTTCAAGATGTGTTCTTTAAGATGGTATACTGATCGATTAAAAAAGTTTTGTAGTTTTCTTTAAAAAAATTCATGAAAAAGGCCTTTTTTTTGCGCTACAAGTGGGGGTAACGCCTTAAGGCCTTAGGCCAGAGTAACGGGTATAAAATCATGTGCGAATTTAACAATTTTTTCCGCATGAAAAATTCACTCATGAATTTAACTACACATCTATTTAGTATGAATTAGTTAGAAAATATATATATATTTTTTTTCGATGTACAAAATGGCCGACCACTAATATTTTCTTTTGTTATCTTTTTTTAGGCGCTGGCAGCGTGACATTTAGCATCCACAATTTTTTACCTAGAACAAAACACAAACATTCTCGTCAATCTACATTAGAATACCTGGAGAAGTACGTACGGAATTTAAAAAATATTGTTTTATTCTAAAGTTGTAGGTATTTGAACTTAAGAAAAGAATTTTCAGTGAAAAATTTCGTTATAACTGCTCATAAACTGCTCATAAAATGAAAAGTTTTCGATTGATCAGAAATTCCGTACTTCTCAGCGAAATGCAATTAGGAACATAACTTTTAAATTTGAAGTAAATCGAGTGAAAATTATTGAAGTTATTTATCACGCCAATTGGAAAAAAGCTGTTTCGAGAAGTTTCGAGTAGTCGGCCATTTTGTACATCGAAAAAAAATATGTATTTTTTTCTAACAGCTTGATATCTATACTAAATAGATGTGTCATTAATTTTATGAGTGAGTCACTTATTCATACAAAAAAAATTGTTCAATTCGCACACGATTTTATACCCGTTACTGCGGACTAAGGCCTTAAGGGGTAAGCCTCTCTGGAAACATAAAAAAATCGTTAACATGACTTCCGTACAACAGGCGAATATCCGTGAATATCGTCAGAAAATCGATGCGCTAATTTACAGTCGATCGTGTGGAATTCTAGCTATGAACTTTGCCACGATCAAACACATTTTGCGAATTATGCTCACGCGGCAAATTTGCTCTCCCACCCGAGGCGAATGAAAATCCCGTCTCGCGATACTCGACAGATCGCAAAGCACGAAAAAGTGATCTCCCGCACGTGTGAAATTGCAGTCAATCGTATGACTATTTTTTCCGTCATTAAAGTCGAGATGTTTCAACGAAAAGCGTAGTATTCTCCGTATCTGAAATCTTTCCGAATAAAAACGATCGTATCCGTCGGTGGGGAATTCTCGGATGTTTCGAACGAGATTACAATTTGTCGTATGGAATTTCTGCGATTAATCGCTCGCTGGTGTATTCACCCAGCGAAGTCGACGAAGCGAGGTACGAGGATGATCACGACGCGCTTACGGCATTAGTTACGCCTACGATAAATCGCGAACTCTGCGCTCTCGTGATGAGCAATTAAGCCAATCATTATTTGATATTATCATTAACGTTACGTCGAATTGAGGCACTCTCACTCTCTCTCTCTCTCTCTCTCTCTCTCTCTCTCTCTCTCTCTCTCTCTCTCTCTCTCGCCCCCCTCCCTCTCGTTCGTATAAAGGATGCATCGCGCGTACATTCCCAGAAAAAATGAATTGCTTTGGAATTTCAGTACTTCGCGATAAACAAACGACATTCTCAAGAATTCTGAAAAAAAAACTGAAAGAATTTTGTATATTTTCAAACGAATTATGCACATCACGCTTATGAATGTTTCAAGTCATCGAACCAACATAAACGTACTCCAAAAAACATAATCAAAAAGAGAGATAATTTGGAAAAACTTCATCAGTATTTTAAAAAGTCAACTTGACCGTTTTTATAAGAAGAAAACACGTCTTCTTCGATTATTTGTCGCGCCCTTATTTATTAAGACCTTAGGTCACAGTAACGGGTATAAAATCATGTGCGAATTGAACATTTTTTTTACGTATAAAAAAGTGATTCACTCATAAAATGAATTAGACATCTATTTAGTATGAATATCAAGCTGTTAGAAAATATATATATGTTTTTTTTTTCGATGTACAAAATGGCTGACTACTAATATTTTCTTTTATCTTTTTTTTAGGCGCCCCGCGGCGTGACATTTAGCATCCACAATTTTTTACCTGGAACAAAACACAAACATTCTCGTCAATCTACATTAGAATACCTAGAGAAGTACGTACGGAATTTAAAAAATATTGTTTTATTCTAAAGTTGTAGGTATTTGAACTTAAGAAGTGAATTTTCAGTGAAAAATTTCGTTATAACTGCTCATAAACTGCTCATAAAATGAAAAGTTTTCGATCAATCAGAAATTCCGTACGTACTTCTCTGTGAAATGCAATTAGGAACATAACTTTTAAATTTGAAGTAAATCGAGTGAAAATTGTTGAAGTTGTTTGTCACGCCAATTGGAAAAAAGCTGTTTCGAGAACTTTCGAGTAGTCGATCATTTTGTACATCGAAAAAAAAGTCTGACAGCTTGATATTCATATTATGTGGATGTGTAATTAATTTTATGAGTGAATCTGTGGCCTAAGCCCTTAAAACAATTTGTCAATGGCTTTCACACATTACTGTTAACTGAAATAAATGTTCACAATATCTTGAATACGGTGAAATGTTTTTACATTTTTCTCGAATGGCGAAGTACCGAAATTTCGACAGTTCACACTTTTGGATTGGAAGGTACACGAGATCCCCTTAAATAAAACGTTGCTCCGCCAGATGTTAGTTTCATCCGCAGCGATCTCTCATCTTATTTTTTGTTCTCATCTTCCGATCTCCCGACTAAGGAATTTTTCCAGTAATATCGCGCGCAGACTTCTCGCAGTAATCTTAATAATAATGATAATTTCGCAATAATAACATAGACGTAAACACGACATTGGTGTGCTTTAAGCGTGCAAGAATGAGTTGCCTCAAACGAAGACTGTACGTAATGGAAGTAATAGTAAAAAGTGAAAATAGTAAAAAATATAGTAAAAAGCATATATATAGTAAAAAAATACTATAATAGTAGAAAATAGTAAAAGTAATAGTAATAGTAAAAATGCCGTATGGATCTGAAATTTGGGGGTGGAATAAGAGAAGGAAACAGGTGGAAAAATTTCAAGCAAGGTATGTGAAAATGGCCATGAAAATTAGTAGAAACACCCTAAACTGTATTTGGAAAATGAAAGCGGAATGCAAGCGGGGCATGGTAGTCGAAGTATGGAAAAAGGCCGCAAGGTATCTACTTGAAATAATGAAGATGGTAGGTGGTTTAAATATTTTAGCCGCCCTTAGCCATATGCCTAAGGGAAGAAGTAAGAGTAGTTATGAATAGTAACTCATAAAAATGGGGAAAATAAAAGAAGCATTGGAAAGCGTAGGTGAGGGGGCAATCTGGCAAGCCGTATGGAATGGAAATGCAAGGGTGCTCGAAATAAAAATAAAAAGAGGTGTGAAAATTAAAATTGAACACGAAATTCAATACGGTTGGAACGAAATCGATAAATATACTGCAAGGGACATAAACACAGGAAAATAGGTATACATGGAAAAATATTGGGAGGACAAGATGATTAGCGAAAAATGAGAAAACGTGGGCGAGGATAAGATGTGGAAATGTCGGGAAAGACGGGAACAAGCGTACGTAGACGCCAAATGTAGAATATGAAAGCGGAAAATTGGAAATGTAAGACATATTTGCAAGTGTACGGAAGTTAAGGGGTCTTCTCACTTTAGACGCTAAAAAAGGCTATTTTCATAATTTTTTTTGATAGGTTTATATTATAGATATTGATATAAAAGTTGTTACACTTAATGAATGCACTTTCAAAATACATTAAAAAACATTTTTAATGTAACCCAAACAAACTTTAACCCGTTTTTCTCGAAGCAACGTTTTTTGACGGTTTGTTGATAAAGTCTTCGAAACTACTGAACCGATCCTTATGAAATGTTAACCACATATTTTTTACAACTATAGCTATAGTGCATGTCAAGGATTTTTAATATTTTGATATTTACTTTTTTTTGCCAAGGACGGTGAAAAAAACACGTTTTTGTTTTGTTTTTTTTCCGAAATATTCCGTCATTTTGTTATTTTTGCATATATCAAAAATCGTATGATATGCGCTCTAGCCATTAACATACTGAATCTGAAACCTTTTGATGTTTTTGTTTCGGATGATCCATCTCCGAGATTTCATCAAGTGCGCAGACCAACAATTTTTTCAGGACATTTTTGAACTACCATTTTCGTCTATAAATAGTGACTTGAATAAATACATTTTTTTTATGTATTTCGAAACCGTATTTGTGAAGGCCTTAGGCCACTCTAGAGGCCGAAAAAATACGCTTTTTGGGATTTTTTTTCAGAAAAACTACAAAATAAATGAAGATTCCAAAAAGGGTGTTTATCATACATATCAGTGACTATAAAATAATTTTTTTGAAGCGATTTTTGTAAGTTTTGCAAGTTCGCCGGAAACATAACTCAGACAATTTTCAACCGATTCACTTGAAATGTTGAATATATCTTGAAAAATACATTGTCTATGGAAGTACGTAGGATTTTTTTTAATTGCATAGTTCATTTGTTATTAACGATTTTTCAGGCAAATTTTCGGAAAGTGAAAAATTGCCTAAAAAATCGTCAGATAATTGTTAATAACAAATTAACTATACAATATAAAAAGAAATCCTACGTACTTCCATAGACAATGTATTTTTCAAGAAATATTCAACATTTCAAGTGAATCGGTTGAAAATTGTCTGAGTTATGTTTCCGGCCAACTTAAAAAATGCAGTTTTGAGATAAACGCTGCACATGCGCCATTTTGAAAAAATTCGCTTCAAAACAATTATTGTATACAGTCACTCATATGTATGATAAACACCCTTTTTTGTAATCTCGATTTATGTTGTAATTTTTCTGAAAAAAAATTCCCAAAAAGCCTGTTTTGTCGGTCTATAGAGCGGCCTAACTCCTAAATGTAACAACTTTTATATCAATATCTATAATATGAAGAAAATAGCCTTTTTTAGCATCTAAAGTGAGAAGACCCCTTAAGGAAGGAAGGAGCAATGGTTGGAATATAGCAGGGGGTTAGAAATTGGCCGGAAAATAGAAGCGCAACTGAAAATGCAGCCGGCAAAGGAACTATGTGCCTGCATCAGACAATTTGAGAAACTGGCAACAAGGATAGATGAGGAGCTGGCGAACAAAACCGGACTTGTCCACAATATGCCAAATAAATTAAAATTTAATTTTTTCTTGTGCCTAAAAGCTGCCTTTTCGTTCAAAAAGGCAGTTTTTAACACATTTTGAGGTTTTTAGAGCTGGATTTGATTCAAAATATTTCGGGAGCTAATCAAGGTGTGCTTGAAAAACACGAAAAATAAATTTAAAAAAAAAGAAAATTTGACGTAGTGTGGTCAAGTCCGGTTTTGTTCGACAGCTCCTCAGATATAAGAAAACCGAAGTCAAATAATTGATGCAAATGAGGGGGCATTTTTCTGAACACCCTTAAAAAGGGTATGGAAGGAATAAAATACTACTAATAATAATAATAATTCGTAACAATAATAATTCACAATAATAAAAAGTATTCATAGTAATAATGATAAGGAAAATAATAATAATTTGAAATAATTTGCCAGTTGAGATATTTCCTGGATAATTCGAAAATCCTCTAACAAAATAATTGTTCACCTCGGTATACAAGGAATAAAATACCACTACTAATAATAATAATTCGTAACAATAATAATTCATAATAATAAAAAGAATTCGTAATAATAATAATGATAATAATCCATAATAATAACCATGATACATAATGATGATAATAACAATTCGAAATAATTTGCAAGGTGAGATATTTCCGGGATAATTCGAAAATCCTCTAAAAAAAATAATTTTTCACCTGTTCCTCGAACGCTTTGAGCTCGTCCATAAAATCCTCACCGAGGAAACGATGCCTGAGCGCCTCGACGTCTCTCTTGATGATCTCGATGTCTCTCGTGTTACTGATGACCCTGTGCAATTTCCAGATCTCGACGCCGGCGCACGCGAGTGCAACGAGGATAGCAACGAGGCTGAGGATGCTGTGACCGCTCGGACGGGAGCATCTCGACGAGGGTTTGTTGAAGCCTTGCTCAAGCTCGGATTGCGATATACTGAGATTTTCGCGTGAAAAATCGAGGAACGTTCGAGTCTCGTCCCTCGCGGCGCCCGTCGTCCCGTCGATCGTCATTTTTTTCTTTCCCGCCTTTATGGGCTTGGCCATCCTCGTTGAGCGCCGATCATCGTCCGTCAGCATCGAAGTCATCTTCGCTCATGGATCTCGCGTCAGTCTCTCATATTCCACCAGCGACAGAGAGCGCGGACAAGGTCAGCCAGCGGAGGAACAAAAAAAAAGGGACGATAACAATTTTTGAATCGTCGAGGGTGGAATTTTTTTTCTGGTCTTTGGTAACAAGTGTTTTTAAAATTTTTTAAATTTATTATGACAATTTTTTCATTAATTAAGAAATTTTTAAATTTATTTCGAATTTTTCTAATTTATTTGAATTTTTTAAATTTTATTTTGAAAATTTTTATTCAAAATTATTTTAAATTACTTTTTTTTTTACCAATTTATGTAAAAATATTTGTTTGACTAATTTCTTCCGAGCCATTCGCGTCCGACTTTTGCTTTAAGAATTGTCTATTCGATGTTTTAGGCAGCTTCGAACGCTTTGCCTATCGATGGTAATGGATACTGATTTTATTTCAAATCCCAGATACGTCCGGTGGACGTTGAAGTTCGAAGTTTCCGAAATTGTTGCTAAGTCGCTTTGAAGAAAAAAAAAAGTGAATATCTAGACAATTTGGAACAGTTTGCTATAAAGAATTGCGAAATGAGCTGGAATTTAGTTGTATCACTCACTACTAAATTCCAGCTCATTTCGCAATCCTTCATAACAAACTGTTCCAAATGGAAAAAGATCTTTTTTTTTCCGAAAAATCATAAAATTGATCTCCTTCAACTGCACTCACTGTGCAGTTGAAAGAGATAAATTGTACGATTTTTCTTAAAAAAAAGATTTTTTTTTTCTTTTTTTTTTTGGAAAACCACGTATGGCAATCATTGAAACTTCGAAGCTGAATTTCACCGAACGTATGGACGACCGCAGCAATTAGTGTATTCCAACGTGTACCCGTTCCAACGACGACGATTCCATTTTCCGCAACTTTTGCAATTAATTTGGGACAAAAGTATTTTTTGTACAGTGGATTGAGAAAATAATTAAATGTTGAAAATAATTAAACGCGAAAAAAAAATTAAAAATTGTTTCGCTCCTGCGTTTTTCCTCTGTACGAATATTTGGGCGTCACAAATTTTCAATATTTTTCAGCACGTTTTACCGATTGCTCGAACGAGGTCGAAGATTGCGTAGTTCGACTACAGCGAAAAGTCGATTGGTTTTATTTCTCTTTGTTTATTGTCAACTAAAACCTTTTTTGCAGAAACAAACGTAAACAATTGTGCTCGCAAATAGGAAGTGTAATTTTTATTTGCAGATCCAGCTCGTAGGTCCCTACAGAGAGAGAGAGAGAGAGAGAGAGAGAGAGAGAGAGAGAGAGAGAGAGAGAGAGAGAGAGAGGAGGGGGCGAGAGAGAGAGAGGGAGAGAGTGAGATAAAGAGCGGGAGAGAGAGAGAGGGAGAGAGAGTGAGAAAAAGAGCGAGAGAGAGAAAAAGAGGAAGGAAAAACCCAAACAAACGTAGTCGAACGAAGCACCTGTTGATCTTCCCGTAAGACTCATCGCGAATCAATACCCTCTACGTCGAATCTTTTGTCCCGCCTTCCTACCAACCGAAACAAGCCCAAACGAACTCGTCGTGCCCTTCCGACCAACCGAAATAAATCCAAACAAACTCGTCGGACCCTTCCTACAAACCCAAACAAACTCGTCAGGCCCTTCCTATAAATCCAAACAAACTCGTTGGGCCGTTTCTACCATCCCTAACAAATCCAAACAAACCCAAAGAAAGTCGTCGAGCCCTTCCTAACAACCGAAACAAACTCGTCGGGCCCATCCCGCCAACCCAAACAAACTTGTCAGGCCCTTCCTACCAACCCAAACAAGCTCGTTGGATACTTCCTACAAATCCAAACAAATCTAAGCCCAAAAAAACTCATCGAGCCCTTCCTACCATCCTGAACAAATTCGTCGAGCCCTTCCTACCAACCCGAACAAACTCTTCGAGCCCTCGAGGGACCAAGTCCCTCCATCTCTGATCTTTCATCCCCCCCTTCCCACCAACCCAAACAAACTCGTGTACTTACTCAATTCTTTTTCGCCTCAATATTTGTCTTCTCCGATCGAAATTTACTATTTCCCGTTTGCTCGTTTTGTTTTCTCGTCACCGCACTATTGGAACGCAGGACTACCCGTTAGAGTTTGCCGATCGTGGGCGCGCGTTGCCGCGAATGTCCCGTTCATCGAATCTTCCTCGTGATTTTTTTCCCCCGCCGTGCGCCTCGCCAAGTTCACGAAACTGTCAATGATATTTTGTTCCCAGGACCCGCGAGAGCCAAGTTGGCATTGGACGTCTTCCATCCGAGGAGGTGACGAAGTTTCGCTTGTTCGAGGACTTTGGGCGCGCGCGCGCACGCGGTAGCGCCCGGCGGACTTACGGGACGTTGAAGAACGCGTGTACGAGACCTCCCGCAATAACGGCCACGTATCAAACAAAACGTATACACGAGGGGAAAAGGCCACTCGCTCACGACAACTGAGTAAAATGAAGAAGAGGCTGGGAGAAAGAGAGAGAGAGAGAGAGAGAGGGGGAGAGAGAGAGAGAGAGAGAGGAGAGAGAGCCTTTAAAACCTGTCGAGCTGGTTTTTGTATCGCGATCGAAGAGGATTCGGTAAGAGTGTGGAGCACACGAGTGTATGCCTGCAACGTTTTCACCTTCTTACCTCTTAGCATTTGCCACCATTTGTCCGCCTCTCGATCCGCGACCTTTGAACGCCCGGAATATCTTTACGGTTCCTGGCCAAACCGATCTCACGTTGCACTCTCCCTACTCCCCCAGCCTCGCTTTCTTTTCGCTTTTGTCCACCGAACACTGCACGCGCGTCTCGAATCTTATCTCTCCCCAACTATTTCACGTGGTCGTTAACGAGGATCGTGTCGCGATTACCGTCATCCCTCGAGCACACCTCCAGCCGCGTATGCTCGAATTTCTCCCGCACCCGGAAGCTTCATTCATCGCTCGATTTTACGCGCCACTCGATATCTGTCGAGATTTTTGTTTTGTCAATTTTTATCGCTCCTCGCGACGAAAAGATCGCCTCGTTGGACGACGCTGAACGTCTTTTGGTTCGTTTGGGTTTGTTTGGGGTTTTGTTGGGTTTTAGCGGTACGCGAAGATTTTGCTGATTTTTTGGAGAGTTGGTGCAGGGGAAGATTTCTTTTGGAGATTTTTGGACACTTGATTGGGCGCGAAATCTTTTGGGCACATTTTTCGAGATTGGGGCACAAACCCACGGGGAATATTTTTGGCAGATTTTTTTCGACACGAGGAGGAGCTCGAAGTTTTTGGCAGATTTTTTTGGGGGATTTTTAGATTTAGCTATTAAATCCAAATAACAACGAAGAATTTTTTGCGTGGGGTGGCTTTAGCTGACAACGCGAAATAAAAAGCTTTTGGCAGTTTCTTTAGAGAGTTAGGATAATCGGAAATATTTTTTTGGCACTTTTTTGTAAACTTATGTTGCAGATACGGAATACTAACGCAAACAAAATATTCTTCGACAGCTTTGGCTCGGTATAGTTCCAATGATTTACTTGCAAACCAGAATAACGCAAAAAAAAATGTTTTTTTCTGATTTTTGTAAACTTAATTTTGCAGATTTAGCAAACAACATCAAGCAAATTATTTTTTTTACAGTTTTTTAGAGGGTTTGTATAATCCGAGATATTGTTTGGCACATTTTTGTAAACTCAATTTTGCTGACCTGGGAAACTAACCTAAACAAACCCGAACAAACTACTTTTTGAAAGGTTTTCGTAGTTCGGTGAAATTCCAATAATTTTTTTGCAGATTTGTGTAGACTCAACTTTGCAGATTCAGCAAAAAAAAAACAAAAAGAATGTTTTTAGGCAAACTTCTAGAGACTCGGCATATTACAAAATCTTTTTTTCGCACATTTTTACAAATTAAATTTAGAATTCGGCAAAAGAAGCCCACAATATTTTCTCGTCGATTTCAAGAGGTCTGCGCTGAAATAATTTGGTTCGCTGTATTTAGTAGAATTTTGCAAATTCAGCAAATAAACCCAAACAAACACGAAAGAACCTAAAGAATTTTTTTTTCGCCGATTCAACATAAAAACCCCAAATTTTTAAAAACTTTCGAACGATAGCCAAAATTGGAATTGAGACGCACAAAAATAAAAATTGCATTCCCGCGATGCGACGATTCAAGTTCGACGTATGCAATTTAATTTCTCCAAACGACAATGTGAGGTTTTTTCGCATCAACTGATAAGTCTCGTCAAGAGCAACCGAAGTTTACCGGACTTCGTAAAAGTTTTTAGTAAAAGCAATTATCGAAAGTGTCTTTTTTGTCCTACTCGTCAATGGAGCCATTGGACGGTCGAAGAACGCGTCGAGTGCGTTTTGGTTGAAGTGAAAGTCGTCGGGCCGTGGTATATCTTGTTTGTCCAATGACAGTTTTGATATTGACGCGGATGCTCGAGCTGTATTAGGGCGACTGACGCTCGCGAGGGTTTCGAGCTGACTAAACTCCTAGGGATGAGATTCCGTCGAGCGTATCTCTCCTCTCGTCTCTTCTTCTCTCGCCTCGTCACTCTCGCTTAGTGTTTTTTTTTTATCACGGAGACTTACAATAGTCATAATTGGCACGCCTACGTGCTCTCCGAATGTACGCGTAACGAGGAGAGAGACTCGGCAGGAACGGGACGATCAGCCACGGTCTTCGTTCCCCCCGTTTTTTTTTCTCTTTTTTCGCCTTTGAGTAATTCAAAGTTCTAAGAGTTCAAGTGACAACGACACGCAACGTCGTGTGCACGGAGAAAAAAAAAGTGGGTCTCCTCAAGGAGGCTCGAGCGTTTCGCCGATAAATGTTAAAGGATAACGATATTTTTTTTTAGACGCAGACACGGCCGAGAGAAATTAAACTCTTTGAAAAAAATATATATATATTTATTGAAATCTGGAATATTCAACGCAGTTTCGGAAGAATCACACATTGAGCTGGAATTTTATCGTCAACGAGCGCATACGTCAGCGGGATATATTAACGCGGCTCAATTTACGATTTTTCATGCGAAATTTTGCCAAACGGATTTTAATGGTTTGCCTTCTCGAAAAGGGGTCAGTGGAGTTTAGGAAAACTTGGACGTTGCGATTGTTTCGGACGTGTCAAAGATTGAAAAAAAAACGATAGCGATTTTTTGGAAAAAAAAAAATAACGTAAAGGACTTTTTTAACTAATGATAACGGCTTTTCAAAAGCAACGATGGCGCTTTTCAACAATAACCCAAACGATTTTGTTTTAAATAATGGTAATGATTTTTGAAAAAGTGAACGGTTTTAAAAAAATAACGATCATGATTTTTAAATACCGATGAATATAACAATTAAACAAAATACGATAACGCTTTTTAAAAAATATAACGTAACGATTTTTTTTTAACAACGAAAACGATAGACAAAATATTGCGATAACGATTTTTTTTTAAATAACGTTGACGATTTTGACAAAATAACGATAACGAATTTAAAAAAAACAACGACAACTATTTTTAAAACTAAACAACGATAACGATTGAAAAAAATTACGATAACGATTTTTTCAAACAACGATGACGATTCTTACAATATAACGATAAAGATTTGAGAAAACAACGATAACAATTGAAAAAACAACGATAACTATTTTTTTTAGAACAAAACAACGATAACGATTGAAACACATTACGATAGCGATTTTTTTAAATAGCGATGATTTTTTTTCAAACCATAACAATTTTGTTACAAAATAGCGATAACTATTTTTTAAACAAAACAACAATAACGAATTTAAATAACGCTGACGATTTTTACAGAATAACGATAACGATTTTTAAAAATCAACGATAACTATTTTTAAAGGAAAACAACGATAACGATTGAAAAAAATTACGATAACGATTTTTTCAAGTAACGATGACGATTTTTACAAAGCAACGATAATTATTTTTTAAACAAAACAACGATAACGATTGAAAAAAATTACGATAACGATTTTATCAAGTAACGATGACGATTTTTACAAAATAACGATAACGATTTAAAAAAACAACGATAATTATTTTTTAAACGAAACAACGATAACGATTTTAAAAAATGACGATAACGATTTTTTGTCGAACCGATAACGATTTTTTTCACAAAATAACGATAACTATTTTTCGAACAAAACAGCAATAAGCATTTTTTTTTAATATATCGATAACGACTTTTTTTTAAAAAACGATAACGATTTTCAAAAAATAACGTTAACGATTTTGCACAAACAACGATGTTTTTTTTAATTTAAAACAACGATAACGATTTTTTTCCGAAATAACGATAATCATTTTGAAAAAAAAAAACGATTTAAAAAACAGTATCCTTTAACATCGTTCGGTGAAACGCTCGAGTTCCTCTAATTATCGCGAATCCACTCGGTGTCCACACACTCGCGCGCACACACGTGAATTCCGATTTCGAGAGCGTTGAATAACAGCGATATTGGTTGGACAGATCGATACAGCGAATCAATATCATAACTGTTGCTCTGTACTGTGTTACAGGAAGGTTGTCCGGGACGTAGTGCTGCGTGTGGGACGAGGGGAACTTGAACGTTGGCCCTCTCTTGGTTCTTCGCATCGCGACGCGGGTACGCGATAAGAGGAAGTGCTTAGCCCCACTGACGTATCGTCGTCATCTCCTACTCCCCTCGTTGGACGCACCATCTCACTCTCTCTCTCTCTCTCTCACTCTCTCTCTCTCGGTCTTGCTTGCGAGACCGGAGAGCAGCGTTCCAGCGGAGATAACGAGAGAAAAGTATGTGCTCTCGTTGCTGCTTTCTTTCTCGTAAAAGAGAAGAAAAAAGAGGAATTATTCATCTGAGTCATCAAGTGGGTAGAAGTATTCATACTCGAGCAAACGTTTGTCATCGTCGGCAGCGTTCGCGACTGGTGTGGGATTTAGGACCGGCGATTTTTAATCCGCGATCATGGGTGTTCCTTCAACGGGTTTTTCTCGTTACCGTTCGTAGATCACAGTAGTGGGATTATTGCAGTTACGTGTACGTGCTTTGCCTATTGTAGAATTTATTTTCGTACAAATCCATTGGCCTTTCTTATTCATCACTCACGTATATTGGTGTTAGGAATGCAGGGTTGCAAATAATACATGACTTTTTGTAATGCATCAGCGTTTTCATTACGCATTACTTTACATTTTGTAATGAAAAAAAAAAAATTCCATTACTCGTTACATTACATTTTGTAATGCAAACCATTGCCATTACTCATTACATTGAATTTTGTAATGTAAAAAAATTTCATTACTCATTACATTGGAATTTGTAATGTAAAGAATTTCCATTCCTCATCACATTACTTTTTGTAATGTGAAATATTTTCATTACCCATTACAATGTAACGGTAATGGAAATTTTTTACATCACAAAGTCCAATGTAATGAGTAATGGATTTTCTTTACATTACAAAATGTGATGTAATGACCAATGGAATTTGTTTCCATTACAAAACGTAAGGTAATGAGTAATGGAATTTTTTCACATTACTAATGCAATGCCATGTCAAAAAAATCTCCATTACTCATTACAATGTAATAAGGATTATTATTCGTTTCCCATTAGGGGCAGCGGTTTTTGCACTGGGTCGATCTGACCTGACGGGAAACGAATAATAATCTATATTACCTTGTAATGGGTAATGGAATTTTACACATTACATTAGTAATGTGAACAAATTCCATTCCTCACTACGTTATATTTTCTAATGTAAAAAATTCCATTACCCATTACATTAAATTTTGTAATGTAAAAAAATGCCATTGCCCATTACAATGTAATGTGCAATACAATTTTTTGTCATTACACATGACATTGCATTTTCCAATGAAAATGTTTCACATTGCAAAATGTAATGTAACGAGGAATGGACATTTTTTACATTACAAATTCCAATGTAATGAGTAATGGACACTTTTTACATTACAAAATCCAATGTAATGAGTAATGGATTTTTTTTTACATTACTGAATGTAACGTAATGGGTGATGAAATATTCTTTCATTACCCATTAAAAAAGTAATGAACAATGTATTACTTTGACATTACAAATTTCGCAAACCTGTAGGAGAGTAACTTCACTGTCGGCGAATATCCATAAGTGAATATCCATAAGTACGAATATCCATAAGTGAGTATATAGAGTAGAAATGAGTGTCAGAAACGGCGGGAGGTGGAGATAAGTGAGTATAGAGTAGAAATGAGCGCCAGAAATGGCGAGAAATAGACAAATATAGTGAGTTTGTTTAGGTTGTTATTACAAATCTTAGCTAGGTTGTTATGGCAAAATGGCGAATTAACATTTGCCATTTTGCATTCTTTTTATTAAAAATTTCTTAAGGGGCTATACCAGTGTAAAGATTTTTGGAAGAAAATAACTCAAATAAATGTTTCGGAAAATTAAGAATATATTTGGCTATATTCGATCTATATTACATAATTTTGTCATAGAAAAATATTGAGATCCAAGCGACTTATGCGCTGCCTTCGGAGGCGCCAAAAAAAGTTCCTTCACTGCTGACATGATTCCGACCGATTGAGTAGCTGAAACCGAAAAAGGAAAAAATCTAAAAAATGGCATAGTTATGAAAAAAAGTCTGTTTTCTTGCCTATAAAATGGTCGTTTTTTTCAATGCCAAAGAGTCAATTTTCATCCAATCAAAAATATCCTGCGTTATGCAGAGTAAATATATTGAAGAATATTCAGTTCAAATTTCAAGTCTATCGGATAATTGCTCTTTCAGTTACAATGTCAGCAAGTTTGAAAAATCTCATTTCGAGAAAAACGCGTTTAAAGATTCAACTATCGATTTTTGCAAGATGAAATAATTAGAGATACGGCCTCGAAAATTTTACAGGATATTCTTGAAAGTATAAACTGTCGAAAAAGGCCAAAAAAATCTCTTTTTCGAAAAGTGTCACACTGGTATAGCCCCTTAAAATGCTCATCTTTCGTCGTCTTTTTACTCTTCCGCCGTTTCTGGCGCTCATTTCTACTCTATACTCACTTATGGATATTCGACCTATGGATATTCACTTATGGATATACGGTTATGAATATTCGACTTATGGATATACGGTTATGAATATTCGACTTATGGATATTCATACTTATGGATATTCTACCCCAATCGAGTACCTTTTTTCGAGAACGTAAAAACGCTCGTTACGAGTTGCATCATGATAAAAGGCATACACGAGCGCTGACTTTATAGTAGAGCTTTTAAAGACCCGAATATCTCTCGTACACGTTATTTCAATATGTATCTTACAGTTTAGGCAGCGCCATTCACGTCTTTGTGCCAAAAAGCCCGACTTCTTTTCAACCCGATGCACATTCCGCTCACCGGTCCCCCTATCAACGTAGCATTATTTCTCGAAGAGCCAAACGTTCCTCCGGGGACAAGCTATCCGAGCAGTGAAAACCGCATCGAAATCCGACCAGCGGTTGTCCGGCGATTAGCCCCAACAGACAGGCTGACGCCTATCGCCGGGACTTTATTTCATAACGTTCGTAGATGTCGATTTTTTACGAGGGAATTCAAACGATGCTGGCTCTCACGGTCGATCACTCTCAGATCGAATATACGCCCTGCGTGTGTACTAGGGTGGTTAAACAAAAATTAACTTTTTTTTCGCGCTACTCAACGGAAAATGTTACCACCTTATGAAACAGTAATTCATACAAAATTTGAGAGGTCTTACCATTCTTTTAGATAGTGCTCAAACGACTTTTAATTTTTTTCTCGATTTTTCGTCATTTTTTTCCCCGCCAATCGACATCGTAATAGTATGTCTATTGTCGTTTCGCTCCAAATATTAGGTATTTTGTCGATAACGTTTTGTGTACTCTCTCGAACAAAAAATTTAAGAGTATTATGATGGTGAAAGAATAGACTTAATGCTTCTCTATTCGAGGGTAATTTTCGCTCCACGAATTCTTCGTTTTCCGACCCAATCAGATAAATTTCGCCACTTTCACTATCGTCCAAACCCGTGATCATTTTTTACATCTTTATTTTCACGTGTACTGTGACGTACCTCGATACAGCAACTACTGGAAACAGTCAAATGTATCGCGAAAAGAACTCATGGACAGTCAGAGAAACAAAGGTGCAGTAGCGTCTACAGCGCCGCGGTTTTTAACTCTCGAAACCCTATGACTTTGTTTTCTTACTCCAAAACAACATATTACTCCAAAAAAAAACACTCATACTTGTTAGACGTTGAGTGATGTAAAGACCGTGTCCCTATTCATCAAGTGGTTGATATAGTTTTCACAACCGAATTACATATATTGGTTCTTAATCTGCAAATACAAATTGTTTATGGTAGAAAAAATATTTAAATAAAAATTGTGTATTGTTACAGAAAAAATTAAATCAAGACTTACAATGGATCACGCACTAACATTTTCTGCATCGAGATAAATAAAACAATTAATACTCCGATATTCATGAGAAAAAAAAACATGAAAAAGTCGTTTGAGCAGTAACTAAAAAATTGTTTAGAACCCTCAAATTTTGCAAAACTTTCTTTTTCTTAATATACTTTAATTATCCGTTGAGAAAAACAATCGATTTTTTTAACCACCCTAGTGTGTACACTGGGTCTTTGAAGGAACAGTTAAAATTTGAAACTCAAATTTCCCTATCATGAATAGCGGGCGCGCTTCGGCTACCCCCCCCCCCCCCCCTTAAAAAAAATCTAGGTAGTAGTAACTGTAGGCCCAAGGGACGCTCGGGTCTGGAAGTTTACTTGCAAACGCCAGCCAGTGCAAGTCATGTCCGTTTCCTCAAAGGGTCAGTGTACATACGGCGTCGGTATTTTCGAAGGTAAGTGAATGCACTTTTTTTTTCTTTTCTTGTAGTTTTTCAGTTTTTTCATGGCTAAAACAAATGTTTTATGTAATTTGATGCTGTTTCGGCAATTTTTTACGGACTTTTATCTCAAAAACAAAACGTTTTTTGTATTTTCGACTTTTCAGTCCGTTGTTTTCCCATATTTTTTATAGAAAATAAAGTTTTGCTATATAATTTCTTGCTTTCTCTACTTTCTTGCTTTTCCGGTTTTTTTTATTTCATTTTTTTGCTCTAACAGTTTTTTAAGATGGGGAGACGTGCATCTCAGGTTATGTACAATTTACGCGACCGTCGCCCTGATGTGTTTTACGACGAATAAAGTTCAAATGAAGCCGATAGAGAAGAAGTTCACGAAGAAAAGAAACAAATAATGTATTCTTGTGCATCGTGCGAATGCCGGTTTCCGATGATCATCGAACACACTGTTGCCACAATCGCACACTGTACATTTTATTTTCACTGATTATTATTAATATTTTATAATTTTTGTATTTGCAACAATAAAAACTCATTTTGTGCCAAATAATTGCTGTTCCGTTCATTATGACATGCCCGAATCCTTAAAATATTCCCCACTTTCAGGTGCTCAAGGGGCTATACCAGTGTGACACTTTAAAAAAATCGATAATTTTTTACCTTTTTCGAAAGTTTATACTTTCAAGAATATCATTATCATTTATATAATTTGTATCAATATCATTTTATCTTGCAAAAATCGATAGTTAAATCTTTAGACGCGTTTTTCTCGAAATGAGATTTTTCAAATTTGCTGACATTGTAACTCAAAGAGCAATTATCCGATTGACTTGAAATTTGAACTGAGTATTCTTCAATATATTTACTCTACAATGATGTAGGATATTTTTGATGAGATGAAAATTGACGATTTGGCATTGAAAAAAAAACACCATTTTATAGGCAAGAAAACAGACTTTTTTTCATAACTACGCCATTTTGTTAGATTTTGATATTTTTCGAAAATCCTACGTCATTGTACAGGAAATACCTTCCAGTTTAACGACATTTTTTCCTTTTTTCGGTTTCAGCTACTCAATCGGCCGGAATCATGTCAGCAGTGGAGGAACTTTTTTTGGCGTCTCCGACGGCAGCGCATAAGTCGCTTGGATCTCAATATTTTTCTATGAAAAAATTATGCAATATAGGTCAAATATAGCCAAATATATTCTTAATTTTCCGAGACATTTAATTGAGTACTTTTCTTTTAAAAAAATTCCCGAAAATCACCCAAATTTTCAGCGTTCACACTGGTATCGCCCCTTAAGTAATTCAACTTTCTGGAGCCCACGCCGAAGACACTATATTCTTTTGAAAGCTCATAGTCTAAGCTACAAAAGCCTATAATCGTTTTTTTTAAATGTTTGTTTATGGTAGAGTTGCGAATTTTTTAAACAAAATTCCGATTTTTCGACTATTCTTCAATTTTTATTAACATCGGTTTTAAACTTTTGACTTTGGCCATGTAGGGCCATGTAGTAGACACTTCAAGACGGAAGTCAGAATTTTTTCAGATTTTTTTAAAAGCCGAGGAAACTGAAAACCCGACTGTTCCCTAAAAGACCCAGTGTACACACCGCGTCTCGAAAAATATAGTGTACACACGCAGGGTAAAGAATGTTCGGCAAAAGAGAAAGAAGGAGAGTGATTACGTTGCTCGGCCCTAACGAATCATGCGCAATTCGAAAATTAAATCATTTTTACTACGAAGTTCGTATTCGCACGTCCTTCACCACGCACCTGGACTCGAGTCTCAGATTTCCCGCGGCATCAGCGTGCCTCGCGACTACAAAGAAACGACCGCGTAGTGGGGGCAATCGTGGGCTTGTTTGTAGCATTTAAATCAGCTTACACCGCGATGTATTTATTTCGATGGAATATATGCCTCGTCAAGAGGCATTTCAACGCCCTCTACGTTATTTACAAATTAATCTGTTTAGGATCGAATTTCCTACGTGAGAAAGTTTATAACGAGGAGAGAATTCCTCGAGGTAGCGGGAATTCTTGGATCTTTTTTTTTCAAACATACTTTATTGTTCCAATTGAGTTTAATTTACATAATTTTTGGGGTCATTGCTCCGAGAGTCTCTATACAATTATGGGATAGGATGCTTTTTTTGTTTACATGTTTGTTGCAACTTTAGTCTTTGCCTTTCGGCTATATATTTTTTCTTTTTGTTAAGAATTCTTGGATCCCGTTTGATATATTGTTATCGAATCGAAATTCGGCGAGGAGGAAGTCGCCGGATTGTTTTAATATCGAAAATCGAGCGGGAAAATTTTGCAACATTTTTGTTCAATTGAAATTCGATGAGGGGAATTTTGCGGTATTGTTTTCCGATGGAAATTCGATGAGGGGAAATTTGGAAAATTAGTTTACGATTCAAAATCGGTGAGGAAGAATTTGGGAGATTATTTTTCAGTGAAATGAGCGACGGTATTTTAGAGTTAAATTCAAGGAGAAGAAACGGCGAGATTATTTTTTAATTGAAATTCAATGAGGGAAATTACCGAAGTAATTTAGAAAATTGAAAGGTAAATATTCGGAAGTGGGGCTCCTGCTAAAATCAGATTAATATGTGGATGTTTGTTTGAGTTTGTATAACCCAAACAAACCCAAACAAAAATTAGCCTCATTCTAGCAGGAGCTCCGCGTCCGAATATTTACCAATTTAAATTCAATGAGGGAGAAACAGTCAGACAATATAGAAAATGAAAATTCAATGAGGATTAACCAGCAAGATAATTTAGAAAATGCGAAAAAATCGGCGAGACAATTTTGAAAGTTAAAATTCAATGAAGGAGATTCAACAAGATAATTTAGAAAATTAAAATTCAATAGGGGAGAAGCAACGAGATAATTTGTAAAATTAAAACTCAATGAGAGAGAATCAGCGAGGTCATTTAGAAAATGAAAGTCAATGAGCGAAAATCACCGAGATTATTTTCCAATTCAAACTTTACATTAAAAAAATGCACAATTTGATAAAGGGCAATTTATGAGATTTCCATTAAAATTCGCCGGGGCCATATTTGCGATATTTTTGCCCCCACTGAAACTCGATTTCTTAAAATTTGCGAAATGGTTTAGCTACTCAACTTTTGACAAGGTAAAATCAAGGAAATTATTTTTAAATCAAAAATCTATGAAAGAGAATCAGCGAGATTATTTTCCACTAACCCTTCGAGGTCACACCCTCGGCCTGCAGCTTAGTTGGTCACATGGGGTCCGTGTGACCCCAGCCATGTTTAAACGATTGCCACGTTGATTCTATGACTCCGAATGGCTTATAAAAATTCAGAGTGTTAGTTTGAAACATCTAGAATGTCGGATTCTCGGTATAATATTGTACTCTACATTTGAAATGGCAGAAAAAAATCAGAAAGGGATCAATGCGTGGAAAAAGTCATTTTTTACTTAAAAAATCATAGCTCTCGCAATTTTCAATTAAAACAACCGCAAATTTAGGGCGATACTCTTGAGATATGATAGTTTAAGGGAAAAAATAGCCCCATAGTGGGCGTTTCAAAAAAGGTATTTATTTCGACATTTGAGAAGGGCCCATTTCGGAGTAAAAAAAGAACGATAATCGTGAAAAATTAGCAATTTATTCACGACAGCGGGTCGAAAAATTATGAGATCATACTGTAAACACAATCCATGCGAAAAATATTAAAAAAAAACAAAATATTAAAAAATCGTAAATAAATCAAGTTTGTCCGTCACTGTCGACACAGAAAAAAACTGTGTACTTGCCGCACACTCTAAATGGTTTTATGGTTTTCCAGGTACTATACTAACGAGTTTTAAATTACGTAGACGGACGTCGCAAAGAATTCGCATTTCGGAATAATTCATAGAAACTTTGTAGAATATTTTTTTACCGTTCTGATATTCATGCTTACATTACGGAGTAGTACAGTCGTGCTGTATATTGGAATCGGAAAAAATTAAAAGGCTAGTTTTTTGCAGGTGATTTTGTAGGTACCGCGGGTGCTAAATGCAAGTTTGCCTAAAAATCGGGGTGTAGGGTTTTTTTTTCAGGGGATGAAAAGGGATGGGGGTGGATTAATGCCAAACCACAACCCTCACGAGGTCGGCGCCGGGAGACAAAATGTTCAAAAAAATCCGGGTTTTATTTTTGTCCGCAGTGCCGAAGTCGTGGAAGTCCATTTTGGAGGTGAAAAAGTGGGGTGAAATTTTGAAAAATCAGTTTTCATTCGATAACTCTTTAGGAAAAATTCATACAATTTTTATTCAAACGGGGACGTTGTAGCCCTTGAAAAGACGCGTCGATCGAGTATTTGATCATCCCTCTCCAATAATATCTTCACCCCCAAAAGAATTGTTGAAGTAAAAACAATAAAATTGTTTATTGAATAACTCAAAAACAATCGATTTTTCGGGGATGGTTTGAATGTACGAAATGTAGAGAATAATTTTCTCTATATTTTTGTTCCTATGGACCACCCTTGAATTTTGCTTTTTCGAACCCCTCTCAAGGATTGAAAATTCAAAATTCTCTACATTTCGTACATTTGAACCATACCCGGAGAATCGATTGTTTTTCAGTTATTCGATAAACAATTTTTTTCGGTATTTTAACCATTTTTTTTTAGGATGAACATATTATCGGAGAGTGATGACCAAATACTCGATCGACGCCTCTTTTGAAGGGCTACAACTTTCCCATTTGAACAAAAAGTGTACGATTTTTTTCTAAAGAGTTATTGAATTTAAACTGATTTTTTCAAAATTTCACCCCACTTTTTCACCCTCAAAATGAACTTCCCTGACTCCGGCGCTGTGGACAAAACTAAAGCCCGGATTTTTCTGAACATTTTGTCTCACGGGCCCGGCCTCGTAGGGGTTGTAGTTTGGCACTGATCCACCCCCATCTCCTTTCATCCCCTAAAAAAAACCCCACACCCCGATTTTTAGGCAAACTTGGATTTAACACCCGCGGCACCTACAAAATCACCTGTCAAAAGACTAGCCTTCTTCTAATTTTCTCCGATTCCGGGGTTTTTCAGCGACAGCACGACTGTACTATAGAGTGATCGGACATAGTTTTTTATAATTGCGACGTTTTACGAAAAAATATACATGCAGATCACATGGGGGTCAAAATGATCCCCGGGCCCGCCCGATTTTTTTTGTATCGACTACCACGACGAAACTGCTTGTCGCGAATCGTCCGACCCAAATCGCTACTTACAAAGGACACTCCAAACCACCCTTACAAGGCAGACCAGCCCCCTTGGCCCTCTACAACTAATATATAATTTCAATTCAAAGTCGCGCGTGGCAACATTTGTAGTCGGGATTACTTTCCGACATAAATTCGATTCAGGCAAAGATAACTTTGTAACAGTAAAATTCAGGCAGGAAAGCTCAGTTTGTAATTCAAGCGGTGAATAAAATCGTGAATTTCATTCGAATCTTCACAATCGTGCTATCGAAAAATTAAGGTTTCTAGATGCACGTGAGCTCCTCGTGAGAAATCGTGAAAGCGTTGTTCCTCAACGACGCGTTTCTGCGAAACGGCGTTGATCGTAAATTTGCAAATTGATCGAGAAGAAAGAAAAATGGAGCTCTCTATAATAATAAAGGACCGTGGAGGGAGACCTCCGAGTGTGCACTTGGCCGTGTGCGCGTGTACGCGTAATTTATTGCGCCTGTATTAGAAGTTTGCACCAGGTGCGCCAGGCGAATGCCTTTTTCGAAAGTCGTGCAGCCAAGTGACCAGTCCTCGTATTATTCTTTTGTTCAATGGGGGAAAAGGAGGCCTTGATCCTCCCGACGTAAACTAAATCGCAGTGCACTTCGTACCTCGTCGGTGCAAACGATTTTCTTCAAAAATCAAGAGCTCCTCAAATTTTACACTTTTTAAAATTATTTTAACATTTCTCCTTTCACACGCTTATGAATCATTCGCAAAAGGAAGACGAAAAAATAAACACTTGACAAAATACACCGAGTATAAATACGGAGCGTTGACACCCGACGAAGGCCGCGTGCGAATTTTCTACGCTACGTAAAAAGCGCAAGCAGCGTTGCGAAATTCAACTCCCGCTCTTTCACGACCTGCCTTCCATGAGGCTTAAAAAAAATGAAGAATAAAAAATGAGTAAAAGAGAGCTAAAAAGAACCAAGAAAATACGTCGTCGATTCGTCGTTTATTTTTCTCCGCTACTCCGTCTTTTCATTCGTGACCACCCGCACGCGATTAAATTGCGTCGCGGTTCTATCGCGGGCCACGGGGACACGCGGCAAGAAGGCACGTTAGAAAACGATTTTTGTGGAGAACCGCGAGCCTCGAAATTGCCATGATCCAGCAGCAAAAATTGTTAGCAAGGCACTTTTTTCCCTTGATGGGTTTTGCTTTTTTGTTTGTTGTTTTTTGTAGCCCCGATACTACGTCGAAATTACTATGTGAGAGCTATATTTTTTGGGAAGGAACGTCGTCTTGGGTATGCTGGTTTTTTTTCTTTTTTTTTGGCGTATACCTAGGAAAGGTATCTTCGGTCCTTGGGGAGGGGGAGTTTCAAAACCTGGGAGATCTATGGTGTACGGTTCTTCAAACGTGAAAGACCCGAAGGCCGGCGGTCCTCGGCTCTTTTTTTTTCGGGAACCACGCTGCCCTACTTTGGGTCCAGATATTCCGCAAATTCGAGTTCGAGAACTCCTCGAGATGGAGAAACGCGAAGCTAGGTATTTTTACTGTCGCTGCGAGAACGGAAGAAATTTTACTCGGAGCCGAATAAAAATGTAGGGCTTCATAAAGTTATTGTTTTTTTTAATGACTGAATAGTTGAAGACTGAATATCAATTGGGAAGACTGTTACAGTTAATTGGAGGCCGTGACAGTTAATCGTGAAGACTATGACTATTAATTTGGAATTCTGTGGCAATTAATTGGCAAGACTGTGACAAGTAATTAAAGACTGTGAGAAATAATTGAAGACTGACAATTAATTGGCAAGAATGTGACAATTCATTAAAGACTGTGACAATTAATTGGCAAGAATGTGACAATTATTTAAACACTGACAATTAATTGGCAAGCCTGTGACAATTAATTGAAGAATGTGACAAATAATTAAAGACTGTGAGAAATAATCGAAGACTGACAATGAATTGGCAAGAATGTGACAATTCATTGAAGACTGTAACAAGTAATTGAAAACTGACAATTAATTGGAAAGATTGTGACTATTAGTTGAAGACTGTGACAATTAATTCAGACAACTATGACTATTAATTAGGAAGGCTGACAATTAATTCGGAAGATTATGACAATTGGGAAGATTGGAACTATTAATTGAAGACTGTGACAATTAATTAGGAAGACTGTGACAATTAATTGGCAAGACTGTAACAATTATTTGAAGACTGTGACAATTAATTGGGAAGTGTAAAAATGAATTGGGAAGACTTTGACAATTAATTGGCATGACTGACAATTCATTGTCTATGACAATCAGTTGGGAAAACTTCGACAATTCATTGGGACGACGGTGACAATTGATTGAAGACTGTGAAAATGAATTGGGAAGACATTGACAATTAATAAGGAAGACTATGACAATTAATTGGCATGCCTGTGACAATTTATTGTTTATGACAATCGGTTGGGAAAACTTTGACAATTCATTGGGACTGCAGTGACAATTGATTGAAGACTGGAGATGAATTGGGATGAATATGACAATTAATTGGAAATACTGTAACAGTTCATTGGGAAGATTGTGACAGTTCATTGGAAAGACCTCGATAACTAATTGCCAAGACTCTGACGTCTTCTCAATGATCCCAATGAGACGAAAATTATTGGAATATCGACAGTAAGAAAAATCCAATGAATACGTAGGCGCATTTCGTCTGGAGTAAACGTATTTATGCGTTATTATTTCAAAGGCGACACGGTCGAGCAGCGAAACCGAGTGCAATTCGGGCGAAAAAGGAGAATTGAAAAAAAAGGAAGGAAGAAGGGTCGTTGAAGCGAGCGGAGCAACGACTCGCGTCGTGATTGGCCTGAACGACACACAATTGTCTAACGACTTGATAACTCCCCGCCTAACGCAACATCTCGAGTCTCGTCACGTAGCACTCGCGAGAAAAAGACACGTCGGGCGGGGGGGGGGGGGGGGGGGGGGGGGGGACAGGAAGTCTCGAGAAACAGAAACTATCGTGAAGTTTTCATCGTTGGAATGCAAAATCTTTTTTCTCCCTCTTCATTTTCACTACAAATCGCGTAGCCTCGATATGCCAAAAAAATCTCAGTCAAAGAAAACGATTAACTTCTTCGTTTTTACGATCAAGCGAAATCCTGTTTTTTAACGTCTATCTGGAATTGTGTCCAAGCGATATTTTACCGCCCTCTACGTTATTCATAAATTGATCCGTTTACGATAGAATTTTCTCCGTGACAAAGTTTATACCGAGGAGAGAATTCTTGCATTCTGTTTGAGATATTATTCTCGGATTGAAATTTGATGAGGAGGAATTTGCCAGACCGTTTTCCCATCGAAGATTGATAGGGGGAAATTTGCAACAGTTTTGCCCAATTGAAATTCGATGAGGGGAATTTTGCGAAATTATTTTCCTGGGGTGATTCGATGGGGGAAAAATTGCGAAATTATTTTCTAATTGATAAAGAGGATTTTGAAAAATGATTTGCCGATTGAAATTCAATGAGGAACAATCAGCTTGATAATTCAGAGAATAAATATTCAATGAGGAAAAATCGCCCAATAATTTGAAAAATTAAAATTCAAGTAGGGAAAATCAGCGAGTATACTTTCCGATTCAAATTTGATATCAGGAAATTTGAAAAATTCGGTGAAAGTTTTCGAGATTTTTTTAAATTAACAGTAGCGAACTTATTTTCCAATCAATATTCAACGAGGACAAATCGGCGAGATTATTTTCAAATTAAAATTCAAAGAGGGAAGATTAACTCGATAATTTAGAAAATGAAAATTCAATGAGCGAAAAACAGCGTGACAATTTGGAAAATTAAAATTCCATGGGTAATGATCATCGAGATAATTTCGAAAATAAAAATGCAATGAGGGAGAATCCGCGAAAATTTTGTCTCATTGAAATTCAGTATCAGGAAATTTGCGAAATTCGACAAAGAAAATTCTCGAGATTGTTTTTTTTTATTAAAAGTAGCGAAATTACTTTCCAATCAAAATTCAACGAGGAGTAATCGTCGAGACTATTTTGAAATGGAAAATTCAATGAGGGAAAGTCAGCTCGCTAATTTAGAAAATTAAAGTTCAACGAGGGAAAATTCAGCGCGATAATCCGGAAAATTAAAATTCAACGAGGGAAAATCTACATTATTTTCCGTTCAATATTTGCCAAATTCGAAAAAGGACATTTCACAGATTATATTCAATTAAAATCACCGAATTTATTTTTCCATCAAAACTCAAGGCGAAGCAACCATCCGGATGATTTTCAACAAATAATTCCTCGCGGGAAAATCACCATATATTCCGCCCCGTCCTACCAAAACTCCACGTTCATATTAACCCGCTCACGCCTCATTCTTTTTGACATGCTTTCATTTAAGGGCTAAGGCCGCAGTTGAATTTTCAAAAAATCGATTTTTTTTCCGCTAAAACGGTGCTTTATCATCATAAGAATAAGTTACTATTCGATTTATAGCAAGAACTTTTTTTTCACCGACTTTGAGCGTATAACGGCAGCCCACCTCTGGCACGGCCATAGAGTACCTAAAATTTCAAACGCGTTTTTCTCGAAACAGCTTTTTTCCAATTGGCGTGACGAATAAATTCAACGATTTTCACTCGATTTACTTCAAATTTAAAAGTTATGTTCCTAATTGCATTTCGCAGAGAAATACTTACGGAATTTCTGATTAATCGAAAACTTTTCATTTTATGAGTTGTTTCATACGAAACTTTTCACTGAAAATTCATTCATATACCTACAACTTTTGAATAAAACAATATTTTTCAAATTCCGTACGCACTTCTCTAAGTATTCTAATGTAAATTGACGAGAATTTTTGTTTTTTGTTCTAGGTAAAAAATTGTGGATGCTAAATGTCACGCCGCGGAGCGCCTAAAAATAGATAACAAAAGAAAATATTAGTAGTCTGCCATTTTGTACAAAGAAAAAAAAATTTCTAACAGCTTTATATTCATATTAAATAGATGTGTAATTAATTTTATGAGTGAAACACTCTTTCATACGAACAAAGATTGTTAAATTCGCACATGATTTTAAACCCGTTACTGTGGCCTAACCCCTTAACTTGACTTGGTGTGAGATGCAAAACGGAAAATCGATATTTCACTCACTTCTTGACTACTCAGAGCTCTGAAATTTTCAAAACATGCATCTAACAGGTGATAAGGGGGCATCCATTAATTACGTGAGGTGATTTTGGCGATTTTTCGACCCCCCCCTCTCCCCCTGGTGAGATGTCGTGAGATTTTGCTCGACCCCCTCCCCCCTCCCCTAATCTCACGTGAGATTTTTCAAAATGCATACGTTCACGGAAAATAAATTGTAGTAGAAGTAACTGCGGTTATAGTACCATTTACTCCACCGTGTAAAGTAGTAGGGTCCCTACTACTTTACAGGGGGGCTTCGGCAAATATCACGTAATTTTAGTCATTTTAGTCATTTTAGCAATCACGTAATTTTTATCATGTAGGGAGAGTCTCCCTACTGTAGGGAGACTCTCCCTACATGATAAAAATTACGTGATTGCTAAAATTACTAAAATTACGTGATATTTGCCGAAGCCCCCCTCTCCTCCACGTGAGATTAGGTGAGATTTCGCTCGACCCCCCCCCTAAACGCCTCACGTAATTAATGGACGCCCCCTAATGCATGATCCAACTTTAAAAAATAAGAAATTAAAAATTAAAAAACGAAAATAACTTGACTTTCTGTGAGATGCAAATTCTTCTTCTTCTTCTCTGAAATTTTGCAAACATGCAACTAAAAGGTGACAATGCATGAACCAACTTTCAAAAAATAAAAAAATATCCATAAAATGTTCAACATTTCATGTAAAATCGGCGATATCGAATCATCCATATAAAATCTCACGCGCACATACAAAGTCGTAGCCGACTGTGTTCGTATGTGAAAAGTTTATATGCAGCAATTAGTCCTAAGTTCAATCCCAATTACACTCTCTGTCATTTTTTACAAGCATTCCATGTTCCTAACGTAAAAACTCGTAAACTAGTAAACTACTAGTAATAACTAACTAGTAAAAACAATTAAAGACTACAAAGTCGAAAATATTTTATATGTAAAAAAATATGTTCAAAAAACAAGCATTTATTTAATGTGCTAAAAAGTAGAAAATTATTTTTTTTACCAAGTCACCTATATGTGACTATAAATAAAAGCTTGGGGTGCTCAAAATTTGGACATATAATATTTAATTTACATAAATCCGTTAACATATCAACTATATTTAATTTACTGTGAAATAACTTTAGGTTCCTTAAATAAAAATCATGAAACTGAGTATAAACGTGTGATAATAATTTCTCTAATTACTATTGTGTCAAATTAAAAAGGTTAATGAAACTGAATTGCTCAAATTTATCAAACATTTGAAAAGTTGAGCGCCACAAGCTTTTCCGTATAGTCACATATATGTGACTTGGTAAAAAAAATATTTTTTTACTTTTCCGTACATTAAATAAAAGCTTGTTTTTTTTAAATAATTTTTTCACATACACGTTTGTTCTCTCTTCCATCAGTTATCTATCGAGGACATTAAGGCCCTATATGCGCGAAAATTAAAAAAAAATTAATTTTTTAATTATTTTTTATTCCATTAGCCTGAACGGTTAGCAATATTTTAAGCTTTACAGAATTGAAAAATTCCAAAAGTTCCAAAAATAAGGTAAGATTGCATTTATAATAGAAACCGCGCGGCGCGCCAGACCGGCAACTTCAAAGCCGTTTTTCCACGATTCGCTTTTTTGAACCTTGTGAAAGTTCTTACTCTTGAACGAAGGTTCGGATCGTTTCGAAATTTTTACAACATATTCTTAGTATCATCACCTATCGTGTGAAGCACTGAAACAAAAAATTTCAATGACACAAAAAAATATAAAAAAAATAAAATACCGGAGAAAATTGAGTAAAAAAATTTTAAGTTTCGGACTTTTATTATAATAATTTTTTTTTAAATAATATTGTTGGTTCACACTAAAGATACATTAATTATGCAATTATAAATATGTTCATTTTTTTCAGACACCCACACGATGCCGCGAACTTCTAACATCAATGCGCGCGCAAAAAAAATACATTGCTTTATTATGTTATATCTCCGCCATTTGTTAATATTTCTGATTTTTTTTACATATACTTAACCATGTGCATAAACTATCTGTAAACAAAATGTTTTCAATATATGCGTCATTTTTTTTAACCGCGTCTAGAAAATTACCTTCGAAAATCAGCGAAATCGCGTATATAAGGCCTTAAGGTGGGATATACATTTAGACAGAAAATAATAAGCAATATTGAGGGATTTTTTAAACTAAGAAATAATTATTCTACAATTATCAAACTTTAGGTATATTTTAATAGTATATTTAAGTATACGAAACAATTTTTTTAATGGGCAACATACCTTTGTAATTTTTTTTGTTGCACTTTTTTCCTACTTCTACCAGAAAAGAAGAAGATAATGAGAATGTTGAATTAGAAGGACAATTGTATGTCCCAGACATCGCCAATTAAAGGTAAACACGAAATTTCCATGGTTTTCCAGTACTTCAAACTTTAAACGCGTTTTTCTCGAAACTATGTTTTTAGACACGGGCGTATGCGTAGCGCCTCGAGTTTTCAATCGATTGACTTGAAATTTTAACTGTAGCTTCTTGACAACATTTTCTAGTCCAGTACGTAGGATTTTTTCGATAAGTTGAAATAAATTTTTTTTTTGATAGATATTCAACCGATTTTTTTGCGATTTTTTTTCTTATTAATGCCATTTTATTTAAATCAATATTTTGAAAAAACCCCTACGTACTAGACCAGTTTTTTAAATCTACTTTCAAAATATTTTTCTTTTTTTGTTCTAGCTTGAAAATTATGACCTGTGCGAATACGCCCATAGAGGACTATGAAAAAAAGGAGTTTTCTTTCATCGACTACTGCGCCGCCATTTTGTTTCAAAATAATTTTTTTTTAATTTCTTTTACTTTAAGACTTGTACTAACATGTATAAAAAACCGAATTTAAAAATATTGGTTTGTTTTTCTCAAATAAATTGTCAAAAACGACCCTTGGCTTTGCCCTAACCAAGGTATATTCCCCCTTAAATTAATTCATCATCAAAATGGCGGAGCTGTGGCACAGTGTTACAGCAAGGTCGCCGCGGGAGTTGCGAATCGGCGTGCAGTCTAGCTTCCCGTAGACTTTGATTTGCAAAAAAGTTCAAACTTTTTTTTCAGTTAGAACATGTATAGTTTCTCCGTGACGGTAATTAAAATGAAGAAAATGCAAATTTGAGAAAAAGGCAAGCATTTACAAAAAAAATCAAGATTTTAGGCAACATTTTTGTAAAATGTGGATTAAAAAAGTCGTTTTTTTCCAATTTTTCAAAAACAATTTTCGTCAAGTAGAAGGTATCAATATTATCAATATTTCTACCAAGTTTCAACTCAATCGGCTTGAGGGGCTATACCAGAGTGACACTTAAAAAAAATCGACTTTTTTTGTTGCCGTTTTCGACAGTTTATACTTTCAAGAATATCATCATTTATATAATTTACATCAATATCATTTTATCTTGCAAAAATCGGTAGTTAAATCTTTGAACGCGTTCTTCTCGAACTGAGATTTTCCAAATTTGCTGACATTGTAACTCAAAGAGCAATTATCCGATCGACTTGAAATTTGAACTGAATACTCTTGAATATATTTACTCTACAATGACGTAGGATATTTTTGATTGGATGAAAATTGACGATTTGGCATTTAAAAAAACGCCCATTTTATAGGCAAGAAAAGAGACTTTTTTCATAACTACGCCATTTTGTTAGATTTTGATATTTTTCGAAAATCCTACGTCATTGTACAGGAAATACCTTCCAGTTTAACGACATTTTTTCCTTTTTCGGTTGCAGCTACTCAATCGGCCGGAATCATGTCGGCAGTGGAGGAACTTTTTTTTTGGCGCCTCCGAAGGCAGCGCATGAGTCGCTTGGATCTCAATATTTGTCTATGAAGAAATTGTGTAACATGGGTCAAATATAGCCAAATATATTCTTAATTTTCCGAAACATTTAATTGAGTACTTTTCTTCCAAAAAATTCCCGAAAATCACCCAAATTTTCAGCGTTCACACTGGTATAGCCCCTTAAAGAAGAAGAAAAAATCGATTCTTTGATAGTTGTAAATGTAAATCCCGCCCTAAGAAGACCGCACATGCCAAAAACCGGAGTTCTTCGAGACTCGCGTAACTGGCCAACTGTGGATGCCGGATAAAATTCCAAGCGTGCAAAAAGGAAAGTGTACGAGTGGCAGGTGCGATAAGAGTGGGAACGAGAGAGGTGGACGTGATAACAGCTTGGTTCCAGAGGCGTAGAAAATCAAATGGAATAAAATAGTCGAAAAGCTTCACGAGGATGAAGATAAGAAGAGTAGGCTCCTCCGCAAGATCCTCGAGCTCGTACGATCGGTTAGAAGGGACGCGAACGGGCGAGAAGGAAGAAAGATGCAGACAATAAAGGCTAGGGATTTCATAATGGAGAGTTGGCAGTGGAGAGCTCAGTCGATGGACATAAGCCGGAGCGACTGGTCGTCGTGGACCGTGCTCGGAGGAGGCAAAAAAGAAAAAAGAACTCCCGAGACTCTACATACACATGTATACATGTGTACACATGTATCTGGCTCGGGAGTACGCGTGTGTGCACATGTAGTATAGTATAGTAAACAAAAGATGGAACGCGGAGGCGTCCCGTAGCGTTTTGTGAACAGCGAAATATTTCGCTGCTCGCCCGAGCCCGAAAAAAAAACTTTCGTCCGTTAAACATTTTAACGGGATACTCCGCGTCCTCGTTCTTCGAAATCCAAAAAAATGTCGGCGAGGTGAGTGCATGAAAGTCAGAAAGCCCACCGCGTGTGAGAGCGAGAAAAAAGTTCGTTTTTTTTTTCGTTTTCTTCTTTTCTTCGGTCCTCGCGACGCGAGAAAGGTCGAAAGTTTTCTGTCGCCCGAGAGAGTGGGAGAGCCCGCGCGTGTTCGCGAATCACAAAGACGCGCTTTGCTTGGAGGAAAATGAAAACCGGACGGAGAATTTTGGAAAAAAATGGCCAGTCGGGGCAAATGGAAAAACAAAATCGATCGAGCTTCGTTGGAGTGCGACGATTTTTTTTCTTCGAATTTTCAAAATGTTTGATTTACGTTCAATTTTTATTTCTTGATCATACACTTTTTTTCTATTGTAAATTCAATTTTTTTCAATTTTAAGACATTATTTTCAATTTTATTTTTTCAATTTTCAATTTTTTTTTCAACTTTAGATTCAATTTTAAGACATTATTTTCAATTTCATTTTATCAACTGTAATTTAACTTTTTTTCAATTTTAGATTCAATTTCAAAACATTATTTTAATTTTATTTTTTCAAATTTAAAATCTAGATCTACGAGCCAATTGCCCCGAAAAAGTTTTCGGTGATAAGAACGGACAAAGTTGAAGAGCTAAAGGAATTTTCGTCGCGCTGCAACGAAACTGCAACACCATAGAAGCCATTCCCGAAAATGCCACATTCGCGATCGTGCGATTCTTTGTTTTATTTCCTTTTTTTTCGTCTCGTTGCGAGTTCTTTTTTTTGCCCTCGTCTTTCCTTACTCTCGCTTCTTTTCTGAAAAGCGTAATTCTACACGTGCGGTTTTCCCTCGTGGGTATGGGTGTTGCGAATCCTAAAGCGAGTTGTGCCGCGGCCACGGCGATGAGTGTTTGAACGTGGATCGCAGTCAGTGCTTTGAGGATTCTTGGCGAGGGTGGAACAGTGGTCGATTATCGCGGCGTGCTTAGCACAGATTCAAAATCCCTCGCTCACATTCTTCTCACTTTCCTCCGACTTTTATTATGATATTTATTCTTTCCAAATTGTCGCGCCTCGCGAAGTACGTGTTCGATTGGCTCAAATTTTCTCGGACATTTTTCGAGGGAAGTTCTTGAAAAAGGAGGTTGGTCGTTTAAATATCAACGAACTGTCGATGAACAATGCGGTTGGGAATGAATGCAAAATAGTTGGAATGCGAGAGTATTTTTTTACCATTGGAGATATTGTATCGTATATTTTGTTTGGGTTAAGAAAACGTGTTTTTAGTGAAGAAATCAGCCCGAGTGCTTTCGAGTGTTAGGTTGGAGTTAGACACTGGTTGGATATATTTTGGACGAATTTAAATAAAGTTGTTGCGTTGAGATAAATCAAATGATGAAATTGTCGATAAATTTATTGATGGGTCGACGACTTCAGACATTTTATTTATTTATTTATTTATCTATAGGACATTTTACATATATTTACAATTTATCTATAGAGAATAGGAGAACGTGATATTTATCTATGAAGTCAATTCATTTATCTACAGATTTTTATCTATCTATATGTCGATAGAAATATATTCATGTATATCAATAAATAGAATAGATATATAAGTGTACTCACAGAATGAATTAACAAGATTATTTTTGTTTCATACGTGAATCGATTTATATTCTAGTTGATTAATAAGCACTTATAAAATAAATGATTAATCAATTACTTTACTCATAGAATGAGTGAACAATTTTATTTTTCATTTGCTTTATCGGTAAATTAATCAAACTATCGATGGAATAAGTACTTATAACATAAATAAAAAATAAATGAGTTCACTTATAGAATAAACAAATAATTTTTTTTTAATTTAGTTTCTAAGTAAATCAAACAGTTCTTTATTTATTTAAAGAAAAACACTTTTAAAATAAAGAAAAAAATCATTAAGTTCCTCGTACAATAAATAAAGAAATCCACTCCTCATTTGTTTTCGATTCAGATTAATAATTTTTTATGTATCCGATAAAATGAATTTTAAAAGTGAGTTAATCTCCTAGGAGGATAAAAAACAAGTTTACTTTCTATTTATTTGCTCAGTAAATTGATTTATTTTTCATTTATTGAAAAAGTGCTTATAAAATAATTTAAAAAATTAACTTATACAATAAATAAAAAAGTTTATTTTTTATTTATTCTTAAGTAAATTAATTTATTTATTTATTTATTCAATAAACATTTATAAAATAAATTAAAAATTCATTCATTTTCTCGTACAATAAATGAAGAAGTTTATTCCTCATTTATTTTCTACTCAAATTAATATTTTTTTCATTTATCCGATAATACAAATAAAACAATGAGTTAATCTCCTTGTAGAATAAATAAACAAGTTCACTTCCAATTAATTCGCTCAGTAAATTGATTTATTTTTCATTTATTCGAAAAATGCTTAGAAAATAAATTAAAAAATAATCAACTTACTCATAGAATAAATAAATAAGTTTATTTTCGATTTACTTTATAAGTGAAGTACTACATATTTCATTAATTTAATAAATACTTATAAAATGAGTAAAAAGTAAATTAATTTACATTTCATCCATTCATTAAATACTTATGACGTGCGGAAAAAATGAATAAAAAATAAAGTATATTATGTATTCTTATCTAATTTACCTTTTATTTACAGAATTCTTCGAGCCGGCCGATAGCCGAGTTTCACCGGGAAGCTCGGTGAACGATACTGACTGGAAAAAAACGTTTAAAAACAAAGGAAAAGGGGCAGAGAAAGGAAGGAAATGTCGTCGCGCGCGGAGAGAAGGGCCGATACCGCCGACACGAAGATTCAAGTTGGTGCCGCCGCCGCCGATAAGAAATCGGACAAAGTTGGCTCAAATGTGATAGAGTGCAGCGTTAACATGAACGTCTCGTTGTCGAGGCTGAACAAGAGATCGAAGATTTTTCAAAGAGCCCAGAGCCTGCTGATAGTGATAATAGCAATCGTATTCGCCATTGTGTGCTCGCATCTCAAGAGGGAAGTGCGAGCTCTCGAAGTCCAGGTAACGAAGATAGGGCACTCGGGGGAAAATTAGCAACCAAGTATAAATTGTTGGTGCGTCGAATTTTCACGCAATGCGCTCGCGATGGATCGCAATGAGGATTTTTCTTTCTAATCGCTCGAATCAATTGAAAGTGATTTTCGGGAATTTTTTGGAAGAAAAGTACTCAATTAAATGTTTCGAAAAATTAAGAATTTATTTGCCTATATTTGACCTTTATTGCATTTTTTTTCATAGAAAAGTATTGAGCTCCAAGCGACTTAGGCGCTGACTTCGGTGGCGCCAAAAAAAAGTTCCTCCACTGCTGACATGATTCCGGCC
Organism: Ophion ellenae; assembly: GCA_963210295.1. Lineage (NCBI taxonomy): Eukaryota > Metazoa > Arthropoda > Insecta > Hymenoptera > Ichneumonidae > Ophion > Ophion ellenae. Next base: position 31,119,019 of record OY723392.1, read on the forward strand.
GATCGAGTAGCTGAAACCGAAAAAGGAAAAAATGTCGTTAAACTGGAAGGTATTTCCTGTAGAATGACGTAGGATTATCGAAAAATATCAAAATCTAACAAAATAGCGTTGTTATGAAAAAAACGTCTGTTTTCTTGCCTATAAAATGGTCGTTTTTTTCAATGCCAAATTGTCAATTTTCATCCAATCAAAAATATCCTACGTCATTGTGGAGTAAATATATTCAAGAGTACTCAGTTCAAATTTCAAGTCAATCGGATAATTGCTATTTGAGTTACAATGTCAGCAAATTTAAAAAATCTCATTTTATATTCTTGAAAGTATGAAAGTCGTGAAAGTATAAATCTTGAAGGTATAAAAATCTCATCTGATATTCTTGAAAGTATAAACTGTTGAAAAAAAGCAACAAAAAAAATCGATTTTTTAAAAGTGTCACACTGGTCTAGCCCCTTAATTCAAATTTAGTTTTTCTACTTAATTCAATTTTAGTTTTTCTAATCGATTCTTTTCGTGCCAAAATTAACTTGGGTTTGTTTGGGTTATCTTCTTCTTTCTGATCGAGCATTCTTTTGTGCCAAAAATATTTTTGATTTGCTTGGGTTTGTTTGGACGATTGAGTGAAGATAATTAATCATTTTTCTTCTTATCGTATAGCTTATCTTATTTTTAAGAAAAAATGAAGCTGATTAATATTTTTTAATTCTTAGCGAGCGTCTTCTTCCGTGCCATTTTTTCCCTTCTTATCGAGTAATTTATACGTGCCAAAAATAATTCGGGTTTGTTCAGGATTGTTTGGGTTATTTTCGAAGAATAAAAGGAAAAGCAATCAATTTGAAAAATAAAAATTCTCTCCGAGGGTTTTTTTCACGTTAAAAATATTTTGAGTTCGTTTGGGTGTATTTAGGTTATTATGAAAAATAAACGTAAAGATAATACTATAACGGAAGGGGAAAAAAAATTTCATGGTTTTTTTCGTGCCAAAAATAACGTGTATTTGTATGGGGTTGTTTGTGTTGCTTTGGACGATAAGAGTGAAGAAAATTCGTTCAACTTTTTCTTCCTCTAATCGAGTATTTCTTTCCTGCCAAAAATATTTTTTATTCGTTCGAATCACTTGGCAGGATAATAGCGAAGATGATTACTTATCCGGCTTATTTTTGGTGACAAAAATGAGGAAAAAGTAGGAATTTTTCGTTGCGCTTCAGCGACGAATGCACCGCGATCTATCGTGACTCACTCACGATCGTCATTCATGAATTATTCGTTGACGTCTACTCGTCGAGAAGCGGAGCAACTATTTGTCGTGTCGAGTTGCGTTACGTATTTCGTTTCAGTGAATTCCAGTACGTGTTTCATTCGCTCCAATTTCACGTTGATCGCGCGTTCCAATTCGCGAGTATTCGAGATGTCCCGGTTTGAAAAGATGCACGGTGTCTATGGACCCGCGAGGTATCGCGTAACGTGCCATTTGTTTGTAAACTCAACGAGGCGAGAGCGCTCCTGTACGCGCGATTAATCATCGAGTTTGTCACGAAAAGCGAGAGCGAAAGAAAAGATCTCTCGGCACGATTACACTCGCACTGGGCTGTCGTCGCAATTTTTTTTCACGAAAATTGGAAAAATGTCAAATTCGTATCTCGATCCGATAATCGATCGTGACTTAATGGCTGAGCTTATCTGTAGATTTTTGTTTCGCTGCGCAAACAGTGATAACGTTAATCGGCGGAAACGAAAAAAGACTGCGAGAAGCGATAGATCGCGCGAGCATTTTGGCTGGGAAGTACGAAAGCTTACCATTTTTATACACATCGTGAAACTTCCGGTAAGGCTGCCTCCATGAGGCTAGCCTCGGTGACTGCTGGACGTATTTTGATGCGGTTTTTACTACTTGGATTTCTACTTTTTGAAGTTTAATCAATTTGATCAATTCACTTACTTTAACCGCATTTAATTCGGCAGAATAGTAATTGGAGAAATTATCGTCACCCGTTTATACTCAGTTTCATGATTTTTATTCAATGAATCTAAGGTTATTTTACAGTAAATGAAATACAGTTGATATGTTAACGGATTTATGTAAATTAAAGATTATATGTCTAAATTTTGAGCGCCCCAACCTTCATTTATAGTCACAGATAGGTGACTTGGTAAAGAAAAATATTTCTTACTTTTTAGTACATTAAGGCCTTAGGCCACTCTAAAGGCCGGAAAAATAGGCTTTTTGGGTTTTTTTTCAGAAAAACTACAAAATAGATCGAGATTGCAAAAAAGGGTGTTTATCATACATATCAGTGACTGTATACAATAATTTTTTTTAAGCGATTAATTTCAAAATGGCGCCTGTTTATCTCAAAACTGCATTTATAAGTTGGCCGGAAACATAACTAGACCATTTTCAACCGACTCACTTGAAATGTTGAATATATCTTAAAAAATACACGGCCTATGGAAGTACGTACAATTTTTTTTACTTAACTTAAACAATGCAGTTTTGAGATAAACGCTGCACAGCCGCCACTTTGAAATTAATCGCTTCAAAAAAATTCTAATCTCGATTTATTTTGTAGTTTTTCTGAAAAAAAAAAAAATCCCCACAAAGCCTATTTTTCGGCCTCTAGGTGGCCTAACCCCTTAAATAAAAGCTTGTTTTTTTTAAAATATTTGTTGACATGTAAATTGTCTACTTTTTAGTCTTCAATTGATTTTACTAGTAGTTTACTAGTTTACGAGCTTGAGCGTTAAGGTATTCCTATCGCTTCACACTAGTCATACCAATGATCATACTTGAGACTTGTACAATTTATATTTTTAACATATGCAAAAATAAAATTTAAATAACTTAATTTTCCATGTGTCAACTGTTTAATGAATGTTCACATTCAATGAGAAAAATGAAAAAATAGTTATTCGAACGATTCGCGCAGTATTTTTAGGTTTGATATTTGGCAATATTGGTTCTATCTCCGTCTCTTTTTACTCAACCAGACGAGTTTAACCTCCATGCTTTTCAACGTCGATCTGTCAAAACAATGTCAGGTGCGGGAAATATAAAGCATTGTATTCGGGCCACGACTGGTAAAAAGCGTGGAAAATTTGTGTCAGCGAAATATGTCGGTTAAAAATGAAATATGTGTGGAAATTCGAATAAGTGAGATGAGGTTAGGACTACAGTCAGCTGTTGCCTTGCTGTCACGTCTCTTTATCGTAGCAAGTGGTAATAAATCCAATACCGGAAGTTCAAATTAAACTTGATATTACATAAAAATTAGGTCAATAAGCGTAATTTTTCGGAGAGCACTGGATTACTACAAGTGTTAAGTATGTAAATCTGATTATTTTTTAAGAATCTGACGGATTCCCACTATTATATGCACTTTTGTAGCGACCGGTAATTGGGTTTTTGTATGTCGTCTGGGAAATCCTTCTCTAAAATACGCAATTTTAATATTTCTTTTCTCTGTAATTAGGTCGATAAACGACCCTGACATTTTACAGAGACGATTATTAATATATTTAGTGAGGCTCAAACAAAAATTATGAAAATTCTATGGATTGAAGCCTGGCGATAGGAATACCTTAATACCAAGCATTGGGTTAAACCAACTGATATCTATTGGCTGTTAAGAACGCGTATGTTCTATTAAAACACCCATTTCTTAACTATTACCAAATCTTTACTTGTGACAATTCAGTCTCAAATGAATAATTCATTAAAGAGCTATACCACCGTGACACTTTAAAAATGTATACTTTCAAGAATATCATTATCATTTATATCATTTATATCAATATAATTTTATCTTGCAAAAATCGATAGTTAAGTCTTTAAACGCGTTTTTCTCGAAATGAGATTTTTCAAATTTGCTGACATTGTAACTCAAAGAGCAATCATCCGATTGACTTGAAATTTGAACTGAGTACTCTTGAATATATTTACTCTACAATGACGTAGGATATTTTCGATTGGATGAAAATTGACGATTTGGCATTGAAAAAAACGACCATTTTATAGGCAAGAAAACAGACTTTTTATTCATAACTGCGCTATTTTGTAAGATTTTGATATTTTTCGAAAATCCTACGTCATTGTACAGGAAATACCTTTCAGTTTAACGACATTTTTTTCCTTTTTCGGTTTCAGCTACTCGATCGGCCGGAATCATGTCAGCAGTGGAGGAACTTTTTTTTTGCGCCTTCGAAGACAGCGCATAAGTCGCTTAGATCTCAATATTTTTCTATGAAAAAATTATGTAATATAGGTCAAATATAGCCAAATATATTCTTAATTTTCCGAAACATTTAATCGAGTACTTTTCTTCCAAAAAATTCCCGAAAATCACCCTAATTTTCGGCGTTCACACTGGTATAGCCTCTTAACTGTAAAAATATATTTATTTCGCTAATTTTACGTGAAAAGTTGAAAATGTTATGTATATCTTTTTTTTCAGTTGCATCATGCATTGTCACCCTGTATATGCATGTTTGCAAAGTTTCAGAGCTCTAAGTAGTCGGGAAGTGGGTGAAATATCGATTTTCCGTTTTGCATCTCACGGAAAGTAAAGTTAAATAAAAGCATGTGTATCGTTATTCTCTGACACGTGAACGACTGTTACAGATAGACTGCATGAACGCGAATCTGATGGTGCTGATGCTGAGGTACGACAAGCTGAACAAAAACTTCAATCGCATCTGGTACCACGGACCGGCGAACCGATCGCCTCATCACCCGGTCGTCGATGCTTCGAGGCAATCGAATCAGAAATATCGTCACGCGTCCGCCTCGAAGGAGGCGAGCCTCGAGAACCTTTCGAGAGGAACCGCCAGAGTCGCGGTGTCTGCGCGAAAATCGAGACACGAGGGTGAAAAACCGTCAAAGATAACCGATAACCTGTCCGAGAACGTTAACGAAGTGCTCGACGACACGGCGAGATCGATAGACGATCGGGAAGACGCAAAAATAAACTCGGAGAGAGATAGATACGAGAGAGCGATTGTCGCGTTCGAGAGACGCAATCAGGAGACGACCACGGCTATGCCGAGGGACGATCTAAGCGACGATACGAATACGTGGAACGAATCGCGCACCGGAAGATACCGTCGTGACGAAGGACGAGGTAAAAAACGAAGAAAGATCAAAAGGAGGCTCAAACGCAGTCGCCGGCGATTGGGTATAGATAGATTTTTGTATTAGTATACCTGGATAATGCGTTTATTTTTTTTTTTTTTGTTATTATTTTAATTCTCGTCTTCAGAACGCTTAATCAGGGCTTGAGACTGGCCAGTCGATAACATCGACGCGAAACGTCGTTTCTCATTCCTAAACAACCCCGGATCTAAGGGGGGCAAATCGGGGTACCTGCCCCGCGCGGCAATTTAAGGGGGCGCCAAATTCTTGTGTTTGAAAAAACTTGTTTCACTAAAGCGCCTAACATCCAGGGCGCTTAGGTGAGTTTCAATGGCGGCGTGATCCTAGCTATCGAAAATAAAACTGCCTAGAAAACGAACTTTGATGAGGCATTCCCTTAGGCGTCTTTTGAAAAACTGCTCGTGTTATAGCTCAACAAGTTATCGATCGATGTGGCTGATATTTTGCTAGATTTCTCACTATAAGACTATTGGAAGGATATACCTAAAGTTTCACGGTTATCGCGTAAATAAATTACTTTTTCGGGGTAAAAATTGTCGAGAAAATGGTAAAAAATATGAACATTTGATTACAAAGCCTATTTAATTTTCAATTTTATACCTTTTAATATTTTTATAGGTATATCCTTCCAATAATGTTATAGTGAGAAACCGACCAAGATTTCAGCCAGATCGATCAATAACTTTTTGGGCTATCCATGAGCAGTTTTTCAAAAGACCCCTAAAGGAATACCTTATAACGCCGCTATTTTGTTTTGTTTGAAATAGAAAAAAAAGTTTTACCACTTGAAAGTTGTAATAAGATAATGTTAAAATTTTAAAATGATGCGATTATCTTATCGCATTTTTTAAAAAATCATGAAAAATGACTTATATTCGGGCGTCCAAAGAGATCTCTCCCCTTAATCTCAAATGCTGGAGGGGAGGGGCGCCAATGTCAAGTTTTTGCCCCGGCTCGGAAAAATCGTAGATCCGGGGCTGTTCCTAAACCCAAACAAACTCGAGCTCTTTCTCTTTTCCATTGGATCCTGATTATCTTTGAGGGGTGAGATGCAGCCAGAGGCGTGAAAAAGCAGCATTTTCAATCATTTTTTTTTTCATAGTAATTAAGTTTGTTTTACCAAAGTGTTTACACAGACTTTTTATGTTACATTTCAACTTGACTTGTACGAATTTTCAAAGAAAAATATTTTTTATTTGTAAAAATATCGCCATCTTTGTCGGGGACCCCCTTCGGCATGTAGTGCTTTGCGGTGACCATAATAAAATTTTACTGGATCATCTGAAATCAAAAAACCAAAAAAAAATCATTAGGTTGATAATAAATCTAGTCCTCTATCGAAGGTTTTTTTTCTTTAAAAAATTAACAAAATGGCGGCTTCCGACAGATAACTTTCGATTTTCGACCAAAAAATCGCTCGTTTGTTGTTAAAAAAAAATAGAAATTTTCAACAAAAATGAAAATCCTTCGATTAAGGACTAGTTTTTTATGCTATCAATAAGCACACCAAATTTCATCAAAATCCATGGAGTGGTTTTCGAATTATAGTGGTCACCGACTTGAAAAACATAGTTTCGAGTAAAACGCGTTTAAAGTTTTTCGATGTGGACACGGTATTATATGTTCGTAAAATTTTGAGCTCGATGGATGAAGCTGAACTTTTTGAATGTATTTTGATCCGCTGAATCCGAATATCACAATTCTTTACCGAAAAGTCGAGCATTTAATTGTTTATAGCCAATTGTTAAAACAATGTTTCAAAAAATTTAAGTTTTTCAGGATGAATTCTTTTTTTTTAACATTTTGGGCAATTTTAAAACGAAAGTATTCCTTATAAAATTTTGCTGAAGTTCATAGTTTTTGAGTAATACATTTTTGAAAATTTCTGAAAGAGTTTTGAAATTTCACACTTGATTTATGTATAGAAATACTGATTAAAAAATTACTTACATCGAATCATCAATTCCTGGCCCATACAATAGGACTTCTGCCGATGTGGAAGCTTCCAAAATACCAATTTGTTGTTGTTGTTCAAGACTATTTATAGAATATAATAGGGGGGGGGGGGGGGGGTCGAAACCGGTTGCTGGCAGCTGCCGTCCGTTACCTGCCATGGGGACCCGACGCCCTTTCACTAATTGTGGGATATCCCGGAAACTATTCATCGGATTGGCTTGAAATTTTCAGGGAATATTTTCGAAACATCATACTTCAAGAAAATGTATCAAAAACATCGTTTGTTTGAAAATTCTGACTGCATCTCACCCCTTAAGGAGGCTGCTTAGCTGTCTCGAAATAATAAGAAGTTGCTGAAATTTATTGAGCATATTTGCGAACAGGTGTCACGACTCCGTGTAAAATTTCAAGCACTTCGTCTGCATGATTGCTGAGCAATTAATTATTGAAGTTAGGCTCTTATACACGGGCGACATGGCAAAAGCTCCATGAGAACTCTAATACGACTGTCGCGACATAATAAATATAGTAAGAATTGAATGGAAATAGGCGGAAAAAAATTCTTGAGATTTTTATGAATAATTTCAACGAAGAGTACAGCGTTTTGTCTGTCTCGTTATCGAGATATTCGTGAAATAAAACAGGACATTTCAGCTGATTCGCGTAGAACGATAAAGCGCCCTACGCGCACGTGGCAACGCTGCTGTCAAGTCGGCCATTTTGAATAGGCGCGAAAATTTGAAAAGCACAAACTATTGCTTCCTTGCTATAAATTTCTTACCGCGGTTTCATAAAGAGTATTTAAATATTTCGAATAATTCTTTACAGAAGCTGCAGTGCATGTGTTTCGACATAACCTTCAAATCAATTACGCGTCGTCCCTCGACTGCGCATTCATTTTCCGGCTCAACTACTTTTTTCCGCCACTTTCCAGGTTGTACTTGCTCCAACCGTCGATTGTACTGTTTTTCGGTTTGCATTTTTCCCTTCCATCTTTTCATTTTCGCCGAACAAAAAAACGGAATTCGCGAAGGATGTTTGACAGCTACGCGCTCACGATGTGGCGTTCGTATCTTAGCTCAGTGATACCAGTTACGGAGAACTAAATTGCACGTTTGCCACATTTCAACTTGGTTAATGACTTATTCGCGATGTAAATAAACAAAAAATATTAATAACATTTCTAAACATTCAATTATATGCATTATACATATTTATTAGCTGAAATTTATTTATTTTACGTAACCGAAAATTTGACTGTTCGGGGTTGGCAGCCATTACCCGCAAAGACCCTGAGCAGCCTCCTTAAGTCGAGCAGTTCACCCATGGACGCGAAAGGATACTGATCCCTCTTTAGACACAGATATGTCCAAAAAAAGTTTGCGAAATTACCGTAAGGTCCGGTGTTGAAAAAAAAAATAATCCACTTTATTTTCTCGAAAACGTGCAGGAAAAAAGTCAGTGTCCTTCAGGATTCATCGGTGAAGCGCTCCGCCCTCTTTGCGAATGGACGAAAGCTCTGTCCCTCTTTTGTTATTTTCAATGGTTCGAGAAACGGCGTCCCTTTTGTATTTCGTTTTTTCTGCTCGTTCTGCAATCTTTCGTAGTGTCGCAGGCCAAAATTGACCTTTCCATGCTTCTCTGATATTATACTCTAGAACCCTGACACACGTAACCGTTCAAAAAGCACACTTTCTCTTTTCACTTTTCTCTTTGTGTGTTCTGCTGACATGAGACACTTGTCCTTTGCACGTTTCGCGATATTTTTCAGCTAACTCTGCTACTTGCACGGAGGCTGCATAAAGTAGAATATTATTTTTTAACATAAAAGATTTTTTTTTAATATAAAATAGAATTGAATTTTTTTATGTTAAACAGAACTTTATTTTTTACATAAAATGGAATTTTATTTTTCATATAAACAAGAATTTTAATTTTCTTATAAAATACAATTTGACATTTCCATAAAATAGAATTTTCGTTCAGTTAAAAAGAATGTTTATTTTATTGATAAAATAAACATTTTATTTTTCAGATGCATAATTTGATATAAGAATTTTCAAGATATATGTGATGATAAGAATTTGAATCTTTTAAGTAAAATGAAATTTCATCTTTTACATAAGACAGAATTTTATTTTTTACATAAAGTAGAATTTTATATTTTTGTAAAAAAAGAATTTTTTTTTCTTCGTGAAAAAGAATTTTTATTTTTCAAATAAAATGGGATTTTTATCTTTCAAACAAATACGATTTCATTTTGTACGTAAAATAGAATTGTATCGTATTTATACTTGGCAACAATTATCGTATATTATTGTATGTTTTAAGTAAAAGGAAATTTCATCTTTTACATCAAGTAAAATTTTATTTTTTACATACAGTATAATTTTACATTTTTATAAAAAAAGAATTCTATTTTCTTCACGAAACAGAATTTTTATTTTGCAAATAAAATCGAATTTTTCTCTTTCAAACAAATACGATTTTATGTTGTACATACAATAGAATTTGATCGTATTTATACTTGAAAACAATTCTCTAGAACGAAAATTCTATTGTGAAGAAAGTAATCAAGCTCGAAGAATTAATTAACATTGTAGAATTTTTTTTTAAGGACCTCTAGTCGCAACGTTTGTCGGTGCTGTACCCGAGCAGCACGTAACCGATACAGGTAGTTAGTATTTATCGTGCTTTCCATCGAGCATCTGAATTTACCGAAAAAAAAACCATTCCGAAGAACTCGCTTCGATTGATACCCCGTTTCATTGTCGCAGTGTACGTGGGCCCGTGGGTGAAGAGCGCGAGAAACGAGTCGCGATACGCTTTCAACAAATTTCATCTAGTCGAGGACAAAACGTCGATCGAAGTTACCGCCAATGGATTGTACATGATCTCGGCACAGGTAATTATGGACAACCCTGTTCTAATCTTTTTCCCTCTGAGTGGAAACTCGTTCGGAGAATTTACCATTTTTGGAGGGTAGATTAATTTTTTATTTTTTGATAGTTGTTTGTTTGCAAATACACTGGATCTCCCCTAATTTCTAGCACCCATTTTGATGGGTTTCCATTTTAGTTAGATTCATTCTTATCTAATAATTATTTATTCTTATTCATTATTGTTGAAGGATTTTCAAAAATATACATTATTATTCAATAGTTACTTATTATTATTTAAGGGGTCTTCTCACTTCAGACGCAAAAAAGGCTATTTTCATGCATTTTTTGATAGGTTTGTATTATAGATATTGATATAAAAGTGCTTACACTTAATAAATACACTTTCGAAATATATTTAAAAAAAATTGTTTAGTTAACTCACTATTTATAGACGAAAATGGTAGTTAAAGAAATGTCCTAAAAAAATTATAGGTCTGCACTGTTGATGAAATCTCGAAGATGGATCATCCGAAACCAAAAAATCAAACGGTTTTAGATTCAGTATGTTAATGGCGATAGCGCATATCATACGGTTTTTGATATATGCAAAAATAACAAAATGGCGGCCATAATTCGAAAAAAAAAACAAAAAAGTGTTTTCCACCGTTGTGACAAAAAAAGTAAATATCAAAATTGAAGAAAATCCTTGATATGCGCTATAGCTATAGTTGTAAAGAATATGTGGTTAAAATTTCATAAGGATCGGTTCAGCAGTTTCGAAGATTTTATCAACAAGCCGTCGAAAAACGTTGTTTCGAGAAAAACGCATTTAAGGTAGTTCCTCTGCGAAAATCTCAACCAAAAGTTTACATACCATGTTCATGTTTAAAAGATTGATATTGGTTTAATTAGTAATGAATACAATTAAAAACTACGCAATATTGACTCGGTACTAGTAGATAATACGATGGATATCATTTATTGCCGTAAAATATATTTTGTATTGTGTTTTTGATCGACCATTGCCAGTAAACTTTTTGCCGGGACTGTCCAGGCTTTGCCCCAATTGTTTTTTTTCCAGGCTTTGCCAGGCTTTGCACCAAAATTGTGAAGGCTTCTCATGGTTATATCTTGGAAACTAGATGGTGAATCATTCTCATTTTTTTTCACATTATTCGTGATATCTTACTGTAGCTTATCCTCGATTTTTATTAATTTCTTAATTTTAGGTTTGACGGTAGAATTAATGATGCTCTGTTTGCCCATCATAACGCATTTGTTACGTGTAAACCAAGCCAACTTTAAGTGCAAATATCTCAGGTTTGGGGTGGTCAAACTTATTCAAATTGCACAGATGTTTGGATAATGTATTGAATAACGTATATGTCAAATTTCAACCATTTCTTAATTCAACTCTTCTGTGGAGGTACTACCTTAAAGTTTGTTTGGGTTACATATATACATAAAATTTTTTTTAAATGTATTTTGAATGTGTAAAAACTTTCATATCAATATCTATAATACAGATCTATCAAAAAAAATCATGAAAATAGCCTTTCTTTGAGCCAGGGTTGCGAAATTTGTAATAAAAAAGTAATGCATTATTCATTACTTTTTGAATGGGTAATGAAAAAATATTTCATTATCCATTACATTACATTCAGTGATGTAAAAAAATTACATTACCCATTACATTATATTTTGTAAACAATTTCCGTTACTCATTACATTGGATTTTGTAATGTAAAAAATGTTCATTACTCATTACATTATATTTTTGTAATGTGAAACATTTTCATTACTCATTACATTAAATTTTGTAATGTGCAACATTTTCATTACAAAATGCAATGTAATGTAATGAGTAATGGAATTTTTTTACATTACAAAATATATGGTAAGGAGTAATGGAATTTGTTCCCATTACTAATATAATGTAAAAAATCTCCATTACTCATTACAAGGTAATATGGATTATTATTCGTTTCCCATCAGGTCAGATCGACCCAGTGCAAAAACCGCTGCCCCTAATGGGAAACGAATAATAATCCTCATTACATTGTAATGAGTAATGGAGATTTTTTACATCGCATTGCATTCGTAATGTGAAAAAATTGCTTCACTCATTACATTACATTTTGTAATGTAAAATATTGCCATTGCTCATTACATTGGACTTTGTAATGTAAAAAAAATTCCATTACCCATTACATTGTAATGGGTAATGAAAATATTTCACATTACAAAAGGTAATGTAATGAGGAATGGAAATTTTTTACATTACAAATTCCAATGTAATGAGAAATGAAAATTGTTTACATTAAAAAATTCAATGTAATAAGTAATGGCACTTGTTTGGATTACAAAATGTAATGTAATGAGTAATGAAAACGCTAATGCATTACCAAAAGTAATGCATTATTTGCAACGCTGCTTTCGGCGTCTAAAGTGAGAAGACCCCTTAAGAATTTTCAAGTCCATGTGGTCCTTGGGGAGGGTAGGGGTTTCAGCGTGAAAAAAAAACACTTTTTTCGATTTTTTTTCATCTGTATGGATAGAGTAAATTTATTGAAACCTTTTGTACATTGTTAAGTGTCATTTCAAGAACATTCCGTGAAATTTGTACGCGAAAATATCCACAAACAAACCGGTGACAAAGCTTTTCCAAGAACGCCTTTGGAAAAACACGATTTGCGGTGTTCACTGTATCTCTGCTAGAAATTATCTGAAATCAAGTACCATTAAAATTTAGTCAAAGTATCATCAAATCCTCCCCCCAACGGTCTTTGATCATTTTTTTTTTCATTTCTATATTTTTGGTGGTCATGTACAGTGAAAAGTGCTGTTTTTCACGAAAAATTTCGCCATTTTGGGGGTGGAAAACCCCCTCGATGTAAAAAAAATCTCAAACTAATCGTTGGGGGGAGGTATTTTATATGTAAAAAGTGTGTACCAAGTTTGAAGTAAATCGGTCATGTAGTTTTCAAATGGCAGTGAACACGGACTTTGAAAAAGTGGTTTCGAGAAAATGTTGGGATTATATTCTTGAAATGTTTAACTATAAGAAAAGACAAAAAATGAATCGATTTTTCAAAAGTGCACACGCCTCCCCTCCCCTTACGACGAAGTAGAAGACCTACCACGTGACATATGAGTGCGAGAGAGATAGCTAAAATTTTCGAACAGAGATTTCTCCCAGATAAATAATATTTAGGGCAAAAGGAAATCATCAAGCTCTGCGTCAGGGAATTCTCCAGAGCCTAATGCTTTGTTTTTCCTAAAATAATGTTACCATCTATGAGAAAATTGGGCTGGAAAATTGTGAGGTTATGTTGATCTTGTACATGCCCTTAATCATTCAATAGCTTATTCGTTGCTTCGTCTTTGTCAACGTCAGATTTACTATTTCGGCGAGCCAACGCATTATTCTTACTGGATCCTGCTGAGTTCCGAGGGCGTCTCCACCACGAGAAAAGTCATAAAGTGCGCCACGGTCTCGGCGGTCTCGGCGAGCGAAGCGTCCTGCTACACGAGCGTTGTTCTGCCTCTGCGAAGAGGCGACAGGCTTCACATACAGCAACAAGAACGCGACAGGTACGCGATAATGTGTTCTTCCTTTTTATCAGTCTATGGGCCAATAGTTGAACCTTTGGAACAAAAAGTAAGATCGTTTTTCATCGCAGACTGATAAATCTTCGGGAGGGCCACAGTTACGTGCAAATAATGCTGCTCTCGAGCGAGATGCCGAGACGACGAGGATCCTGAGACGAAAATCCGAAATAGCCTGGATCCGACGACTGCACGCGCCGTACTTATCGTGTCTTCCAATACCTGCTGCGTTACCGACACGATCGTTCGTTTTAATATATAAACATATATCGACGCTGCTTACGAAAAGTAGCACGATGCGAAGTTCTTACGAAAACTCGCACGATTATGCTTTCGCCACGGAAACCATCACGTTTCCATATTCACCGCCAAAACTAGCACGTTTCGGCTGTCACCGTGAAAACTAGCTTGTTTGATTTCCACTGTAAAAACTAGTGTCAAAGGAGCAAGTTTGGAACCTTAAGGATCTCGCTCGTACAATCTAACCAAAAAGAGTTTTGGTGAGAATTTAAAGTCCTTCGTGCTCAGGTAAAAATCTGTAAAAATAAACCGTTAGTATTTTTTTTTTAAATATGACAATTTTTTGCGTAATGACATTTTAATTTTATACTCGTTGCTTTTATTAACATTTTGATAATAATTATCAATTAAAATCGATAGTAGTAATTTTTATACAAAAAAATTATCGAAATTGTAAATATAATGAAATATTTAATGTGATCTTCTATTAAAAAAAATAACGTTATTGAAAATATCATTCAACAAATTTACTGTAATCTTACAGATGGTTATCGTCGAATATGTTTGAAAAATCTTGCTGATGGTCGATTGGAATTAAACCTCTGTCAAGCATGGCCTGTGAATCTTTCTTTTTCTTGGTGCAGAGGCAATTTTTTATCTGACGTCTGTTTTAATTGGAATATTCGAACATCATCCATGTTTGTGTTTTTTTTAAAGATTTTCATCTCTCGTCCTTGGTCAAAATCATATTTCACATGGATTGTATCGATATAAGGTTGAATGGATATTTCCCGATGCTTGCAATTTTAATTGAAGTCCAATTCAAATTTTTTGAGGTTTAAAAAATCGTAAATTTCCGATTGCGATCAAAGGAATTGGAGTAAAAATATAGAGGCAAGGTGTAAAAAAGCATGGAAGAAAAGTCGGAAACAATTCCAGTGTTACTGAAGCATGTTAATTTTCGCGGTGAATATCGAAATTTGCTCCTTTTTGTCGTGAAAGCCGAAACGTGCTAGATTTCGCGTTAAATATCGAAAGGTGCCAGTTTTCGTGGCGAAAACCGAAACTTGCTAGTTTTCGTGTCGAAAGCCGAAACATGCTAGTTTTCGCGGTGATATCAAACGTGCTTGTTTTCATAAGAATTCTGAAATATGCTGAAACTGCACTATTCGTAAGCAGCGTCGATATATATATATATACAGGGTGTTAGAAAGGTCGATGCAAAGCATTAAGGGGGCGATAGGTCACCTGATTAGGAACATCATCTGTATCCACACAACTAACTAAATGGGACGTGTTGAATAATTAAAAACTTGTCAAAAAATAAAAATACCTCGCACGTTAATGCTATTTAAAAAATAGCACTAACATACGAGGTAAACGAGCTGGTACCTAATTTTTGGAAATTTTCCAAAAATCATACTTACCATGATAACTCGAAATCCTTAGATTTTGGACTAAGGTAACCTAGGTTAGATATGTTCCTAACGAAGTGACCTATCGCCCCCTTAAGGCTTTGCATCGACCTCCGTAACACCCTGTATATATGTACAGGGGGGTTTACAATTATTGAGGTTCCCTTGGTGAGAAAATGAAGGGGCGTTGCGAGCAAAATGCTTTTTGTAGAATCGTGCGACAAAAAATGACCGAGATATTCGCGCTCAAAGTCCGAAAATTGCACGCGACCACGCGCGAATTTTCTTACCTTCGAATATCACATAACGTAAATTATTGATTCGTATTATCCATTTGCAAAACGACGCCCCGTGTTCATTATTTTTTATCGAAAAAAAAAAAACAAATTTTAAGGAAAAAATTCACTTGTCCGAAGGTGGATTCGAAACGGCGCTCGACTCGGCAATTTTTGTCGCACTAGATTTTGAAAATGAAGCGTTTTGCAATGAGAACCGTAGTAGCTGTGAATCATGTATATACATATAGATGCTACAGGTAAAACCCGTTTTTAGTTAAAACGCTTTTCCTTGTGGAAACTATAATTTACTGATAAATAAATTTGAATGCCAGTTTAAACTAGTTTTAACTATGAAAAAACTAGTTCTAGGGGAATAAGGTAAAATTGTTTCTCAATGACCGTTGGCGTACCTCGATCGACTGTATGAACACAATCAACGGCGCTTAGTAAGCCTAATGTTAACGGGAAATCAAAACAATATTTATTTGAGTTTCTTTGGGTCTAAAAACTAGTTTTTCCTAGTTACGCCGAGTTTTCGCTAACATTCAAATTTATTTATCATTAAATTCTGGTTTTACTGGGGAAAAAGAGCGCGCGTTCTTGATTTTTATAGATTTTGTTCAAATTTTAACCAGACATTGTTCATATCATTATGCATGTTTGAGTGAAATTTCAGAACAGTCGACTATTTAGATTGGGAGACAATGAGTTTTAAAATTGCAACTTTTAACACTGCACGGTCTGCATTGAAATTTAGTCAGAATAATTTGCCGTAAAAATATTTGTCCCCTATAATAAGAAGACATACGGCAACACCGCATCGTTCCACGTATCCAATGACGTAAGTTTGCGCGGCATATTTGAAATAATACTGCAACACAAATTTTTGTTTGGAAGTAATTTTTAATCGGCCAAAGTTGATAATTAGTTATGAATTAACCAGCACTTTTATTTGTTAATGAAGATAACATAAACAATATAAAAGATTAATATTGATAACGCAATAATTTTTTTATGATAAAAGTTTTTAACTTTAGGAACACGATAATTATTTTTTTCTCGAAATGTTGAACAATACTGTTTTGCGGTGTTGCCATATGTCTTGTTATTATAGGGGAGAAATCTTTTTTACGGAAAATTATTCTGTCTTTACTGAACGTTTTTAGCAAAACTGAATAGTAAAGGCAATCCCAACTGTTTTCACTCTTTCCCTAACTAGTTTGCTATCTAAACATAATTTGTTTTCAATATTTATCAACGCGATAGAATGGTACGACGAATTATGTGACCTGACTTTCGGTCAATGCAGACTCTGCAGTGTTAAAAGTTGAAATTTAACAACCCATTATCTCCCAATCTAGATAGTCGACTTTTCTGAAATTTCACTCAGACATGCATAATGATATGAACAATGACTGGTTAAAATTTGAACAAAATCTATAGAAATCAAGTGCGCGCGCTCGTTCTACCTTACTTCGCGAATTTTCTACTCCCGTGACTGTGCCTAAAATAAAATATCCGGAGGCAGAAGGTATGGAATGCAAAAAAATGGGGCCGAGTTGAAATTCCGAACTTTGAATGCTCCGAAACTCAAGATGGGGTCGGGTTGAAATTCCGAAGTTTGAATGGTCAGAACGCTCAAAACTCCGATAGAATAGTACCCCGGAAGAATTTGACACGAAAGACCAAAACTCCGAAAATCTTAACACCGTCAAAATAATTCGGCTATGGAAGTTTTAAGTTTCAAAATTTTCATTAAATCGACGAATTATTTCAAGAATTTTTGTTTATCAAGAAGTGATTTTGCGTAAATTTTTTAATTTGTCTAGACAATGTTATACGTTCTACATCATTTACAGTCAACTGTGTAGACTTTCGCTGGCATGATCTTGACATGAGGGCCGGGTTGAAATTGCGAACTTTGAATGCGCCGACGGTTTAAAATTCCTAATTTTAATGTTCCGAATTTACAAGGTTCGTCAAGATTATGCCAGTGAAAGTCTACACAGTTGACTGTAAATTATTTAGAACGTATAACATTGTATAGACAAATTTCAAAATTTACGTAAAATCACTTCTTAATAAAAGAAAATTCTTGAAATAATTCGTCGACTTATTGAAAATTTTGAAACTTTTAAAACTCCCATAGCCGAATTATTTTGACGGTGTTCAGATTTTCGGAGTTTTGGTCTGTCGTGTAAAATTCTTTCGGAGTTTCGATCTTTCGGGGTAGTATTCTTTCGGAGTTTTGAGCGTTCTGATCATTCGAAGTTCGGAATTTCAACCCAGCCCCCAAGGAAATTTAACCGATTGAAGTTTGAAAAAATATATATTTTAGAAATCTTGTTTCATGGCTGCTTCCGGTCGAAAAAACCTTCCGTAGTATATATATATATATTCTTATAAGCAGTTACCATAGTACGATCGAACCTCAAGCCCATGCGGCAACCGTAATTGGAGAGCGGCGTAGCTCCGATCTTGAATTTCTTTTTATCAGGCAACGTGGAATATACGTCGGTCGTTATATTCGCTGAAATTCTTCTCATCCCCGATAATACGCCATTGTGATTGTATCGTTGTACGCTCGGACCAAGTCATCGACGAGATCGAAGCTCATTGTCTATGTATCATTGCTTTTTTTTTACATGAGTATAGTTTTTAAGACAACTGCCAACTTGTTAGACATAATAAGAAAAGTAAAAGAGTAAGAAAGACAGAAAATGCCTCAGCTTAATCGGACTGCGCGTTTTGTGTATCGTTCTTTTTGGACGCAATGCTACATTGCGAGAAGAAATCCTGAATTTTCAATAGCAACGACTTTTTTTTATACACGTGTAATTATTCCTCACTCCCGCGCGACTTGTAGTAATTGAAGGGGTTAGGTTGCTGTGAAAACGACGAACGCTCGTCGCAACTCAAATTGAAGAGGAAGGTTCAACACACGGTGCAGGAATCGCAGATTGAAGGTAAACTTATCATTACGATAGAACTGCTGGTAAAACTTTGCGCGTTTTTCTCGAAACTTTTTGTCAAAACGGTGTACACGATTTCTCGACATCTAATGGACGGATTGACTTGAAATTTGGTACACTTATTCAGTGTACGAGTAGTTTAGTTTTGACCGACGTTTTTCTTCTTAACATTTCTTTTTCAATAGTTATTAACAATAATGTCATTTTTCTTTAAAAAATCGAGAAAAAAACTCAAAAATTTGTTCAAGGGGTTACATGCAGTTAAAATTTTCGAAAAATCGATTTTTATTTATTTTATTTTCGTAATGTACATATATTCAATTACACACACAGAAAATTTCTTGTCAAGCCGCCGAATATTCTCGCAGTTACACGCACATTTGTAATGACGTGTCAGAGCATTCAAAAGTCCTTTTGAAACTTTAAACGCGTTTTTCTCAAAACTGTGTTTTTGAAGTCGGTGAGCAAGATTTCTCGGAAACGGCTGAACCGATCAGTCTCAAATTTTAACACAATCTTTCAAAGTATATTTTTTAGTAATTGATCGAAGGTTTTTTCTCACCGATAAATATTTTCCATTTTATAAACAATTTAAGGCCTACATTTTTGTCAAAAATCGATTTTTTTGTTGAGAAGTCGACATGTTGTCGATAATTATTATTTTGCTTATTATTTCGATCAATTACAAGATGATCCATTATATTGACGAAATATTTTTGGTTTTTTTTTTTCATTTTAGATGATCCAGTCCAGAGATATCGTGCTCACCGCAAGACGCCTTTTTTAGAGGTGCTCCCGGAGATCATCTATAGCAGCTTTCAATATAATTATTTTGACAAATAAAAAATGTTAAAATACAGTTAAAAGGTACTACATGTGTACAAATTTTTACGTTAATAGATTTAAAGGTCTTCTCGAGATCTTTTTGGGCCTGCTGACTGTATATAACCCCTTAAAAGAAGCGTTTCTTCAATATTACGATTGAACTAAGCATTCTTTATTTGTATTTTTCGTTTTCATTAGATTTAAACAATGTCATTTTCCCTAAAAAAATCGAAAAAAAAAAAAATTGTCGAGAAGTTAATTATTGGGAGGATTGCGATTAGAAGAAGCGTTTCTTTAATATTACGGTTGAATTAAGCGTTTTTAGTTCGTATTTTGTAATCGCTTTATGTTAAATAAATTTGACCAATCGTAATTCCCAGTATCACGTTCATTCAAGCCCTTATTCGCATTCAGTGACCCGAACTCCCGGACCACCAGGTGGCGAATAATTAAGGGGATGCGGAATTACTGTGAAACCGTCACGTTTCGCTTTTTTTCATAATGGAAACACGATAACAACAAAGCTCGGTCAAGTCTTAGCCAATATTATCTATTTTAAGAAAAAGAAAAAAACTGATTTTTTTTAGATCGACTTGGTGGCCCAAATAAGGTAGACCGTTGAGTCCGTCAAAATAAATATTTTTAAATAACCGTGATTTTCTGGTCGTTACAGTAGCTGAACCCTTAAATTGGTATGTAGTCCGACAGATTTGTTGTAGAAAAACGTAGAAAAAAAACGGTGAACTATTGATCGCAGAAATTCCATACGACAAATTGTAATGTCGCTCGAAACATCCGAGAATTCCCCACTGGCGGATACGATCGTTTTTATTTGCAAAGGCTGCAGATACGGCGAATACGTCGCTTTTTGTCGAAACATCTCGATATGAATGACGAAAAAATAGTAATACGATTGACGAATAACAGTAATGAAAAATGTGGAGAACAGAGTCAGGAATACCAACATTTGAGTAGAAAATTCGGGAAAGAGCGCTGAGGTATATACAGTTACTGATAAAAATGGAACGTAATAGATGGCCGAATATTTGTTTGAGAGAGGAAATAAGGCCAATCTCGAACAGGAAGCCTTCGAACTGGGGAAAAGACTTTTTAAAATTATCAAGGGAATTAGAAATTGAGGAAATAACAGATATGATAAAAGGAGGAAAAGAAATAAAAATAATAGAGAATTTGGTAGACAAGGGATTGGATAACTTAAAAAGAAAGACCATAGAGAGGGAAAAATAGATTCAAAAATCGACATATAGGTTATACAATGCGACAGTAGAAAACGACGAAGCTCCATGGAAGTATTGGGCGGCAAAAGATGTTAAAGGATAGGATAAGGAAACCTGGGCGCGGATGAGGTGTGGAAATATAGGAAGGGGGAAGTGGAATGGACTTGTAGGGTATGCAAACGAGAAAGAGAAACAATGGAGCACCTGATTACGTGTGAAAAAGCAAGAGGGGTAATATCTAAAGGAGCGAAAACATATATAGAGGAGTGGGTAAAGAGGGAAAGGGATGAGGGGGACTAGAAGATAGATCAATAGGGATGCTGAGAGCGGAAATAGATGTAAATATGTGTACATTTTTTAGGGAAATAGAAAGAGAGTGCAAGAAAAACGGTGTTAACCCTCAATCCGTGAAGGTTTTTTTCGGCACCCTAATTCCGTGAACCGGAGTCGTTTTTGACTGGGCGCTGTCACACTTACAATTTTTGTCAAAAAAATCTGATAAAAATCATGGTTTACCTTTATACTTTCCTTTTAAAGCGGAAACAGGGAAAAAAATTTTGTTTATTTTTCATAATTTTTTTAAAACAAATGTGAAGCAATGCACGCGAAAAACGTTTTTTTTTTTTTGAAAAAATGCAGAGGGCATAAAAATTATGGGAAAAAGTTTAATAAACGGTTATTCAAATGAAAAATGTTATTCGTTAAGGTAAAAATTACTACAGTATCGTAGGAATAAACCAGATACCCTATTTTGCACCGGGAACATAGGCATATTTTTGGGAGGTTAAAATGAGGGAAAAATACTCAATGTCCGAGATATTTTTTTTTCTTCTTATTTATTTATGTTATTAGACCATAAGTAACATTTAGTTATGTTATTAGACTATATTTATGTTTTATTTATGTTATTAGACCACAAGTAATAAATCTCCTCGGCCCTTCTGACCGCCATAATTTTTTTTTAAACTGAAATATTTACGTTACATTGATTGTTTACAGTTCAAAACATCAAAATATGAACAAAAAACACGAAGAAAATTTCGAAAACCGCCAATTTTACTTACGTTATTCGTGAACAGGGGTCGCTTTCGTCCTGCTCCGATTTGTCTCGCACGCCAGTTCGAGAGTAACTGACTGCCAGACCTGACCTTGTGCGCTCACGAACCTACCTGCCTATACGTTTTTTTCGTTCCCGTCCTGGGGAGCTGACATCGCCGACGTTCGAGAAATTTCGAAAAACAAATTTTCGCCCGGACGAAAACGACCCCGGTTCACGGATTGAGGGTTAATGGAGAGAGAGAACGAAAAGTGTGACGGAAATTGAAAATAATAAAACAGGAAAGATATGTTAGATTGTAAGAAAGCGATGTTAAACGGTGCAACAGCATTGTAAAAAGCCGAAAAGGCGATGCAAATAAAACTTCTTACTACTACTACTACTAGTAATGAAAAATAGTAATACGATTAATGAAAATTCAAATAGTAATACGATTGAGTGCAATTTCACGCGTAGATCATGGATAGCGGTTTTTCGATGTTATCGAAAAACCGGAATATCAGATAGAAAATCCCATATTGGAATCGAATAATACCGATATTCCGATATCAGAGTTGAAAACATTAAAATATCATTATAATAGGGTATTTTACTCTATGTAAGAAAAATACTAAAAATGTATGAATAAGGTAGTTTTCGCATTTAGCAATGGAATAATGTTGATTTTAATTTATAAAAAAACAAAATAAATTTTCTAATTCATTTTTGAAAAAAAAATACTTTTTCTATCTGTTCAACGAACGTGCGAAACGGTAGCCGCCATAATGGATTCCGACGTGGCGTCATTGACATAGTAAACAAAAAAAGCGGTAGACGTATTACTCTCTAACCTGTGAAAGAAAGCGTCAAATATTTATTCTCGTTTGCTGTATTGGTATAGGTTTTCCGCAGTTTCCCTATACCCATGACAGATATGCCATGGTAAATACGATACAGAGGGGGAAGTCGGCTGCGGCCGCAGGTGGGGGGGGGGGGGGTGGATTTGGCGGCAGACGGGGGAGATGAGGAACGGAAGATATAAGGAGGGGGTAGTGGTGGAATGGGAGGTTGAAAGAAGTTGAGGCGGATTGGGGCTCGTTAAAAGGGAAAGACTCTGTACGGCTGGAACAAACCAATAAAAAAATATTTATTCTCGTTTGTCATAGTTTATTGCAAATTTTCAAATTGTTATCTGTACTTAAAAAAAGAACAAATGAGTTTTTTTTTCGGACTATGACTTTGGATCTCTTTTTGCAAGTTTCAACCAAGTCTTCCTCATATTTATGTCAATTGGCATTTAAATCTACAACTTTACCGGTGTTTTTACACTAGTATTTTTTTATTTCGGAACAACACACCGATGATAAGGATTGTAACTCACTTTTAACCAAAAAAATTTACGTATTCACAGTTGGCGTCGATGTTTACTATGCAAGTGACGTCACGAACCGAAGCAGCATGGCGACTGGCGTTTTTGCGCGGAAATTTGAAAAGTAAAATTTTAATGCATCATTATAGCACTTATCGATTTCATAAGATAGAAATAAAAATTCTCGTAGTTTATTACCACCGAAGGATCAAATGGAGACACCTTTCAAAAAGGGTGTAATACCCTATAAATGAAAATCTCAATAAAAGACGGTGATTTTTAATACATACTGTGGTTTCATGTAGCTATGCACTGTTATTTCTACAACTTCCATGTTTACTTTCAAGCTTCTAACGTTTTTGAGGTAATCGTATCGCTTGACACTAGTCATACCACTGATCATACTCGAGACTTGTACAATTCATATTTTTAACACATGCGAAAAAAAAAATTTGTAATAACTGAAATTTTCCATGTGTCAACCATTTAATGAATGTTCACATTCAATTAGAAAAATGAAAAGATAGTTATTCCAACGATTCGCGCAGTATTTCTAGGTTTGATATTTGGCAACATTGGTTCTATCGTTGTTTCTTTTTACTCAACCAAACAACTTTTTCTCAAAACACGAATTTTTCAAACTGCTGCCATGATATCTCAAGAACTATTTGATTGATTCTGCTCAAATTTATACAGCATCTTTAGTACATATATAACTACAAATTGAACTAAAATATTTAAGATTGCTTCGTTAGTTTTCTTTTAGTTATATAGACCCCAAAAAAATACGAAAAATTGAATTTTTTTTCTAAAGCGTAAAAAAAAATTCTTTTTTTGGAATTCCAACTTTATTTTAGTTCTATGTAGAGCCTCAAGTCTCACGATTAAAATTGCGTTTGGTTTTTTTTATTTCAGATAAGCAGAACGGCCGGAACCATGGCAGCAGTGGAGCGCCTCTTTTTAGATATGTGTTCCTGTTAGGTGGTGTATCTCCGACTATATTTTATATAACTTCAAAAAATTCGCAAAGTTTGTTTAAATGTTAATAAAAATTATATACAATTTATAAATTATTTTATTTTAATGGTGTCAAAATAAATTTCCCAAAGAGGCATTAAAAAACGACCCTCACACTAGACGACCCCATTAAATATGTAAAGCTGATTATTTTTAAGAAACTGACGGATTCCCACTATTATATACACTTTTGTAGCGACCGGAGATTGGGTTTTTGCATGCCATCTCGGAATCCCTTCACAAAAGGACGCAATTTTAATATCTTTTCTGTCATTAGGTTGATAACCGACCCTGAAACTTTACAGAGACGATTATTAATATATTTAGTGAAGGTCAACAAAAAATATGAAAATCCTATGGATCCTGGCGATACGATTGCCTTGATCGATGTTTCCCACAAACATAGGAAAATATCGAAATACCGGTAATAGAAAAAGCTCCGAAAGTCCAAGCTCTATTCAGACGTGCAATAGATCACTTTGTTGTCACAGATTCGCCGCGTGAACATAATCCGCAAGCTGTTATTCAACCGTCGCAAAGTTTATATCTAGAATTCCACACGATCGACTGTAAATTAGCGAATGATCGATTTCCTGACGACATTCACGTATTTCCACGTGTTTCGGAGGCTACCATTCCGATGTGACGCCACTCGGCAGGGCTGACTGATCAGTGGTCCGAAATTCCTAGCGTCGTTGACACACGGCGAGTCCTACGTCCCAATGACCGCCGTCGACTACGGAATTCTCATTGAAAGACTCGGCAACGGACTCGGAACAGTGTGACATTTGTCAATCGTTTATTCTTCGTCGTGACAAGATAACAAGCTCGAGACGTACAGAGGATGGACGAGACGTGTTCTACCTTCGTAGTTTGGTCTCGACGGACGACGTCGACGCCGAGAACCGTCGGTGGGTCTCGAACCACCCGAGCTTTTTTTCCCCTGGCTCGTCGCTCTCGATCTTCTCGGGAGCACGAGCTCTTGAGATTCACCAGTCATGTGGTCAAACGTGGAGGCTCCCAGTCAACGGCTGAGCACGGCGCGGTCAGCCTAGAGCGGAAAATTTTACGATTTAAACAACGGCACATTTTCCGTATTCGCTTCGTTGACGAATAAAATTAACGGGCAATAATACTTAACAATTACCAACTATACGGGCGTTCAAGCCCTTTTACGGAAAGGTGTAAAAATTATTTGTAAAAAAAAGTCAAACAAGTGTAACAATAAAGATAAAATGTACGATCGATATCGCTAGAATATACAGGGCGATTCATAACTACTAGGATTACCTTTGCGAGCAAAACGCTTTTGCTTAAAGTTCAAGCGGAAAAAAGTTCTTTTTTCATCGAGTATTAAATAATGAATAATATTATCTAATAAAATATTATCGAATTTTTATTATATTTTTGTTTTTATTCTATAATATTCTTTTAATTTTTATTATATAGTTTTTATTTTATTGTGTAATGAAATATTATCGAATTGTGAAACGAGTCTTCGTGTTCACTTTTTACCGAAAGACAAGCTTTTAAAGGCTTACAACTAGTGAAAAGTATTGCCAAAATATCGATTTTGGGTTTTCGACTGTCACATATTGAAAAGCAGTGCTTGAACGAAGGATTTTTTTAAAATTCCATTTGTGGCCATTTTTCGACCAAACGGACATGTTTTTTTAAATCAATGTTTTGTTAAATTCTTCCCCCAAGCACTGGATAATTTCGTGCAAAAACTCAATGCGTTTGATTTTCGTTATTTTGGATGATTTGTTTTCGATCAGCAGTGGCCACCGCGAAAGACTGCTCGAACCTTTGTATCTACCACATTTATAAATATTTTTCAATACAAAAATTGTAAAAGATACTCAAAACCATCCTCATGGTTGTTACGCATTATTGACTCAAAACTTCACGGACTTTTCCAGGCTTTCCAGGTTTTGCAAATATTCCAGGGACATTGGGGTCAAATAAAGAACATACTTTTTTAAGATAAAGTATACGAAAATGTTAAATATCAAAATAACAGAAAAACTGGAATTCGAAAAATAACTTGACTGTGAAGTAAAAAAAAAATTTTAAAGCAAATACAGAACCTGTTCCTTATTGTAAACAGCTATTTTCATGTCGGTGCTGATAAATAAAAAATAATGATCAACACTCGTCTACAATAATAATTGTGTGGTCGTGTGTCGACAAGTCGAATGCATGTTTTTATTTTTTTTTATTTTCAATGTTTGGCACTGACATAACGTTTTTTGTATGTGATGAAAAATAATTTGAATATTAAAAATATATAAAAATATTTGTTTTATACTTTTCAGTTTTTTTTCAAGTCGGTTTCATTTTTCGTAATTCTTGAAAAGAGTAAATTCGCCGAAAACTCCGTAACTTTTACCTAATTATTCCAGGAGGAAAAAAATTCTGAGTTTTCTCGGTTTTCCATACGTGTAACAGCCATGATACTTTTCAATGTAAACAAGCAAAACATTGAACACCCACACACGTTTGGCTAGAAAAAGTTCACAAAAACTCTGATTTTTCGGCTACGAGCCAAGTGTAACTGCTCAAGGACACGTGTCACACGATTCGGCCGATGAAACAGAACACGATTACACGTGCCCAGTGCTCTTGACAACGGCTTTACCGAATATCACGAAATTTGCAATCCCTGTCAAATAAATAGACGAACGTCTTTCTCCGAAAATATCCCGATTTGGAAAAAAAAAATTTCTTACCACACGACGCCCACAACGGAAGGAACGAAAAAAAAAGAAAAAAAAATGTTTCCCGGGATCGTCTAACGAAGAGAAAGCCGTTGTTCCCCGAGTAAAAACGAATATTTTGACATCTCAATCGTCTTATTCCAGCGAGTAATTAGCGAGATCCTTGGGTATCTACACCTAGTAGGTAGTCGTCGAGAATTTCACTCGTCAAAAAACCTTCACTTCTCCAAAGGTAATCCACCAGCGCTCGATCCATCTTGCACAGCGAATATCTCGGCCAATTTTTGTCGCACATTTAAGGCCTTAGGCCACAGTAAAGGGTATAATATCATGTGCGAATTTAACAATTTTCGGATGAAAAAATGATTCACTCATAAAATTAATTACACATCTATTTAGTATGAATATCAAGCTGTTAGAATTTTCTTTTCGATGTATAAAATGGCCGACTCCTCGAAACAGCTTTTTTCCAATTGGCGTGACAAAGAACTTCAACAATTTTCACTCGATTTACTTCAAATTTAAAAGTTATGTTCCTAACTGCGTTTCGCAGAGAAGTACGTACGGAATTTCTGATTAATCGAAAACTTTTCATTTTATGAGCAGTTTATGAGCAGTTATGACGAAATTTTTCACTGAAAATTCTTTTTTTAAGTTCAAATACCTACAACTTTTAAATAAAACAATATTTTTTAAATTCCGTACGTACTTCTCTAAGTATTCTAATGTAGATTGACGAGAATTAAAAAAAGAAAGATAACAAAAGAAAATATTAGTAGTCGGCCATTTTGTACATCGAAAAAAAATATATATTTTTTTTCTAACAGCTTGATATTCATACTAAATATATGTGTAATTAATTTTATGAGTGAATCAGTTTTTCATACGAAAAAAATTTGTTAAATTCGCACTTGATTTTATACCCGTTACTGTGGCCTAAGGCCTTAAAAGAAAGGGTTTTGCTCGCATGACTATACTCACAAAGGGTAGTTGTAAATCACCCGGTATATATATATATATATATCTTCGTATACAGGGTGGCCCATTCGCCGCTACCAGATACCTTTTTCCTCATTCCCAAAATTTTTCATCCCGTATCAATTTTGGCTCCTGGTGCACCGGTACTTTCAGTCTCGCAACGCTCTTTCAATTCCAGCAGAAAAAAATGCAGCGTGCCTCTAAAAACCTGAACTCGAATGGAATTCAACGACGGTATATTCCGTCCTTCTCGAAATCCTACAACTTTCGTCTCCAACGTTTGTTTAACTTTATATTTCGCTTCGTTTTCGACAAAGAAACGGGCCACCCTGTACATTTCCACGATCTCATCGTTGTCGCATTGCATCTATGACAAAACTGCTCGCTCTCGTTCCTTCCCAATTTCGCATCTTCGACAATTCCGTATAAAAAAAAATGCTCGACAGTACTTATTTTTCCGTTTGAATTTCACATTCTTCTCGTTTGTCCATTAATTTCGGGAAATTTACGACAGATTGGCCAGCCTAATGCTCGGCCGTGTAATTTCAACAAGCGCACGGCTGTGAAAGTTCCCACGTGTTTACACGCGTTCTCGTTCGGTTTGTCGATATTTGTACAGTCTTATTGTTTGCTGTTTTTTTTTAGTTTCTCAATTTGTTGCTTCTCATCATTTTCAAGTGACATGCATGCTCGGACTTCGAAACAGCCTACGAACCTACTCCTACTCGTTTTGTCTCTTTTTTTTCAAAACGATCGTTTCTTTTTTTTTTTTGTTCAAAATGTTTATCTCACATTCTTGTACTTCGCACATTCTCGTTTACGTCTGGGAGACAAAATTCAACCACCCGCTGTTTCAACGTCGCGAAAAACGCGGCGTTTTTCCTGTTATTTAAATTTTCAAATGTGTTACTCGTTATCGTATTATCTGCGCGAAAGTATCGCGATGAATTGAAAAATTGATCCTACCCGTGGAGATCTCTCGTCAAACATACGATCACAAAGAAAAAACGGATATATAACTTATTGATAGTTTTTTGTTTTTACTCACCTGAGCTTGGGCCGAGGTTCTACTCGAGCATTTGTCTCTATTCGTTTCTTTTGCTTTGTATTGTTCGTTCGCTTTCTTTTTTCGTTTTTCTTTTTTTTTTTTTGTCGGTTGTTTGGTTAATGCAACGCAAAAAGTTTGTATCTGGAAAATGCACTTTTCTTTCATTTTTGTTCTCTCTGTCACTTAAGCGAGGTATCTCGAGCAGAGAGCCAGAGGGCACGTCGTCTCGTTTGTCACGCCGTTATTGGTTGCGCCAGTATCCTAGGGCAGTTGCTGGTTTATCGAGTATTCGTTCTTTTCTTTTCTCTTTTGCACTCTCTCGTACAGAAGGTTGAGGAAGCAATAAATGTCGGAAAATTAAACAAGAAAAAAGAAAGGAAATCGTATTTCGCCATATATTTTCATTTTGTGTCTTTATCGTGTGATGTCTTCTTTTGTCTTTTAATCGCTCTCTCGCTCCCTCTCTTTTTCTTTGCGTCCACTTGAACTTCGCGTATTGCGTACAAAATATATTTTTTTTACGATAAAAAATAAATAGACAGTTTTTTGCTCCACAGCGAGCTTTTTTCTTGTTGTTTTTTTTTTCTCTCTTTCTCGGTCCTACATTGTCAAATAGCGATAATTAGTTGTCATTCTCAGTCAAAAGAACAAAAATAAAAGTAGTGAAATGGGAAAAATATTTCGTCATTCCTTCGTATCGGCTGCGTCCTTTGTTCTTGTTGCCTTATTTTTTTCTTTTTATTCAGTTTTTCGTTTTTTTTTTTATATCAATGTTTTTATACAACCAAGGGGTAAAAAGACACAAAATCGCTGCCGCTCTCGGTACTGTGAAACGCTCGAACGTTTTCTTTTTTCCTTTGTCTACCATGAAATACGTCAAACATATATATGTGCCTAAATTTGTAGTCTTGGACTTATAAAAAAAAATGGTATCTAATTCCGCTGAGAAACACATTTCTTTCTTCGCCTTACGTCTTAGTTTTTTCTTCTTCGAACATTCAACGCTGGAGCAATTATCTCGAGTGAATGAGTTTTCGTTTTTTAAATCGTATTGCAGTGCACGCTCGCCTCAAACTTGATCAGTTTCGACTTGCTTGTTTGTTTTTTATTTCTTAAATTTGATAAAACGTTCAAACGCGCGTCCATATTTGTATTTCTTTTTTTTTTTTCAACTGTGTTCGTTCCGTTTTCCGCCATCGAACGGAGTTGTTACAATAATGATAGAACTATATAGAATCGTCTCGAGTTACCTACACGCCAAAAAGAAGGAAATATAAACGGACACGTATTTGGATTCTGAATAAGCCGCGGCGTTATTCAATTACGGATTACAGTGACAAATTACCGTTCTAGAATGAAATTGTACTATATGTAAAAGTTTTCGTCGAGTCTCGCTTTTTCTTTTTCTCACGCATCTCGTTTTCGTTTTTTTTTTTGTTTTTTTCGCCGCCAAGTGACTACAGCGAGGCCCAACTTAATTCTATTATCAAACCGATTATAGCGAGTCGCGACAACGCCCTTTTTCATGTTTCTTTTTCTCGTTCCACCTGTTCGTTCGCTTTCCAAACTGAGTTGATGAATTCGATCTTTCTATCGCTTTTTCTTCGCTCTCATTGTTTCTCTCGTTATATTACGCAATACTGTAAAAAAAAAGCGAGTGAGAGTGTCCGTACGTGACGAAGATCAAACTTTTGCGATGCTTCGAATTTTTTTTTCTCTCTTTTTTTTTTTTTACAATTTTCGTACAAACTTTCGAGCGGAATTGCCGGAATTTTCAACTCTCATTTCATTCGGTAGCAAAAAACGAAGCAATTTACAGGGGGCAAAGTTCGTGATGTTTGTCACGCGACGGACGGGTTTTGATTACTTATTTTCAAAAACTAAATTCCGAAAAATTTGTATATACACGCGTATATAGAATTAAATAGTATAATTTTGTTTTCGATTAATTTATAGCGTCGCTGATACTGGGCGTTTTAATAACCAGCACTGCCACTCGCGAACAACCATAATAGTCTCCTTCGGTCGTTCACTTTGAAAGCTCGCATTCGTCTCAAAGTTGCGCGTTTTTTTATTATTCCTTTTCCACGAATTCTCCTCGCTTCGTTATGTGCATAGTTAAAAAATAAAAAGAAAAAAAAGGAACATCCGAAGATTTTGTCTTCATCCTTTAATTTTTTTGTTGCACACGCTCTGTACGCTTCGCCTTATTCGTTCTTCGTACAAGTCTCTTGAGAACTTCCGCTTTCGCGTGTTGACAAATCTTCGTGTTTTTTTTTCTCTCGTCAAGCTACTACTTGAGCTTCTACGGGTGTGGAAAAAAGTGTATTTTTTGTTTAATTCGGTAAGAGAGAATATCTACGTAATTCGTAAGATATCTGGCGTTACTCCGATCGAGTAATTGAACAAAATAAAAATGACGTGATGATGATGGTAATTGAGAAGCCTCGCGTCCTATGCCTCCCTCGTGGGGGCGGTAATTTCGTCTCGCAATTTTTGCACACCGTTCTTTTCATTTCCTCTCAATCGTTCTCTCTCTCTCCCTCTCGTTCTCACTGTCTCTCACACACTCTCGCGCTCTCCTTGAATTCTCACTAGTCATGAGGTAGCTTAATCGGTAATGTTATCTGACCTCGTCCTAACGGGCACGTATATTTTGCCATAAATAAACTTCTCCGTTTTGCTTTTTTTTTTGCTTGTCTGTCTTTGCTCTTTCGTTTAGTAAAATTCGTTCTGAGGCGTCTGGTACTTACCGTAATCCTGCTTGCCATATCCACCGTCTTGACTCGGATAGTCTGCGAAGAGAGAGAGGTGCCCGGTGAGAACAATTGTGAAAATATTTTTATCCATTTGTTGATGAGACAATGTCAAAGTTGTTTTTTTGTTTGTCGATAATCGAACTTTTTCGCTACAGCTTCGCATTTTCGTAATTTGGAAAATTTGAAAAAAGTCTCCGCTCTACGAGACTTTCGTTATTATACTGGAGGTGATTTTTTTTTCATTTGTTTCTTTAAATAATAACTTCATTGTTTATCAATATTTTACAACGAAAGAAAAAACTCAGTCTTGGCAAGACTATGTATCAATTGTGTGTAAAATCTCGACCTCGTTATCCCGATATTCTTATCAGGAAAAATATTGAAGCCTGATTATTCCTGATTTGAAACATAAACTTTTTGTTATGCCTCCGTTTGTCACTGCTCGCTCTTCCGGTGACTATGGGCGATTAATTTTTATGATTGAATATTTGTGAAGTTTATGTTGAAAAGGAGCCCAAGTCGGATGAGAAGAACAAATGAAATAAAGAGGGACAGATTGTTGCAACTAACCATAACCTTGCGTCGAATAACCACCCCTGCCCATCATTCCAGTGGCGTTACAGGACGGATCTTCGTAAGGATTAGGCGGAGGGTAACCGCCCCCGCCGCCGGTCGCTGCTACTGGCGCCGGTACGGCCTCCTGCTGATAGCTCGCTGCGCAATTCGAGCGTAAAAGTTAATTCCTTTAAATTATTTTCAAAAGAATGTCTTAATTATTATCACAAAAAAACACACACACGTTTCTTTTCTTTTCACTGTTCATGTGCTTTGGCATCGTTGGGATGAAAAAGCAACTTGTTTTTATAGAACAATAATAAAAATAAAAAATTGATAATAAAAATGAAGAAATCAAAAAGACTAAATAAATTACAAAAATAATGTTCAAAAATAAGGAAATGCGCTAGTGAACGACTATCGGAGGCTTTTGTCCTCGCTTTTTTGTTTTTGCGTATCTCCGACCGGAACTAACCTGGCGGTGGTACTTTGCCGTAACCGTAGGGGTCACCCGCGTTGAAACCCCCGGCCGCTGGTACCGGTGGCGCACCTCCGTATCTGTTGTCCGGTGGGACGGGTGCCGCGTAGCTCTGCAAAGCAAAACGCCATTTTTGAACTATTCAAGATCGTCGCGGCTGTCACTTCGGTACAGTTGAACAGTCTGGGACGCGAATCTCTGTACTTCGAATCTACGGTTAGTTACGTAAAGTTTGCATTGGTGGAACGCAACGACAGTTCTTCCGTGCACTTTCATTTCCTTATTTTTATCATTATATTCATTTTGATCATTATATTCATTTTGATCATGATATTCATTTTGATCATTATAATCATTTTTATCATTAAATTCATTTTTATCATCATATTATATTTTGCCGCAGATTTATATTCGGTGGTTGCATGTGAAACGTTTCTGAGCGAAACTGGCTTCTCGAAGTATCACACGTCCGACCAGAAAAGAGATTTTTAAGCTAATCGGATTCCACTCAAGAAGAATTCGGCTTCATTAGATGCGATTCAGTCATCTAGCCATTTTTCGCCACCTTTGTACGAGGTGAAGTGCCGACCGGAAAAAAATGGCAATTGGATGAAGCGATGTCTGGGAAATATGGCGGGAGGGGTGGGATTTCTCACAAGAAACATCACTTTGGTGTCCTCCTCCGATGTTGTTGCAACTTTTTCATGTGAAAGAGTATCAAAAGCTAAGAGACACGTATTCTTTTTTATCGGCGGAAAAACGGTTTCAAGGGGTGAAACGCACCCTCGAAAATATGGGTGTTTTTCGTCGATAACGTTATCGTTCTCATCTCCAATGTATAGGACACAAAAAATAAACATTGTTGCAATTTGAAATTTTTTAATATCTCGTACCGTTAAATTGTTATCGACGAAAAACATCCCCATTTTTTAGGGTGCGTTTCACCCCTTAAAACCGTTTTTCCGCCGATAAAAAAACATAAGTGTGTCTTAGTTTTTGATACTCTCCCACATAAACAAGTTTCAACAAAATCGGAGGACACCAAAGTGATGTTCCTCGTCAGTTCACTCCTTCCAAGTACTCCTCAACCGGTTGAGCAACACACGGCCTAGCGTCGTGCTGCAAAATCAACTTGTCATGGCGATTCTCCAATTCCGGCCTCTTGTACAGAGCTCGCTTCAAACGCATGAGTTGCCGTCGATAACGATCCCCAGTGATACTTTCCTACGCTTTCAGCAGCTCGTAATACACGACAGCTCTCTTTTAGGTGCTTTTCCGCGCTCCTTGTTGTCCATAGAGAAATCACGACTTTGAAAACGGCGAAAGCACTTTTTGCGCGTTGTACTCGATGGAGCGTCTTCGGCATACACTTCCTCTAGCATACGATGCGTTTCCGCGGCCGATTTCCTCGGCAGGAAATAATGGAGCATAACTTGCCGCAAATGTGACTTATTTGTTCCAAAACTTGGCATCGTTAAGAAAATTAACGGGCTACATCTAGGCGGATCAAAAAATTCCGTTTTCCAAAAATATTTTTATTCGATATCACCTTTTAGCTATAGTCCCTGAAAATTGCATCGAAATATTCCTTAATCGAATGAGCTTCTAACAGTCGGCCGGGCGAGCGGTAGCAGCACCATACTTCAAACTTCAAGGCGGGATATACATTTACAACGATCAAAAGACCGATTTCTTTTTTTTTCTGCTTTAAACAATAGAACTATATATGTGGAATATTTTCCCAGTTTCAAAGCGGAATTCCAAAAACTTCAAACGTTACAGCCCGTCACCGCTGTGTCTCATCGCTCGGATTCGGAGCGGGCGTGAACTTCAAACGCGTTTTTCTCACAACTGCATTATCGAAATTGACGTGCAGGATTACTCAAAAACTATTAAGGTGATAGGCCACAGTAACGGGTATAAAATCATGTGCGAATTTAACAATTTTTGTTCGTATGAAAAAGTGATTCACTCATAAAATTAATTACACATC
Source organism: Ophion ellenae (assembly GCA_963210295.1). Taxonomy (NCBI): domain Eukaryota; kingdom Metazoa; phylum Arthropoda; class Insecta; order Hymenoptera; family Ichneumonidae; genus Ophion; species Ophion ellenae. Next base: position 31,153,533 of record OY723392.1, read on the forward strand.
TATTTAGTGTGAATATTTTTCTGTTAGAATTTTTTTCTCGATGTACAAAATGGCCGACTACTCAAAACTTCTCGAAACGGCTTTTTCCAATTGGCGTGACAAATAACTTCAACAATTTTCTCTCGATTTACTTTAAATTTAAAAGTTATGTTCCTAATTGCATTTCTCAGAGAAGTACGTACGGAATTTTTGATTAATCGAAAGCAGTTATAACGAAATTTTTCACTGAAAATTCATTTTTTAAGTTCAAATACCTACAACTGTTGAATAAAAGAATATTTTTTAAATTCCGTACGTACTTCTCTAGGTATTCTCATGTAGATTGACGAGAATTTTTGTTTCCTGTTCTAGGTAAAAAATTGTGGACGCTAAATGTCACGTCGCGGAGCGCCTAAAAAAAAGATAAGAAAATAAAATATTAGTACTCAGCCACTTTGTACATCGAAAAAAAAATATATATTTTTTCTAACAGCTTGATATTCATCCTAAATAGATGTGTAATTCATTTTATGAGTGAACCACTTTTTCATACGAAAAAAAAATTGTTAACTTCGCACATGATTTTATACCCGTTACTGTGGCCTAACGCCTTAAGCCAATTGAGTTGAAACTTGATAGAAATATTGATAATATCGGTACCTTCTTCTTTACGAAAATTGTTTTTGAAAATTTGGAAAAAAAACTACTTTTTTAATCCACATTTTACAGAAATGTTGCGTGAAATGTTGATTTTTTTTTGTAAATGCGTGCCATTTTCTCAAATTAGCATTTTCTTCATTTTAATTACCGTCACATAGAAGCTATACATGTTCTAACTGAAAAAAAGTTTGAACTTTTTTGCAAATCAAAGTCTACGGGAAGCTAGACTGCACGCCGATTCGCAACTCCCGCGGCGACCTTGCTGCAACACTCTGCCACAGCTCCGCCATTTTGATGATGAATTAATTTAAAAAAATTGTTTCGTATACTTAAATATACTATTAAAGTATACCTGAAGTTTGATAATTGTAGAATTATTTCTTAATTTAAAAAATCCCTCAATATTGCTCATAAATGTATATCCCGCCTTAAACGCGTTTCATCTCGAAACGCCGTTTTCAATGTCGGTGGACATATGTCGAGAACCACTTGATGGATTGTTTCCAAATTTACGCGAGACACGATGCGAAACATTCAAAGGTCATCGACGATCGCGCTTCTTCAAAATCGATCTTCATTTTTTAGTAATAACATAAAAATGACGACTTTTTTCATACCGTAAACCGGGGTAACTTTGGGCCTGGGGGTACAACTTTGGGGCATCGCGTAATATTCGACTTTTGACTTTTCCACAATTTGCCTTACAAATTCGCGCGCAATCACTGCTACTGCCAAACTCCGTTGTATGCCGGTACCTACGCGGCAAATATTTGAAGCTATAGTTGTACTGTCGTGTCCCAAAGTTACCCAAAATTGTCCCAAAGTTACCCTAGGTCACGGTAAAATTTGTACGCGCGAGATTCAATTGGTCACCACGTTGTCAAAAAAAATGATTTTAAACATCGACAATTGTCGTCGACTCACATTTATTAACTTGAATAACCCGTTTGGTTTTTAGCTTTCGGATGGACCGTTCAAGCTGGTGTCCACCGCCAAACGAAAAAAAAAAAATTTCATCATCTGCCTGCAGCCACGTTTTTATTATTTCTCTGTATTTTTAAATGTTTTTTTTTCCAAGGCTCTCAATATATGTAGCTTTGTGTAAAAAAAATGCGTTTTTTTTTCACCAACCGTTTCTCAGGAGAAAAAAAATATCGCAATTCGGCCATTTTATCGGGCCACCGGGTAGATGTAGCCCCTTAAAATAGACGATGTTCACGCGTCGCACAAATGTCACTTATGGCGTTTTAGCGGTACTCTATGGACCTATTGTGCGTATTGCCAACTTTGAATTCACGAAAAATAGTGTATCCAACGCCATCTATCGCCAGCTATTTCACATGCAACCACTTGATAAATCGTAGATCCGCGAACGCCCTCATTGCATTCCAACAATGCAAACTTCAATCTCGTTATCCAATTACCGCAGCTTGCGAGTAATCCGGTGGTGCCTGATAATTTTCGTATCCCTGATACGCCGTTTGTTGATAGCCTCCCTGAGGTGGGCCCCCGTAGCCGGCGTTGCCGCCCCCGTAACCGGGGCCGGTTCCGACCGGTGCCTGCGGGGGAGGACCACCGTATCCGTTGCCCGGACCACCGCCGTATCCTTGACTGCGACATGGAAAGAAAAATAACACAGAGAAGGAAGATTATAATGGATTCTAGGATCTTTCGGCGTTTGCTTTTGTTGGAAAATATTAATCACCTGGGAGGCGGAGCTCCACCGTAGCCGTTGGCGGGCTGCTGTGGTGGCGGATCGAAGCGCGGACGCTTCGGAGGTCCGCCTGCGCCCGGAGGACCGGCGTCGCGCTTCATGAGACCGGCACCTCTGCCACCGCCTGCTCCGCGACCGCCACGGTCCACGAAACCACCGGCGCCTCTGTTCATCGCTCCTCGTGGTGGTCCGCCACCGCGTGGTGGTCCGCCTCGTGGAAACGCTCTGTAACACCATAAATTATTGTTCCTTGTGATTTTTCGTTTTTGATGTTGATTTTTTCAATGGCTTGGTTCAATACAGGGTTGCGAAATTTGTAATGAAAATGTAATGCATTATTCATCACTTTTTGAATGGGTAATGACAAAATATTTCATTACCCATTACATTACATTCAGTATTGTAAAAAAATGCCATTACTTATTACATTATATTTTGTAATGCAAACAATTTCCGTTACTCATGACATTGGATTTTGTAATGTAAAAAATGTTCATTACTCATTACATTATATGTTGTATTGTAAAAAATGTTCATTACTCATTACATTACATTTTGTAATGTGAAACATTTTCATTACAAAATGCAATGTAATGGGTGATGGAATTTTTTTTCATTACAACGTGTAATGTAATGAGTAATGGCATTTTTTGACATTACAAAATTTAGTGTAATGAGTAATGACATTTTTTACATTACAAAATATAAAGTAGTGAGTAATGGAATTTGTTCACATTACTAATGTAATGTAAAAAATCTCCATTACTCATTACAAGGTAATATGGATTATTATTAGTTTCCCATCAGGTCAGATCGACCCAGTGCAAAAACCGCTGCCCCTAATGGGAAACGAATAATAATTCTCATTACATTGTAATGAGTAATGGGGATTTTTTACATTAGCAATGTGAACAAATTTCATTACTCATTACATTACATTTTGTAATGGAAAATATTGCCATTAGACAATACATTAGATTTTGTAATGTAAAAAATTCCATTACCCATTACATTGTAATGGATAAAGAAAGAATGAAAATTTTTTACATTGCAAATTCCAATGCAATGAGCAATGAAAATGGTTTACATTACAAAGTGCAATGTAATGAGTAATGGCAATTGTTTGCATTACAAAATATAATGTAATGAATGATGAAAACACTAATGCATTACAAAAAGTAATGAATTATTTGCAACCCTGGTTGAATATTGACAAGACCGCAAATTATGGAGTGTAGACATTTTGTGCAAGATTAAAAATTTAATGAAGATAATGACGAGAAAAGTTATTTTGAAAAATTATATGCATTTTTTGGACATATACACTACCGGCGAAAGGTTTCGGGACTAAAATTCAAAATAGTTCCGTGACGATTTTGTTATGCCATTTCGCCGATAGTTGACATAAGTGAATTTAATAAACGGCATTTTGAAGGGGAGGAATTCGCCTCCATTTCGTTTTTTTTTAAACTTTTTACTATTTTTTTTACGACTACCCTTTTTCGAAAACGACAATTTTTCGCCTTTTTCGGTGAACCTCGTTTACAAACAATTTTTTTTAATGCATTTCTTTGACCGTAATCATAAAGGGGGAAGCTTAAGCTCCAATTTTTCTTTTTTAAAGTTTCGTACGACTTTTTTCTAAAGATATTTTGATTTTTTGAAAAAAAAAAAGACAATTAATAAAAGAACGCGTAACTCGAAAACGACAAGGATTCAAGGAAAACTTCAAGATAGTAAAAAGTTAAATCGGTTTTCGTTCAGTTCGCGAGAATTTTTTCAGGTTCTTTTTCGAAATGTAGTCTTTCATCCATTTTCGGTAAAAAATCAGATGATTTAATTACCGTAACGCAAAAACTAAGGGGTTTGTGGTAAAATTTAAAGAGAGGAAACAATTGTATTTTCCTATTTTCAATGCAAAGCCCAAAACAGTTGCAGGATTATCCATTCATAACAAAACATCCAGTATATATGTGTCTATATATGGCGTTTGGGTTTGTTTGGACAAAATATTGTACTCTTTTCTGTGTATATTTTGTAGAGTTAATTGTAATCCTTAGCAACATTACGGAATTGTAGTTTTTATCTTAAGGAGGTTGGAGCGTTAGCCACAATCCAAGATTAAATTTGAAAAAAATATATGTTATCGTCTAAAGTATACTAAATCTTTACAAACTTTTTTAGATTTTTTTTTCTCCACAAAACGCCCGAGATAAAAAATGCTTTAATGTATGTAATTTTAAGTGCGGTTAGATGGGCAAGACATTAACGCTACGAGTAATATAATTTTTTTATTACTATTTAGCACCGGTATAAACCATTTCTAACGATGCAAAATAAACTGTTTTAAAAATTTAGAAGAAAAAAACCCATTTTGCCGATTGTAAACCATATATATTTAAACTTTGAACCATCAAGGTATAATAGAAGATTATGAATTTTGGCTGGGGAACGAAGAGTATTGCTGCCAACCTCAATGTCCACAGAGTTGCTGTATTTCGGCACCACTTAATATTGATTAATGGTAATGATAAATAATCTCGTGACATAAATATAAATAGGCATCATTATAAATTACTCAAAATTCCATTCTGAGTTGTATACAATATTCCCTGACATAGTTTAAAAAATAATAATCATCAATAATGTTATACTTTTTCCGTTACTAGTAACACAAAAAGTTTTTCTTATTTACATAGCAAAAATATAAAAATGCATGATTTTGCCCTTTAACTATGTATTTTGTGAAAAATTAGCATCTTCGGAATAAATCTATATCACGTATCCATTTTTTGAGGTAGATTGGAAAAAAAATCAAACCTCCATTTGACTTAAGGCGAGATATACATTTACAACGATGAAAAAATCGATTTCTTTTTTTTCTTCTTTCAACAATAGAACTATATATGTAGAATATTTTCCCAAAGTTTCAAAGCGAAATTCGTTTTTCTCAAAACTGCATTACCGAAATTGGCGTGCAGGATTACTCAAAAACTATTAAGCCGGTTGAGTTGAAACTTGGTAAAAATATTGACAATATTGGTACCTTCTACTTGACAATAATTGTTTTTGAAAAATTGAAGGAAAAAAAAAACTTTTTTAATTCACATTTTACAGAAATGTTGGGTGAAATGTTGATTTTTTTTTTTGGAAATGAGTGCCATTTTATCAAATTTGCATTTTCTTCATTTTAATTACCGTCAGATAGAAACTATACATGTTCTAACTGAAAAAATGGTTGAACTTTTTTGCAAATCAAAGTCTACGGGAAGCTACACTGCACGCCGATTTGCGACTCCCGCGGCGACCTTGCAACACCCTGCTGCAGCTCCGCCATTTTGATGATGAATTAATTTTAAAAAATTGTTTCGTATACTCAAATATACTATTAAAGTATACGTAAAGTTTGATCATTTTTGAATAATTATTTCTTAGTTTAAAAACCCCTCAATAGTGCTTATTTTTTTCCTGTCGATTTGCACGAAAAATTTACTTTTTTCGTATGAACATAAATCACTTTACCAGCAATGAACACTTGTTAATTCCTGTTGAATATCCTAAATACTCCCCATAGGTCAAGGAAAAAAGTTTTTCTTCTCCAAAAACTCCGTTATCATTCCGAGCAGTTGAATAAACTTGGATAGGATAGAAAAAAACAAAATTCTTACCCGACTCCCCGTCCACGATCCATGCCGCCGCCGCGTCCGCGAAATCCGCCGCCGCGGCTATCGCCTCGACCGAAGTCGCCCCTGCCCCTGCCGCGGAAACCGCCACCAGGGGCGCCTCTGTTGCCGCCTCTCATGGGGCCACCCATGCCGGGTGGGGGTGGACCTCCCGGTCCGCCTAGTCCAGGCTCGGGTGGGCTGCGAAAATAAACGTCGAATTTATTTACCGCGGACAAGATATTTTTATCGTCGGCCGTAAATTCTGAATCCTTACCCAGGTGGAAAGTGTCCGCCGCGTCCGCCTCTGCCCGGTGGGCCTCCTCGGCCTCTCATTCCCGGAGGGCCTCCTCTCATGCCCATACCCGGTCCGCCGCGACCTCGCATCATTCCGCCTCTGGGTGGGCCTCCCCTGATAAATGCAATGCACGAAGGTGTCGGTTAGAAAGCGTCGTTTCTTCGATTTTCGGAGTGAAAAATCTCCGGGTGTAGGAGTAAAGTAAAATTTTCCGAGACTGACCTTCCTCTGTCACCGAAACCGCCGCGTCCTCTCATCGGTCCACCAGGTCCGCCGCGACCGCGGAATCCGCCTCTGATTGGTGGCGGGCCGTCCATCGTCAAGTATTCGTACGATTTGCTGCTGCTGAGAGACAAACGCGATGGGGTCAGTACGCGCGAGTACGCGCCAAGAATTTCCGGGTAAACCAACGCGTGGGGAGCGAAAAGAAAAATTGCGCCGTGAGAATTGTCGGCTTTGGAGCTTACGCGTGGACTAAAAAGTGTCAGGATATGACGAAGGTTGATTCGTGAGAAGGCTTGTTGGCGAAAAGTCGACGAATATACGCGACAATTCGAAGTTTTACTCAATTTTACTCACTCTCGGCAAGACCAAGCGAAGAAACGCGCCAACGAAGACAACGCTGGGGGGGCGAGAGGGGGTGGATTAGCGATGCGGCAAGAGGGGGGGAAAGGACGCCGGGCAACCGGAAAGAGGAGCATCGACCGTGGCCCCCGGCACAAAATGGCGGCCGGGCAGTCCTTTCGGAAAACGTTCGGCCGGAGGCAAGATTCTAATCACACTATTACCGATCGATTAGTAATTTCAATGGATCGTTTCGGCATCGCTGATGACATCGATCACTCTGTGCGGATTTTCACGAGCCTCGGGCGGAACGTTCCCGCTGAAGTTCAAACGCGCAGATCAGCACTTCCGGTCTGCGCGCGCATCCGAGCCGAGCGACTCGATTCGCGTCGCCGCTAAATTTCGTGCGCGTCGCACAAGTGCGCCGCGTCTCGCTGTGGAGGGGAGCGACAGTGACGTATGGCGGGGGGGCTATGTAGCGGCGCGCGCCTTATTCCCGGCGGCGCGGCGCGCACGCGCCTCGGAGTCGCCAGCCCGTGGCAGCGGCGCGCATGGAGGGGGCGAGGGCACGGTCCAGGGAGGCTAGAGTGGGAGGAGTCCGATCTCTTATGGAGAGACTTGAAAAAAGTAGCTACAACAATGTGGTCATACTGGGATGGCGCCACTATTGCTAAGACGTCGAGAAGTGAGCTGCGTGTGACAGAGACGGAACAAGTAAATAATGAGAAGTGAACTGTGCATAAGGCAGCATGATACTTGAGAAGTAGGCTGCGTGCGAGAGAGATGCAAAATGATATATAGCCAGATCGCGCGCAAAAGTTACCCCCTCTCTAGCCTCTTACGCGCCCATCACGCAATCATAGTAGCGCGTGTTCGTGAGCGAGCGACGCTCGGACATCTTCGGCAAGAGCCGAGCGCGCCGAAGTTTCCCGACCGCGCCTTCGGCAGCTACACCAACACATGGACGCCGAGCTCGTTCATGTGCGGCCAAGCCGAAACGAAGGCTTCGAGGGAAAAAGCAATCTGAGCACGACTCGCGCGTGACGTCACTCGACGGAACGCGCGAGGCTTTTAGACGATTTCAATGCTTATTTAGCTCTTGATTCTTTGCGTTATCATTGTATACAAAAAAATGTATCGGGCACCCTGATCGCTTTTTTTTTAGTTTATACGTTAATTTAAATATAACAATAAATCCAAATTACAACTTATTTGTCTTTTAAAAAATTGTTTACACTCTACTCACACCCATCCTTATGCCAAATAAATTATAATTCATAAAAGTAAGCGGGAATATATTTATATTCGTATTATTATATTAATTCTCATACTTTCATCAAGCGATAAAGCATTATCCCCAAAAACAAGCGAATCATTCATCTGGCCGCAAATCGTCAGTACCAGAAAGTGTATATTCTACAAGCGATGAGATGGTCCCGTTGGTAGCGTTCCTGGCTTCGGTCCGCAGGGGCGCGGGATCGTTCCCCGCGCTCAGTGCTTTTTTTCAAAATTCTGATTACCATTAATTCTTATTTGATTAGTTATTTTTATTAGTTATCATTATTATTTTAATTAGTTGTCTTTTAGTGTCGAAAAATTTATCGCGCACTCCGATCGCTTATTTGATTAGTTTGTACGTTAATTTTAATTTAATAATAAATCTAAATTACAACTTATTTATCGTCTAAAGAATTGTTTGCGCTTTACTCACAGCCGTCCCTATGCGAAATAAATTGTAATTCATAAAAACTAAGCGAAAATATATTTATATTCGCATTATTATATTCATTCTCATATACTATCATCAAGCGATAAAGCATTATCCCCAAAAACAAGCCACATCCATCCGGCCGCGAATCGTAACTTACGAGAATGAATATAATAATACGACTATAAATATATTTCCGCGCTAGCAATTTTGGCAACTGCAAAGTCAACCGAAATAATCAACGGTTGAATTTGGACAGCTTTACAACTATAAAATCGACCGTAAAAAAAATCCTAATGGTTGATTCAACGGTTGTTTAACCGCGGCCATTTTGTTTTCGCTGGATGGTTGTCTCACTCCGTCGCACAATCTGCTGCGGATATCCCCCCCCCCCCCCCCCCCCAGTGTTTGATGACTCAATTCTCCGCAAATCATCAATTTAATTATCAAGACAGTATAATTTGATTAATCATTAAATATATTGCGTCGAGTCAACCATCCAATCAACCGCCGAGTTAACCATCGAGTCAACCATCCACAGAAAACGCAGGATGGTCGGCTTTCAAAGATGAACAGTTGAGAAGCTGTCCAAATTCAACCGTTGAACTTTTACGTTGACTCAACTGCCTTGTACAACCGGTTGACCAAAATGACAGGGCGCTTACTGTTATGAATTACAATTTATTTGGCATAGAGACGGGTGTGAGTAAAGCGCAAACAATTTTTTAAAAGATACATAAGTTGTAATGTAGATTTATTATTACATTCAAATTAACGTACAAACTAATCAAATAAGCGGTCGGAGTGTGCGATAAATTTTTCGGCACTAAAAGATAACTAATAAAAATAATAATGATAACTTAATAAAAATAACTAATCAAAAAAGAATTAATAGTGATAATAATTTTTAAAAAAAGCACTGAGCGCGAGGAACGATCCTACGCTTCTGCGGACCGAAGCCAGGAACGCTACCAACGGGACCATCCCATCGCTTGTAGAATATACACTTTCTGGTACTGACGATTCGCGGCCGGATGGTTGATTGGCTTGCTTTTGGGGATAATGCTTTATCGTTTGATTAAACTATGAGAATTAATATAATAATACGAATATAAATATATTTCCGCTTACTTTTATTAATTATAATTTATTTGGCATAAGGACGGGTGTGAGTAAAGCGTAAACAATTTTTTAGAAGATAAATAAGTTGTAATTTGGATTCATAATTATATTTAAATTAACGTATAAACTAAAAAAATAAGCAATCAGGGTGCGCGATACATTTTTTTGTATACATTGATAACGCAGAGAATCAAGAGCTAAATAAGCATCGAAATCATCTAAAAGCCTCGCGCGTTCCGTCGAGTGACGTCACGCGCGAGTCGTGCTCACATTGCTTTTTCCCTTGAAGCCTTCGTTTCGGCTTGGCCGCACATGAACGAGCTCGGCGGTCCATGTGTTGGTGTAGCTGCCGAAGGAGCGGTCGGGAAACTGCGGCGCGCTCGGCTCTTTCCGAAGATGTCCGAGCGTCGCTCGCTCACGGACACGCGCTACTATGATTGTGTGATGGGCGCGTAAGAGACCAGAGAGGGGGTAACTTTTGCGCGCGATCTCGCTGCACTGCTTGTTGGATGCGTATTTGATCCTCTTCCATCTCTCTTACACGACATCGATACTCAGCTTCGTGCTCGAGGTTTTAGAGATAGTGGCGCCATCCCGGTCAGACCACATTTTTGTAGCCACTTTGAAATGCACAGATCGGCCTCCTCCCACTCTAGCCCCCAATGCACGGTCTTACATACAGGTCTGGAAACTCCTAGGGTGGGGAGTGACTCAGATAATGAGGCGGCTCAGATAATGAGGCGAGAACGGTCAGTTCTCGCTTTTGTCACCCAAAGCGCTGCTAAGTAAAAGTTAGCCAATCAAACGCAGGTCCGATAAGCTGTGCAAAGGCGCAGATTTTTCGAGATTAACACAGAGCCTGTTTGGTTTATCTACACTTTCTACAATTGCAATTGATATAGTAATAGAAAGTCGTCAGAAGGCGTAAGAAGTGAAGAAAAGTGTTGCCAAAACGAACAGACCGAATATTATTTGTAAGAGCGATATAAATGGAAAATGATTGAGTATTTTTCACTGCTGAACCCCCGGGCAGAATGAGAATCATTATTTCAGTAGACTGTATTTCTCTTATGTTCGAATTTCTGTAATGTTTTTATTTGGTGTTTCGCGATTTGAGTAGATAGGGTATGATCAAATTTGTGCGCCCTAAATTTTTTCACTTACAATTAATGTTTACTTTTACTGTATTGAAATCCTCATTTGTTTCTACAACTTTTTAATTTATTTTTGATTTTTTAACAATCTTAATAAGAACCTGAAAATAAATATAATTATAGAGGAATAAAAAAAAGAACTGAACGCATTGTGTATGTTTAGAAGGCACCGTTTTTATTGATTTTTCGGTTCGGCGAGGTTGTTTTGTTACAAAAAATTATTTTTGCCGATTTTGGTTTTGTTGATAGGCGAACTGGCGTATCCTCAATCGAATATAATAAAATATAGCGAAGGATTAGGCCGAGTCCACACTATGCTGTTATACCGGAGCGTTTTAGGTAGATTCGATTTCTAGAAACGTTATGAACACATGTACTGGCGGTCAGCAGGTTATTTTTCCATTGCTGTATATCTATATCTACAAGACTACGTCTACTTGCCAGCGCTTCCAGTGGATAAATGGGGAACTACGTTTTTGCTTCACTAACGATGACACTCTCCACGATGCAAAAACGCCGGAGTTTCTAGACCTGTATGTAATACCGTGGGCGAGGGCCGCACAGTGGGGAATTTTCACGAAAATGTGGCCATAAATCAAGGGAATATCGGAATTTTTCTAAATTTGGTATACTTACGTTGTTGGGATTGCTGATTACGAATCTAATATCAAAATTTAGAAAAACAAAACGGCAGCTCCAATATGGCCGATCGAAACAATAAATTTGTGATAAATTCTATTGAAAATCCATGTACCCGATGTTTTCGGGTTCGCTGATCACGAATCTGATATAAAAATTTAGAAAAACAAAATGGCGGCTCTAATATGGCCGATCAAAACATGAAATTCATAATAAATTCGATTGAAAATCCAGTTTCCCGATATTTTTGAAGTCGCTGATTTCGAAGCTAATATAAAAATTTTGAAAAATAAAATGCGGTCGTCAAAATATGTCTGTAGAGTGGCTGCTATACTAGATTAGAAAATAGATGTGCAAATTTCTGGAAAAATAATTATTCACTTGCAATATGGTAAACAGTCTTTATTGCTACAAATTTAAATAAAAATGTTAATCCGAATCCGGATAAAAATTTTGTTCGGTACAGTCTTGTAATTTTATATCAGCACAATTTTCGGTAATAGATATACTAGATCGTAGTGGTTAACATAATGCTTCTTTGACATAAGCCTCTCTAAGTGCTTCGTAATTCGGATATAAATGACAGTTATGATCTTTCATCGATCTTCTTATAGTATTATATTGATGTCTGGACAGTTTGGCTTCGACCACGACCGAAAGAGCTTCTTCTGCGGATAGTCTGGTATGTTCTGCCCTTGACAATGCTGGGGCAGGTGCGGGTGTTGTAACGTTCTTGATAATTTTCGCCGTATCTAAGTCTCCAGAAGAGCGGAGACTCATTTGCGCTGCATAGCACAACTCTTCAGCGGTATGACTTTGACGAAGTTGTTCTGTTTTTCGTCGTTTCGATCGCTCAGTTGATCCAGCAAAGTCCAGTGAAGCACGACCACGTGTGCTGGCTCCATCTATGTTCAAATCACCAGGAAAGGCTACATCCATCTCTAACCACTCCCGATTCTTCTTAAGAAAATTTGTCATTTTCCTTCCTGACTCTTTCCATTTTGTGCGCATTTTGGAGAATAACTTCGACAAATTTTGCTTGGCATCTCCGTGAATTCGAATGGCACGTTTACTTTTGTTGGATAACTCTTGTTCCAAATATTCCACCTGATCCTGGAAATCCGCGGCCAAGTACTGTCGCATTATTGAAAAGATCTCCCTTCGTTTAAATGTTACTACAGGGGTTCCAGAACCTACAAAGAAAGAATAGTGTTTAGTATTAATTATAAATGGCATAGTAATTCGAATGAGGGTTAGACATAGGCCTTTGTGCATTTGGTCATACTTCATTAGAATGCGGATTCGGCGTTCCGAAGACAATAACAAATTTCGAATAAATCCCTTCGCCTGTCGGAAACAAATTGTACGTATGCTAAAACAGGTATCAGAATTTTGACAAAGAATATATTTATATATTTCAAACAAAGGTGGGATCTCGCGGGATTCCATACTAAAGGGCTATGCAAAATTAATATTTAGTTCTGACCAGCCGATATAATAACAACATTTTCGGAGTATTTGGAGTTTTACGCGTTTTACGGTTGTGTTGTGACTTGTGGCTTGTGAGTACAATACAATGTTCAGAACATTTTACGTGTCAAAAAATCAATCCGCGATCTGTGAAGGGTATTTTTTGTTTACCATGACATACCTTCTGTATTGTGTGTAGGTTATAATTGTTAAACAACGAAGAGTGGCAATTGGTTTGAGATAAATCATACCTACATGCATCGTCCCTGTGCTGTGCCGCTGAATTGCGCCAACATATGTGCCCTGGGAGTTACGTCCCCGAAAAAGACTGGTGGCTGGAATCAGGCGATCGAGGACGGGTAGCTGGGGTCGTTCCAATGACGAGTAAATCTCCAACTCAGGAATTATGAACTTGCAATTATTTAACTTTATTATAACTAGGCAACATTTGATATACAAAATGTTTAATTGCCTTGAAACCGACCGCCTCGGTTGCCAACCAAAAACTGACTTCTAACGTTTCGTTCCTTTAATTGTTAACTCGGTTATTGCAATCGAACGTTCTCGAACGTTCGATTCGTACGATGCCGATTCAGCGATACGTGTCGCCGAAGTC
>OY723392.1:31167318-31489818 GCA_963210295.1 Ophion ellenae
AAAAAAATACGTTAATTCACATAATAGAATTGAAAATAAAAATAAATTAAAAGAAAAAAATAAGTAACAGAGATATAAGCCGGGATACAGTATATAAAACTTGAAACTAATTAAGGGGCTATACCAGTGTGAACGCTGCAAATTTGGGTGATTTTCGGCAATTTTTTGGAAGAAAAGTACTCAATTAAATGTTTCGGAAAATAAAGAATATATTTGGCTATATTTGACCTATATTACATAATTTTTTCATAGAAAAATATTGAGATTCAAGCGACTTATGCGCTGCCTTCGGAGGCGCCAAAAAAAAAGTTCCTCCACTGCTGACATGATTCCGGCCGATTGAGTAGCTGAAACCGAAAACGTAAAAAATGTCGTTAACCTGGAAGGTATTTTCCGTACAATGCCGTAGGATTTTCGAAAAATATCAAAATCTAACAAAATGGCGTAGTTATGAAAAAAAAACGTCTGTTTTCTTGCTTATAAAATGGTCGTTTTCTAAAATGCCACATCGTCAATTTTCATCCAATCAAAAATATCCTACGCCATTGTAGAGTAAATATATTCAAGAGTACTCAATTCAAATTTCAAGTCGACCGTATAATTGCTCTTTGATTTACAATGCCAGCAAATTTGAAAAATCTCTTTTCGAGAAAAACGCGTTCAAAGATTCAACTATCGATTTTTGCTAGATTAAATGATATTGATATAAATTATATAAATGATTATGATATTCTTGAAAGAATAAACTGTCGAGAAAGGCGAAAATGGCGTAATTTGGCGAAAAGTGTAATTTTGGCGAAATTTTTACTTCTATACGGGAGCTTAAAAAATACTAAATTAAACAAAAAAACGGCTACGTACAACGATAGCTATTGCAATCACGAAAAATTTGGTTTTTTAAATTGAAAATCGGCCACTTATAGCTACAGTTATGATGCCAGCCAGGTCGAGAAAAGTCGTTTCGAGAAAAACTCAATTGAAAGTTTTAATATACGTAAATCGTTGTATCTGCTACCTGCTCTCGCTAAGAAGTCTTCAACTTAGCCAATTTTCAATATTTTTACTTGAATTTTTCTTTCACATTCTTGAATTGAATACTTTGTAAAAATGCAAAAAGAAATCGATTTTATTACCCGTCACAATGGTGTCTCTTAAGGCCGTCGTCTAGTGTGAAGATAGAGAAACGCAGTCATTCCTGAAAAAAAATTCTCGAAAATCATCAGAGATAGGACATTACAGGTTTTTGTGGTTTATTAAACAGGAAATGAAGAACACATACGTTTTTACAGATTGGAAAAATGTTAATTATTAACAAAGTTACACGTATATTAATATTAATATACGTCTAACATTAATATAATTAATATAACGGCGGCATCCAATTTTTTCCAACCATATGACTAGAAAAAATGGACGCCACCGTTTTTTGGGCATGAAATCTCAGTTTCCAGTGGCCCGAAAGAGAAAATTAGAAAACTTCGATAATCTTTAAGCATGTCACTATTACACTTACTAGAATGAAAGAGAACAACATTTTTTAAAGAATGACGACAGTATAACCGATCATAACGATTTTTCATGCAATAATGATGAATTGTGATGTATGTTAAAAATAATTAATATATTTTTATCGAGTTGATTCTATGATATTGAAGTTTGCATCCTTGGAGCCCAAGAAAAGTTCAGTAGCTTGCCCTTTTTTAGAATCCTTATCAGATATCTACATCCTAAATTAACAGGACAAGATTTTGGATGATGACAAAAGCCAAGAAATAGAAACGGAAAAAGAATTTCCGTTACGTTCCAACTATGCAAACTTCAGCATAATTTGATTGTAGTATACGTAATAGAGACCAGTGTACACTACACATGGTTTAAATTTGAAGTAAATCGGTCGAAGGGAAGCAGTTTAGTTAAACTCACTAAATGTATACATATGTTTTTTTTTAAATTTGAAGTGAATAGAATTTTCGGAGTGTCAACCATTTTGCTATTTGATTGAACTAATGGTATGTCTTTATTGCAACACACGTATCAAAGGGGAGTGGGGTAGAGAGGGTGGAGCGAGGTATATATATATATATATATATATATATATATATATATATATATATATATATATATATATACATAAGGTGAACCACTGGATTCCACGCGAATCCGGTGGACTTTTTCCCTGACCCCCAATTCGATTAATTTTTTTTTAATCTGATTCCATTGACTCTAAAAGACAACCTGATTTTTTAAACATTTTTTGAAACCCTTGGTAAAAAAAAAAATTCTCCGAAAAAACGCCCCGATTTAGAAATCTGAAAAAACTTCCAAAAATGCGTGATTATGTGTACAAATTTTCAAGACATCACCCGCAGCGGAAGTATGGTTTTTTCTGTGCTTTCTGAGCGATTAACGTTTAAAAAAATCCGAAAAATTCAAGAACCGCTTACTTTGGGCGGAATCTTAAATATTTTGATACCCACAATGAATTTTTTTTTACTATTCTTGAATAACCAAATCACAATCATGGACCTTGAACAGCAGTCAATTTGTCGAATTTTTTAAAACGTTAATCACTCGGAAAGCACAGAAGAAATCATACTTCCACTGCGGGTGATAGCTTGAAAATGTTTACATATAATCACGCATTTTTGGAATTTTTTTTCATATTTTTAAATCGGGGTGTTTTTTTCGGAGAATTTTTTTTTTACTAAGGGTTGTTCGAAAAATGTATTTAAAAAAATCGAATTGGCGCGAGTCAGGGAAAAAGTCCACCGGATTCACGTGGAATACCTCATATATAGGTTATGTTTGAAAAATCTATAGCATGTTATTCGATAAAACTCTCTAATGATCACAGTGATATTAACTAATTGATATAATTTATGTGATACAACAAATAATTATAGAAATTCATTTGGTCTCTGATGCCATATTTGCGACCAAGATGTTACAAGCACTCGGTAACATAGGGGCAGCATGCGTAACTATGAGTAGGTACGTTCTAGGTTCGATTCCACATAGGTGACATATTTTCTTCGAAAAAAATCATTTCAGAAGGCCAGGGAATGACGAATTACGAAACAAAATCGTTGTGGTAAAACTCTCAATTGAGTGTTTCATTTCATTTTGGATATTATGAAATATTTTATGCATATAGTACACTTAGATTTACAGTGTACATTGTAAGCAAATAAAGATTTATTCGAATCGAATCTTTATTCATTCAATTTGAATATATTTAATATTTAAAATGAATAGCTGAAACAAATAAAAAATATCTTTGAAACAACCAAGATCGTAGTAGGCCGTGAGTCAAGGAAAAAACCTATTTGATTTAAACAGATCCTATTCAAATAAAATATATTTTTTGGCAGTGTAGGACCTGATCTGACCTATCGACAGTTGCAGGATTATCCATTCATAACAGGACACCCTGTATACGTATACTTATGCGTATCGGAGCAATAATGAATCCGAGTTTTTCAGTGAGATTTCAATCCGTACAAAATTCTCCTCTCCGTTTCAGTCGATGATGGAACTGCACAAAAGGCGGAAAGCCCTGACCGAATGCGAGACTAGATACTTTATGAAGCAAATACTGGACGGAGTTCATTACCTGCACAAGAATAGAATAATACACAGGGACTTGAAGCTCGGCAATCTCTTTCTGAACGATGAACTTCAAGTGAAGATAGGGGACTTTGGGCTAGCTACGAAATTGGAGCACGACGGCGAGAGGAAAAAGTATTATCGCTCGTTCCTCAATGTTTCATTATTTTGGCCAATTTTGATGTTGTTCTTTTATTTATTGAATTTTAAGACTCGGATTTCCATTGAGGTAGTCGGAATACGTTTTCGATTATTACATCGATGCATAATTTCTTATGGAAGAGGCCCCAGGTCGAGGGAGACTACCAGTCCGAAGTCCGAAAAAAGGGTAAATTTCGGCAATTTTTTCATGTATACCCAGTTCACGGAATGAAAATTCCGTTCCGTGGCCTTTATTCTACACATCGTTAAGTATCTTTACAATTTTTTTCAGAAGATTTAGTATTAAGGAAATTGCGGCGTTGTGAGAAAAGCGAGACTTCCCCAATTTTTCACCTGGAACGAAAGTTCTCGATAATTTGAATTCTAGCTAGAAAAATATCGATTTTTAATCAAATGTGCGGATGTTTGCAAAGAAAAATATTTTCGGTACAAAAATCGCCGAAAATCATTTTTTTCGCAAAAACTTTTCAATGTAAGAAACATCCCTTATGTACTTCGATGTAAAATGTTATAAGGTTAAAAAAAAAAGTCAAGTCAATCGGTGAAGAATTGGCGATGTAATGTTGCCGACCGCAGGACAATATCTGACAAGGGTGGCCCGCTTCATCCAACGTTAGCGCGGCCATTTTTTGACAAAATCTTGTGAGAAAATTTGTAAAGATCCTCGAAGATGTGTATCACAAACGCCCCCAAACGGAATATTCATTCTATCAACTGGCTATCCATTAAAAATCGTCGAAATTCACCTTTTTCCGGGAGCCAGACTGTTGCGATTCGCCTGCAGTAAGGCACCGTGAATGTGCCTACTACCTTAAGGGGGAAGATGCCTTTAAGCGAGGAAAAAACAGCTAACCGTCTATACTATCGAATAATGCACCGAAAAAATAGATTTTGAAAAAATGTTAGACTGTGATGATCCGTTTAAAAGAAACCATGAAAATCAGCTATTTTTTTTCGCATAAAGATATCGGTTGGGGTAGAATATCCATAAGTCGAATTTCCATATCCGAATATCCATAAGTGAATATCCATAAGTCGAATATCCATAAGTGAGTATAGAGTAGAAATGAGTGCAAGAAATGGCGGGAGGTAGAGGAAAAGTGAATATAGAGGGAACCCAAACAAACTCACTTATCTCTACCTCCCGCCATCTCTGGCACTCATTTCTACTCTATACTCACCTATAGATATTCGACTTATGGATATTCGTACTTATGGATATTCGACTTATGAATATTCGACTTATGGATATTCGACTTATGGATATTCGTACTTATGGATATGGATTCGACAATTGAACGAAAACTACTCCGCAAAAAGACGCGAAATCCGAGCGACTTACAACGAATTTTCCCGAACTCAAATGTTTTCCACCGCTTCCGGACAGAACGCTATGCGGCACGCCAAATTACATCGCTCCGGAGATCCTGACGAAGGTCGGCCACTCGTACGAGGTGGACGTGTGGAGCATCGGCTGTATAATGTACACGCTCCTCGTGGGCAAGCCGCCCTTCGAGACCTCGAGCCTCAAGGAAACTTACGCGAGGATAAAGCAAGTCAATTACAAGACTCCGTCCCACATCAACAAAACCGCGATGACGATGATCGCGAACATGCTCCAGGGCAATCCGTCCAAGAGGCCGAGCGTCCTCAAACTCCTCAAAGATCCGTTCTTCACGAGCGGTAAATTTATTCATACGCTATCAAAAATGAGTAAAAAAAAACTAGTCTCTACGCACATTTTTTAACATTCAAATTTGAATTCTCCGACTCATATCTAACTGCCCGATAACTTTTTTGTTTGTTTTGGTTTATATGGAAAATGGGTAAAAAATGTTATCCGACACTTCAATGTCTTTATTTCCAGGATACGAACACCCCTTAAGGTGTTTACACATAGCCCCCCCTCACATTCTCTTTAAATTTGTTTTTACAAATTCTATCCATCTATTTCCGCTTTCGTTCTGGATTTCCCGTTCGATTTGGATTTTTATGTGGGGTTTTATCATGTCTAATTTTTGGTGCTTCGTGTGTTGGGGAAAAAAAAACGAAAAATAGGCTACCTACCGCAGAGCTTGCCGATCTCGTGTTTAACGATGGCGCCGAGGTTGGACACCCTCGAGATGCACAACAATCTGCGGAAGCCCCTCTCGGAGATGCAAATGGGCAGTGAAACGGACTTCGCCTTCCGGATACCGACGAGTCCGAGTCGCAAGCCGAAGGAGCAGCCCTCGCTAGACGTCACGACGTCCACACGGGAAATAAAGAGGATGTTGGTGACGTTGAAGAGTCAGTTGGCCGCGGTACTGGCGACTAAGCCCTCTCGGGCGGGCGCCTCCTCGGCAGGTAAGTCAGCCTTTTATCAGTCAGATTTAACTTGAAAATATTTATCGGTGAGAAAAAACCTTCGATGAATTAGTAAAACATAAAAAAATAAATTGACAAGACATTTTCTGTGTGTGTACTTAAATGGATGTACATTACGAAAAAAAAAATAAAAAATCGATTTTTCGAAAATTTTAACTGTAATCAACCCCTTAAGAGGGAGAGATACCTTTAGGCGAGGAAAAAGTTGCAGATTTTCATGATTTTTTTTTAAGAAAGTTTTACCATTTTTTGGACTTGGGGTATGTTAGTAGTATCGGGTTTTATTTGCACAACTTTTTTCCAAAGGTTTGTACAAAACATTAATATTTCACATACAAACTTTTCACTTGTTACCTACACCCTACACTCATACACTCCGCATTATTTTCACATTCTACCTTTCTTCGTTTATTCGTCCATTCCGTCGATTTCTCCTCCCCCATGGTCCTTACTCATTTTTATGCACACTTCCTTTTCCTTATAGTACTCGCATATCCTTATTTGTATTTTCCCTCCCAGCATATTTATGATTTCCCCCTTTACTGTCAAATCATCCATTCCTTCCATCCACTCCTCTGCTTTCTCGCTTTGCTTTCTCTGATACTAACTCCCTATCTTTTTTACATATCAATAGGTGCTCCAATGTCTCATTTTTTGTTTTACATATCTTGCACCTCCCAGCCTTTTCCCTTTTCTTTCCCGCCCTTCCTATGTTGCCACATCTTAGCCTCGTCCATACTTCCTCGTCCCTACCCTTTACTCCCTCCTCTGACCAATAATTCCATGGCATCTCGTCCTTTTCTATAATATACTGATACTTATCGTTATACGTCGATTTTCTGGTTTTTCCCTCTTCCCTCCTTAAGGTGGTTCGGAAGAAACAATTCAAAAATCGACCAACGTTTAACCTCCTATTTTTTTCTGAGAAAGAGATAGTATGTCATTAACCACGTTGAAATAAAATAATTTAAGCCACTTCACCGTACCATTTCCGAGATACGAACGTTGAAAGTTGGCCTAAAATACGCGCACTCAAACGTAACCTCTGAAAAGGTTACGTTTGAGTGCGGACTAAATTTTACTCTACGTAAAATTTAGTCGTTGGACCGAACAAACAAAACTTCTTATTCGAATCTTCGATTAATACGGAATTCGCCTGCAAAAATTTCAGCTGATCCACGGTGTAATTTTTTCGCAATAATTTATTAATTTTTGCTATGCGGCATCTGTCTCTCTCTAAACGGTGATTGGAGCGTCAGGTGTGATCGCTAGGGGAAATTCATAGACGGCAATTCACGCAGAATGCGATATGATTGTCGCCGAATGCCTACGTTGCAGATCATGCTAAATACAATAAAAATAGAATAAAAGTAATAATAAAACGAAGGATAAAGAATGAATAAAAATATGTAGATCTTAATTTTTTTACTTGATTATTACGTATACAATTATACATATGAAGAACGTAAACATTTTTATTTAGAAAACTTGAAAATTTCTTTCTGGTTTGGTTCTGTATATTTACCTGAAGATGAAACTTTAAAAACTGCCCAATCAATCTCTTATTATTTATCTGCGTGAACAAAAGCGGATCAATTTTCTGTAAAAAAAAGAAACGACCACTTACACATAATTGTACCATGTTTCGACATTTGTCGAGTCGTTGAGAGGTGATGTTTGAATTCTTCTAAAGTGAGGTTATGTAGCGTTGCCAACTGCCTAAAACATGAACTCACTAGTAAAGTCGATAATGATCAACCGAATTCTCAATAACTAATGTCGATTGTAAGTATTTACGAAATTCATCATAAATTTTCATTCTAATGAGTACGAAAAAAAAATACCTTTTCAAACATTAAATTCTATGTATTTTAAACATTCGAAAGAGAAAAATAAAAATCCTTAAAATTGTCAGTTTGACTTCCGGGTTTTCTTCCGAACTACCTTAAAATACTGTTTTTTTACGTTTTCTGGTCCCGCTTTTATTCTTTCGTCTATTTTTTTTTCACTTCTCTTCGCTGCCTTATCATTGTTATTATATCTTCGGATAAGCTTCCGAAAAGCCCACACCTCCGAATAATTTAGAACTTCGTGAACTTATGTATATTGACTTACTGATCACGAATGTCATAGTGAAAATACCCGCAAATTCGATTTTCAAGATCAAAACTGAAAAAAAAACGGATTTTTTTTGTAGTTTTTCTATTTTACTTTAACAAATGATAATCGGAGAGGAAAATGTCTTCTACGAAAGTTGTAGCCCATCAAAAGACTGATAATTTATGTTCTATACAAATTTGTCTAAACTCATTATTTTCCAAGAAAAATGGGATAATACTAAAATAAGTATATTTTGCTAAACTCCATTAGTTTCGATATTATCTACTTACGCACTTTACTGGATATAGGCCCAAATAAAACAAACACAAACAGCAATCAAAACAAACCCGAACAAACTCGGGTACGTGAAATCGCAGGGTGCGTAGAACACTGGGGTGGGTTTGTTGGGCACCTTTGATGGGTGTGTGGAATCTTGGGGTGCGTACAACACTGGGTTGGTTGCAGAGCATGTTTTCTACTCTTTTCTCTGTCGCCAATTAAAAAAAAAAATACAAAAAAAATAATAAAAAGTAGAATGAAGTACAAAAAAAAACAGACTAAAATACAAAAAAAGCAAAAATAGAATAGAATACAAAAAAGCAAAAGAAATATGCACTTTGAAAACTAAACTGTAACCTCTCCGTGGTAAAGTGCGTAAGTAGATAACATCGAAACTAATAGAGTTTAGCAAAATATACTTATTGGAGTATTATCCCATTTTTCTTGGAAAATAATGGTTTCAGACGAAACCTGTATAGAACATAAAATATCAGTATTTTAATAGGCTACAACTTTCGTAGAAGACATTTTTCTCTAAGATCAATATTTGTTAAAATAAAATAGGAAAACTACAAAAAACAGTTTTTTAAAAGTTTTTAGCTTGAAAATAAAATTTGCGGGTATTTTCACTATCATATTCGTGATCAGCGAGTCAAAATACATAAGTACAGGAAGTTCTAAATTATTCGGAGGTGTGGGCTTTTCGGAAGAACACCCATATCTTCTATCTCCAGATCTCTTAATACCTTCACTAACTTTTCCCTCCATTTCGACAGGTCATCGTTTGTTATCGCTCTAATTTCGTATAAAAAGCAATTTTTTGGCCACCTTGACTCCTCCATTCTCATCACTTCTCTAATATATCTTAACGCCTAGGGTATGTCTTATTACTACTTTTGGCTGTTGCATAATATTTTTTGATTCATTAATCCTTCAAAATGACGGAGGTATGTCACGGTCTTCTAAACTTGTCGTTTCAACTCGTCGTTCAACTTCGTTACATCGATATTTCCTTTTCCCTCGTTGAACTTACTCTCGTCCACGTAAAAATTCTTGTCAAACGTTGCCTTCCAGTCGAGATGACGGATCCCTCGTCGCAGCCGATCCTGTGGGTGAGCAAGTGGGTCGATTACTCGGACAAATACGGCTTCGGTTATCAGCTGTGCGACGACGGTGTCGGCGTTATGTACAACGACGGTACCCGGCTCATAATGCTCGCCAACAAGTACAATCTGCATTACATCAATCGCGACGGCACCGAGCGTTACTACACCGTCAAGGATTATCCGAACGGCATTGAGAAGAAGATGAAACTCATGAACTTCTTCCTTCAATATATGAACGAGCATCTGATGAAGGCCGGCGGTTCGGTGGCCGTAAAATCGAGCGACTCGATGTCGCGAATACCCTACATGTATCAGTGGTTCAGGACGCAAACGGCAGTCGTGATGCAGCTGACCAACGGCTCGATACAGGTGAGATGTAACTTGGTCCGGGGGCTTTTGTCGTAACCGTCCGCTCCACGGGGAAGAATCGCCTGTTGAATCGTATACAGGGTGATCCACGATTATCAGAGGCCCCTTGGTGGCCATATAGGGTGCGATTGGGAGTAAAAACGCTTCTTGCCAAATTTCAAGCGACAAAATATTATCTACAGATGAGTACACATTCATAATCACATCATCAGATAACAAAAACTTAATCCGATAACTAGTAAGCTAGTTTTTTTAGGACTGAGAAAAATAAGGCCGCAGTTACTTCTCGAGTAGTGGAAAAAGTAAGTCCCTAGTCACTTTATGAGAACTGGGAAAAGTAAGTCCCTATTTACTTTTCGCGGACAGAGAATATTATCCCCCTAGTAACCTTTCGAGGACTGGGAAAAGTAAGTCCTTACTTACTTTTTGAAGGCTGCGAAGAATGAGTCCTTAGTTAGTGCTTGAAGATAACTCAAATCCTGAAAATAGAAGAGGGGAGATGGCCGAAGGTATGCTTGAGAGAGGAAATCAGAAATATTCTGAACGGACACCCATCAAGATGGGAAAAAGAATTCAAGAAGGCGATGGAAGACGTAGGAGACGGGCGGCAAAACTCCGAAAGGTCAAAACTCCGAAAGACCAAAACTCCGTAAATGTGAACGGGGCCGGGTTGAAATTCGGATCGTTGAATGATTACAGAACGCTCAAAACTCCGAAAGAATTTTACACGAAAGACCAAAACTCCGAAAATCTGAACACCGTCAATACAATTCGGCTATGGAAGTTTTAAAAGTTTCAAAATTTTCAATAAATCGACGAATCATTTCAAGAATTTTTTCTTATTAAGAAGTGATTTTGCGTCAATTTTGAAATTTGTGTAGACAATGTTATACGTTCTACATCATTTACAGTCAACTGTGTAGACCTTCGCTGGCATGATCCTGACGAACCTTGTAATTTCGGAACATTAAAATTAGAAATTCTAAACCGTCGGCACATTCAAAGTTCGGAATTTCAACCGGCCCCCATGTCAAGATCATGCCAGCGAAAGTCTACACAGTTGGCTGTAAATGATGTAGAACGTATACCATTATCTAGACAAATTTCAAAATTGACGCAAAATCACTTCTTGATAAAAAAAATTCTCGAAATAATTCGTCGATTTATTGAAAAATTTTAAACTTTTAAAACTTCCATAGCCGAATTAATTTGACGGTGTTAAGATTTTCGGAGTTTTGGTCTTTCGTGTAAAATTTTTTCGGAGTTTGATCTTTCGGGGTAGTATTCTTTCGGAGTTTTGAGCGTTCCGATCATTCAAAGTTTGGAATTTCAACCCGGCCCCATCTTGAATTTACGAATATTAATATTCGGAATTTTAAACCGCCGGAGCATTTAAAGTTCGGAACTTCAACCCGGCCCCGGATTGAAATTACGACGAATTGCTGCATATAAACTTTCCACATACAAACACAGTCGGCTACGAATTTGTATGTGTTAGTGAGATTTATATCGTTGATTTGATATTACTAATTTTACATGAAAAGTTGAAAATGTTATGTATGTTTTTTTTAAAGTTGAATTATGCACTATCACCTTTTAGATGCATGTTTGCAAAAGAGCTCTGAATAGTCGGGCAGTGGGTGAAATATCGATTTCCCGTTTTGCATCTCACAGAAAGTCAAGTTAAGGGGCCAGATGACTTTGGAGCCACGAAAAAAGGCTATCTTCGCGATTTTTTTTGAGGATTTTATAAAAGATATGAATATAAAAGTTGTTGGGCTTGATAAATAAAGTCTTGAAATACATTTTTTTTAAATTTAATCAATTTTTATTCATTTTTAAGTTCAAAAACTATAGTTTAACGTAACGCCTCTCAAAAATAGGTCGGCTAGGTAGCTCCATCTAAACTCGGCAACGGCTTGTCCGAAACAAGAAAATCAAAGTCCATTAGATTCACTATGACACCAGCAACAAAATGACCCTCGGATATAAAGTTTTGCAAAAAATTCAAAAATGGCAGATAAAAAACGAAAAAAGTTTAAAAAACCGCGTTTTTTCGCAGTATTTCGCAAAAAAAAGTGTAAAGAACAAATTTTTAAAACCATCGAGGGTCATCTTGTTGCGAATCATGTTTACAATATGTGGTTCAAATTTCAAGAGAATCGGTTTATTAGTTTTAGAAATACGATGGAGCTAGATTTTAAAAACGTTGTTTCGAGAAAAACGCGATTGAAGTTTATACGATGGGTCGGCCGAGCGCGTTATACGCTCAGGTAGACCAAATGAGATCCTGCGGTTCAGGTAAAAAAAAATACTCAGAGAGCTCGGATTATCATAAAATTTTGACACAATATTTCTGAATGTATGTCCTTTCGAAAACAGTAAAAAAAATCGATTTTTTGAAATTTTCAAAGTGGACTGGCCCCTTAAATAAGTTTGTAAAAAGCAGGCTTGGTATGAGCGTGGTAATAAAGAATCGAAAAGTGACCGAAACTGTTGAATTCCAATGCAAAACTTCAACGTCAACTTCCGGCTATTGGTAAAATTCGACACCGCGAAGTCTCCCGATCATTCGAGATCTCACTCATTTCTCTTTCCCCCGTCCAGATAAACTTCCTGGACCACACGAAGATAATAATGTGCCCGTTGATGGCCGCGGTGACGTACATAGACCAGGACAAGAACTTCAAGACTTACCGTTTCGAGACGATCCAGAAGGCGGGCTGCATAGCCGGCCTGGCCAAGAATCTCGAGTACGCTTACGAGAAGATCGGCATGATGATATCCAACTTCCCGTCCGACTGGTAACACACCCTGGACGACTTGCAGGCCCAAGAGAGAGAGAGAGAGACAGAAAGCGAAATGCGCGTATCCCACGCGCCCGAGGTAGAGCCAGGGAGGGCCGTTTCCCAGTGACTGGCGTGCGACAGTCGCGCGATCGACTCAGAGAGCGAAAGAGAGCGAGCGAGATAGACGGAAACTCGCCTACCCTTCTTTGCCTCTCAATTGTACAGGTGTACTAAAGTACTTTTAGAAATGGACGTTTTTTTTTTGTCATCCCTTCCTGTTGAACTTTATTTCTCGCGTTTTCGTCGAAAGCGCCGACACACAGATTGAGCATTTCCATTTATTTCGTGGGTATTTTTAACGCGAGCATGCGAAGATCGAACAAGCAGTATTGTTGCTTCCTAACCCAAACAAGCATGTTGGTCCGCCTGGCGCCTCCACCGGCCCTCCACTTTCCAAAAGTCAGGTCTAAAGAAATTCGGGACTCTCTTTACACCTGTTGCCTTGTTATTCGCGTTGAACTGCGGTACACAAAAGACTCGTTACGATATTATAGAATATATATATATATATGTGTGTGTGTGTGTGCGTGCGTGTATGCGTGTATGCGTGAGTGTAAAGTCTGGACTGCGCCTTGAAGGAAAATTACGAGGGGACAAAAACCGAAGAATTAAATTTTTTTGTATACTTTCTTTCTTCCTATTTTTATTTCTTCTTTTTTGTTTCGTCAACGTGCGACGTGGAAGATGCTTTTTTTTTAGTAATTAGATACGAGTATGTAACTCTTGATAACGGTACATTATGTAATGATCAGTGTTGAGTCGGCGAGGCACAGCTCGAAACGAATCGGCTAAATATGCGAGTGTAAATAACTGAGAGATACGATATTTTTCTGCGCTTATTTTTTTTTTTTCATACGATTAGACAATCGAGAGAGCGGGGGATTGCGATTTCGTGGCGAAAAGAAGGCGGAGGGAACGGGGGTTTTTTTTTATGGACAAAGATCGGAAGAACAGGAACGAAAATCGACATAACGAAGTTGTACGATTAAGGAATGAATATCTATTTGTGTAAGGGACAACGTGGGTCTGTTGAGCAATTAATACGTAAGACTTTTTTTTTTGATACATTGTTGCGCTTGATCGATCGCGAATGTGCCGAATTTCCAAGATCAATCGAATTTTCGAATCGAAAAATTCTTTCTAGAGCGAAGACAATAAATTTGTTGAACGTGGAAATGAAGTTTGTCGGGTTTTTTTGACACGATGACTTTACTTTGTTTAAGGGGGTGGGATACTGTGAGGACGCAAAAATCGGGGGTTATTTGATGGAATAGGTAAGATCGAAAAATCGTTTGGACGCTTATTTGTATGTGCATTAACAAAGTTGTGTGCTGAATTTCATTAAAAAGCATTAATAATTAAAGACGTTATGAACAATTTGGTGAGGAACTTTGAACGCGAGGAGCTCAACGGTGTACTCGATTCTGGCCATCCGGTTGATTTGAAACAAATAAACGAGTTTTTTTTTCTTAAGGCCTTAGGCCACAGTAACGGGTATAAAATCATGTGCGAATTTAACAATTTTTTTACGTATGAAAAAGTGATTAACTCATAGAATTAATTACACATCTATTTAGTATGAATATCAAGCTGTGAGAAAATATTTTTTTTTTCAATGTACAAAATGGCCGACTACTAATGTTTTCTTTTATCTCTTTTTAGGCGCTCCGTCGCGTGGCATTTAGCATCCACAATTTTTTACCTAGAACAAAAAACAAAAATTCTCGTCAATCTACATTAGAATACCTAGAGAAGTACGTACGGAATTTAAAAAATATTGTTTTATTCAAAAGTTGTAGGTCTTTGAATTTATGAAATGAATTTTCAGTGAAAGATTTCCTTGTAACTGCTCATAAAATGAAAAGCTTTCGATTAATCAGAAATTCCGTACGTACTTCTCTGCGAAATGCAATTAGGAACATAACTTTTAAATTTGAAGTAAATCGAGTGGAAATTGTTGAAGTTGTTTGACACGCCAATTGGAAAAAAGCTGTTTCGAGAGGTTTCGAGTAGTCGGCCATTTTGTACATCGAAAAAAATACATATATTTTCTAAGAACTTAATATTCATACTAAATAGATGTGTAATTAATTTTATGAGTGAATCACTTTTTCACACGAAAAAAAAATTGTTAAATACGCACAGGATTTTATACCCGTTACTGTGGCCTGAGGCCTCAATACACCCTATCTTTGAATTTTTATCACTGATTTATTAACATTTTTACAGTCCCTCAGAATTTTATCAAACAAAAATAACGAGTTGAATCGACTTTACACCGTTCGGAAGACACTCGTGTGTAAAAAAAGTTGGTTGACGGCTGCCATGATTCCAGAGGTTTTGCTCTTCTGCAATAAGAAAAAATCAAACGTCATTTTAATTTGTAGACCTGAGGCTATCGTCGGAACTGGAGTAAAGTAAAAATATCGAAAATTGCATTTTCGGCACGGTTTTAAAAGTTAAGTTCCATGTTTCCATGTTCCATAGTTCGGGTGAGAACTATAGATGTGCTGACTATACGATAAAAATTTGAGCGAAATCCGTTCAATAGTTTTTGTGATATGAAAGCCAATTTGAAAAACACAGTTCTGGGAAAAACGCGTTTAAAAGTTCCAATACGATCCACGCAAAGAAAATGTTGACTCACCATGAGCCTGCTATGCCGGGTCCATATAACACGCACACGTTTTTTCGCAATTTGTGCAAAAAACATTTTTTCGATTTTTTGGACCTGTCACTTGGGATGGCCGCCTTAAGGGGCTACACCAGTGTGAACGCTGAAAAATTGGGTGATTTTCGGAAATTTTTAGGAAGAAAAGTACTCTATTAAATGTTTCGAAAAATTAAGAATATATTTGGCTATATTTGACCTATATTACATAATTTTTTCATCGAAAAGTATTGAGATCCAAGCGACTTATGCGCTGCCTTCGGAGGCGCCAAAAAAAAGGTGCTCCACTGCTGACATGATTCCGGCCGAATGCGTAGCTGAACCCGAAAAAGGAAAAAAAATCGTTAAACTGGAAGGTATTTCCTGTACAATGACGTGGGGTTTTCGAAAAATATCAAAATCTAACAAAATGGCGTAGTTATGAAAAAACGTCTGGTTTCTGGCCTATTCGGTCGTTTTTTTCAATGCCAACCCTGGTGGAACTTTTTTTTAATTGATAAAAATTGGCAGAATATATCGAATATGATAAATTCGTAGAGATTATTGCATCTTTTGATAAAAAAATATTGACAATTTATAACACAAATTATAACCATAGGTCAAGAAGTAAATGATATAAGTGAACAGATACTGTATTATTTTATTTAAATTAATATGAAAAGTGTCAAAAATTATTTAAAAATTCCAAACATTTTTAGGAGAAATCGTCATATTTGGATCAATTCTGTGCAAAACAAAATTACATAATATAATATACTCTCGTAGACAACACCAAGAAATGCAATATAATCGAACATATTATTACATTTTACTATATATTTTGGGAATAGCTATCTTTCATAAAACGTCTTATTATTGATATAATCGAATGAATAGTATAAGAATGTGTGATAATTTGATAGATATATCTATAATTTTTTATGATACTGACATTTATTGTAATAATCAGTAATTACATGAATTGACAATAAATACGATATTCTGGTAAGTGATTTCAGATTATGCATTATCACATATATATATTCTAAGTAATCATTCATTTTGTGTTCTAAAAATAGCCAGCATATCACTGTTGTTTTATTGTTATTAAGTAATTCTACTTTTTATTGGAATGTTTCAATATTGAGTAGGTGCTTGCAAAATTACAAATAAAACACATTTCATTTTGGGTATTTGGTTCATATATTCATTATGAAGCAATGATACAAAAGAACATATATATAACTTTGAACTAATCATGATTACAGCCAATTGGATTTAGCGCTATATATTTTTTTCTTTAATTGTCATCAGTATGCACGTATTTTTAAAATTTTCTGGTTTATAAACGCTCAATTCCTCATTCAGATCGCATGCTTTTATGTGCTGTATGTCACTGGTTAAATTTTTGAAAACAATCGTTACGTATTGCGTAGAAACGCTTAACGAAAACCACAGTCATCGAACTCAAAAATGCATTCATTTATTTTTAAATACCAAAATGGAATACATTAAGAAATAATTTGTTAGGACAAACTATATGAAATCAGGTATATTTTACGAAATAAAAATACAGAAAATGTAATAAAATATCATATGATGCCATTATATTACTACTATACTTATTGAAAACTAACAAAACATTTCCTAATATATCAAAAACTGACGAACATAATCTTCAGTATTTGACATGAAATTCTAAAAAATGACGATTTATTTGACAATTACTGAGGAAATATGACTTTTGGTTCCAATTCCTGATCATCTAACTGCATAACTGGGCAATTTTTTGTAATGTCTTACACATTTTTCACAAAATTTATCAATTTCCGTTCAAATCTTGGAAAAAATCTGAACAAGTATGTTCAATTCTTACAAAATGTGACCATCAAGTTCCACCAGGGAAATCGTCAATTTTCATCCAATCAAAAATATCCTACGTCATTGTAATTATATTCGAGAGTGCTCAGTTTAAATTTCAAGTCAATCGGATAATTGCTCTTTGAGTTAGAATGTCAGCAAATTTGGAAAATCTCATTTCCAGAAAACGCATTTAAAGATTTAACTATCGATTTTTGCAAGATAAAATGATAGAGATACGGCCTCGAAATTTTCACAGGATATTCTTCAAAGTATAAACTGTCGAGAAAGGCAAAAAAAATCGATTTTTTAAAAGTGTCACACTGCTATAGCCTCTTAAAGTTTTTCCATCAGTTCCATCGTTGTAATAATAAGTTTACCTTCAATCTGCGATTCCTGCACAATATGTTGGCCTTCCTCTTCAATGTGAGTGGCCTCAAGCAATGTACACTTTTTGAAAAATTTCACAGTAGCCTAACCCCTTAAGGTATCGTGTGTTTCAAATCATCCAATTATATTGCTGTGTCCATTGTTCAATTATAATGCTCTTGAAAATATTTTTACTCCGAAAAATCTGCAGCATCGTACAGCTGTTCGGGCCTGTTTTTGATCGGTTCATCCCAAGATCGCAGCGCTCCAGGTGGCAGAACCAAGAACTACCACTGCCTCGTTATCTGAGTCAGTCCCCACCGTAAAAGTTTCCGTGGTCCTCCTGGCCAGCTGATTCCGCCAGGTGGCGCCACGAGCCCGCGCTCCACTCGAGCCTGCTCGAGCCGTCTCATTGTCAGTGCTGGTCGACGTGCGACGCGCGATCATCGCGCAATTGGATATCGAGGAGCCTCGTTCTCGATCGTCCCTCGTCGCGCGCGCTTTCGACGTTTCTTTTCCTCTAATCAAACCTCACACACTCTGATTCGAACGAAACATTGATAATTGTCAGTGTGTAAAGCGTTGTGCGAACGTGCGAGTTATTGCGCCAAATCGACGAGATAACGCGAGTGCGCAACGTCGACTGCTGTGCAAGTGCAACGTTGTCTCGCGAGTTGCGAGAAACAAAATAGATTCGCGAGAAATTTGAATCGCTGCTGGCCCGCACAACTATCAAGTACTTTTTTTTCTGGCTGACGGGCCACACGCGGAGAGAAGCGTACGAGCGCGTTACGCAAGTTATTCAGTCGGGCAGCCAAGAGGTAAGATCGCGTATACTGTTTTTCTTTTTTTCGTTCACATGCCGGAAGCCTCTGTTGAACCGTTGTAGAAAAAAAATGTATGGTACGCTCTTCGTTTCACTCGGATATTTCGAGTAAACAATGGAACTTCGTTTTACGCCAATAAATGACGTTTGATGGACTATTTTCTCGAATTAAGGGGAGGCTAGGGGTTTCAGCGTGAAAAAAAAAACACTTGCGAATTTTTTTCATCTATATGGAGAGAGTAAAGTTATTGAAACCTTTTGTACATTGTTAAGTGTCATTTCAAGAACGTGCCGTGAAATTTGTACGCGAAAATATCCACAAACAAGCCGGTGACAAAGCTTTTCCAAGAACGCCTTTGTTAAAACACGATTTGCCGTGGTCAAAGTATCATCAAATCCTCCCCCCAACGGTCTTTGATAATTTTTTTTTTTTTTCATTTCTAAATTTTTGGTGGTCATGTAAAGTGAAAAGTGCTATTTTGCACGAAAAATTCCGCCATTTTGGGGGTGGAAAACCCCCTTAATGTAAAAAAAATCCCAAACTACCCGTTGGGGGGAGGTACTTTATATGTAGAAAGTGTGTACCGAGTTTGAAATAAATCGGTCGTGTAGTTTTCAAATGGCAGTGAACACGGACTTTGAAAAAGTGGTTTCGAGAAAAACGCGTTTGAAGTTTGGAGAAGTTGGAGCTACAGTGTTAGAGGAGCAGGACTAAATAGTCAATAACTTTGAGTTTTGCTCTGATTGACTTGAAATTTTGGGATTATATTCTTGAAATGTTTAACTATAAGAAGGCAAAAAAGATCGATTTTTCAAAAGTGCAAACCCCTACCCTCCCCTTAATAGTTGGCGATACACGATAGGTCTGTAGAGTCCAGCCTCAGGCGACATTCGTACGACTCTTTGACATAGTCTATTTTAATTTCGTTGACAATGCCTAGTTTTGCACCAAGTCACATTTGCAGCAAGTTACGCTTAAGTTTTCCCTGGGCAAAGACATCTGCCGCACGCATCGTTTACTAGAGGAAGCGTACGCCGAATATGCTCCATCGGGTGCGGGGTGCGGAGTGCTTAGCTGCTTCCGTAGTCGTCATTTCTCTATAGGCGACAATAAGCATGCACAAGCTCCCAAAGGAGGGCTGTCGTGTGTTACAAGCTATCGAAAGGGTCGGAAAGCATCACTGGGGCATTTGCATCGTTGGAACGCAATGAAAGTTCCATTTTACATTTTCCATATTCTTATTATTATACGCCATCTTTTTTTATAGATTCATAATGTTGATCGCTAAATATCTTAAAAACTGGGTGAACTTTTTTAGGTGAAATCTGTAAAAATAAATTAAATTCGTTGCAGTCCAACGATGCAAACTTCAGCATTGCTTGTCCGTTCGATGGTCATTTCTTGGAAATCAGTTATTCGATTTCCCACTGAAGTATTATCTTTTCTTCGCCCAAAAATGGCCATTTTTTTAGGCAACTACCTAATACGAACGTGAACTTTTGAAAATACGTCTGGGAAATGTAAAAAGTTCATCGGAAGAAACGGCACCAAGAAATCTTTTCTTCGAATGCTAAGACTCGTTAGGCAAAATGCAAAACCATTTTAGCGCGTACAAGTATTATTAATCAGTTAGTGGCGTTGTCAACAGCGTATATTTAAAAAAAATTCATTTGGAGTTAAAATGTTGCTGCGTCTCTTGATCTGGTCAAGGGCATGTACAAGGTCACAAGTATGACCCCACAAGTTCTCCGTTCACGCTCTCCCAGAGTATATTTTTTTATCGCGAAAAACAAAGTC
The DNA here is from genome assembly GCA_963210295.1 of Ophion ellenae. Taxonomy (NCBI): domain Eukaryota; kingdom Metazoa; phylum Arthropoda; class Insecta; order Hymenoptera; family Ichneumonidae; genus Ophion; species Ophion ellenae. The sequence continues at coordinate 31,187,660 of OY723392.1, forward strand.
CCCGGCTCTAAAATTCACATGCACGGTTTGACGATGTTTTTTGCCCCAAATATGACTCGACCCTGAAAGATCACCGTTCGATAATTGCATTTATCTCCCTCGCACTAATACATCACGTGTCTTAGACTTCGTCCCGATAAGTCCATTATTCATCAATGAAAGTCTTATTTTTACAGCACAAGTTGAACATTTGCCGTATTTCAATGATAAAGCAAATATTCGATGAATGATCGCGATGTATTATCGCATGAATTATCATGTGTTTGGCAATCTCGACGTTTCGAACGTTCTCGTTGTTGGTTAGCTGAGTTTACGACTCGAGATGTAGCGTGTGAGTTCGTGCTCTTTGTTCGCGGGCGTAGTTGAAAACAATTGGGTACAATGCCGCGGACTCGCGATCAGCGCTTTGCGTCACTTGGACACGCGCCGTGTAGATTGCCGCGGTACCCGCAATACGCGTGTCCCTCGAGGCACATGTGCGCGCGCAGCTTTAATTGGTGGTATCGAATATCGGTACGAGATCGTTATTTCGCCTCTATCGCGATTTGGTCCGAGATGACTATAAACGCGCCGATAACGACGTGAGTTTGATACGAGAAACAAGCGATACGGCAGCCGTGAATCGGATGCTTGACGATGAAGGTTAAACGATACCGATTTTTTTTTCAAGCGCAGATAAAAGTCCCGAGAATGAGTTGAGGTTGCGATTGAAAGAGCTACTCAGCCGTCTCTCGTAGTCTCGAAGGGTCTAGGGGGCGTTAGTTGTGGAATGTGACGCGAACGCGCGTGTAGGGACATTTGGAAGGCACCGATCGCAGCACTAGGAGGCAATCTACAGGTGACCCGCTTAGCGAAGCATTTTTTAGTTACGCGCTTCGCCGCGAGCGGCACTGCGATCGAGTGTCGCGCAGGCAGGCGCTACGAAGCGAACAGCCAATTCGCCCGCTGAGTAACTTTATTGTTGAATCTGCAAGGACAACGAAAGCACACGTGTCGCCAAGTAAATTTAATCCGCAATGGACAGGAAATCACGCCAGTGACTTATCGTCACTATCCGTAATTATCGTAATGGCGAACATTCCATCCAACCACTTACGTTTCTCTTCGTTAACTTCTTAGCCCACATCAAACAAAACACCTGCCCCTTACGAATGTAGCTTCGAGTCGCGATACTCGGCAGTAGCGCCGCGCCGCGGCGTTACCACGAACTAAAAAACTTGCCTCGATAAGCGGCTCACCACGTGGATCTCCGCCGACGATTGAACCGCATTCATCAACTGCACTTGTACGCTCAATTGACCCGCGATGATCCGCCGAGCTGCCGTTTTATACAGTCGAATGTACGTTTCAATTAATCTTAATCGACTCGGACACGCGGAACATGAGCAAGATTCATGTGCGCGCGAGCCCTCAAGGCTCTTTTCTCTCAGATAAACAAGGCGTCCAAGCCTAACAAGACGACAAATGCACACATATATAGTACATACTCGCCCGGCGAGAATCTTTTTTGTACGTGATTTCCGTCGGTTTGGAACGAATCGTTAATTGTATTGTCAGCCCGTGGATACGAGCATACATCGAAAGATTGTTTGTGTACTCTTAGGAGAATCTTCAAGCTGAATGTAGTCGATCGAGAGCGCCTGTTATCAACTCAATTCGGTATATTAATGATAACAGCAACAGCAACAATGATAATAATGATGACGACGATGACAATGGAGATTATAATACGAATATTAATGTCAATAATAATAATAATGATAAAACACTAAAGAAATCATTTTAAAAATAATAAAGTAATGAAGATAAATATTAATATTAATAATAATTAATTTTAAAAAGCATAAGTTTAAAAAGTAATAATAAATATTTATATAATACAAAAAATAATGAATAGAATGATACCGAAAAATAATAATAAAAATTAAAGAAATAATTGGAAAACAATGAATTAAATATCACTAACAAATTACGATAAATAAAGAAAAAATAATAAAAATCACAATAACGATAATAATAAATCAAATAATAACGAGTAATAATAATAACAATTATGGCAATAATAACGAAATAAAACATTAATGACAATAAGAGAGTAAAAACTGTAGAAAATGTCGAGCTTATCACTTTCGTCCCCGTAATTCTTACCAGAATTAGTTATGGCTGGGGAACAAACGAAAAGTCAGGAGGACGCAGCGAGTCCTACCGAAGCGACCAAATTATCGTTAGGCTATCCAGTGCGGTTGTTGCGTCATCGTCGCGTGTCACGTCTCTCGCCGTCATCTCTCACCTGTTAGTCTTACGGAGTCAAGGTGTGTTTCTAGATGTTGTCACGATGACAAACAGATTTTGTGGTTGTTTTTTGCGATAAGCGTAACGCCCGTGTCCACACACAAACACAGCGCAGTGCCTCTACCGCGGGCGGAGCGTGGGGGTGCCCGGTGGGGGTGGCACGGCGCCTGCGCCGTCCGCCTCGCATACCCTAAATCATTGTCCTACTGTACTCCATATAGCTGCCTAGAGATAACGCTCGTACTAGGCACGAATCCGCATGACGGAACATTGCAACGAGACGATTAAGATCGCCCGACGATCCATGACTCTGAAGGTCATCGAAAAACCTCGATACGATCGAATTTTTAAGGGGGGAAATCCCGTTGGACGCCCGGAAATGAGTAATTTTTCATGATTTTTTAAAATGTTGATAAAACAATCGCATCAATTTTAAATTTTGACATTATCTTATTACAACTTTGCAGTGTTAAAAAAATATATTTTTTCAACAAAACAAGATGGCGGCCTTGTAAGATATTTCTTCAGGCGTCCTTTGAAAAACTGCTCATGTTATAGCTCAAAAAGTTGTTGATGGATCTGGCTGAAATTTTGGGAGGTTTCTCACTATAACATTGTTGGAAGGATATACCTAAAGTTTTACGGGACGGTTCTGCCTCGTTGAGCCAAAACATGTTCGATTTTTCACCAATTTTTTATGCGAAAAGTATTAAATTTAGAATGTTGATATTCCACCCCCACCACCATGTTTTGTCAAACTTAAAAAAATATTTCGATGTCCAATAAAGACCGCTTAATCAACATACCAAATATCAACATTCTATATTTAATACTTTTCGCATAAAAAATTGGTGAAAAATCGAACATTTTTTGGCCCAACAAGGCAGAACCTTTCCTTAAGGTTATCGCGTGAATAAATTACTTTTTTGGGGCAGAAATAGTCGGAAAATAGTTAAAAATATGTAAATTGGATTACAAAGCCAACTTAAGTTTTTATTTTATACTTTTTAAAATATTTTTATAGGTATATCCTTCCAATAATGTTATAGTGAGAAACGTCCCAAAATTTCAGCCAGATCGATCAATGACTTTTTGTTATAACAAAACATGAGCAGTTTTTCAAAAGACGCCTGAAGGATTACATTATAACGCCGCCATTTTGTTTTGTTTAAAAAAGAAAAAACTGTTAACACTTAAAAGTTGTAATAAGATTTTGTGTAAATTTTAAAATGACGCGATTATTTCACCACCTTTGAAAAAATGCATGAAAAGTGATTCATTTTCGGGCGTCTGAAGGGATTTCTCTTCTTAAAGGGGTCATCCCATGTGACAGAAATTTTTTTCCGCTAGTTTGGGATTTTTTTTTGATGAACCATTAAGGCCTTAGGCCACAGTAATGGGTATAAAATCATGTGCGAATATAACAATTTTTTTTCGTATGAAAAAGTGATTCTTTTTCGATGTACAAAATGGCCGACTACTAATATGTTCTTTTGTTATATTTTTTTAGGCGCTCCGCGGCGTGACATTTAGCATTCACAATTTTTTACCGAGAACAAAGAACAAAAATTCTCGTCAATCTACATTAGAATACCTGGAGAAGTACGTACGGAATTTAAAAAATATTGTTTTATTCAAAAGTTGGAGGTATTTGAACTTAAGAAATGAATTTTCAGTGAAAAATTTTGTTATAACTGCTCATAAAATGAAAAGTTTTCGATTAATCAGAAATTCCGTGCGTACTTCTCTGCGAAATGCAATTAGAAACCTAACTTTTAAATTTGAAGTAAATCGAGTGAAAATTGTTGAAGTTATTTGTCACGCCAATTGGAAAAAAGCTGTTTCGAGAAGTTTCGAGTAGTCAGCCATTTTGTACATCGAAAAAAAATACATATATTTTCTAACAACTTCATATTCGTACTAAATAGACGTGTAATTAATTTTATGAGTGAATCACTTTTTCATACGAAAAAAAAAATTGTTAAATTCGCACACGTTTTTATACCCGTTACTGTGGCCTAAGGCCTTAAAACATCCTATCTTTGAATTTTTATCACTGATTTATTAACATTTTTACAGTGCCTCAGAATTTTATCAAACAAAAATAACGATTTGAATCGTTATTTTTAAAAGTTAAGGCCTTAGGCCACTCTAGAGGCCGAAAAAATAGGCTTTTTGAGGATTTTTTTTTTCAGAACAACTACAAAATAAATCCAGATTACAAAAAGGGTGTTTATCGTACACATCAATGACTGTATGCAATAATTTTTTTGAAGCGATTAATTTCAAAATGGCGGCTGTGCAGCGTTTATCTCGAAACTATATTTTTTACGTTGGCCGGAAACATAACTCAGACAATTTTCAACCGATTCACTTGAAATGTCGAATATATTTTGAAAAATACATTGTCTATTGAAGTACGTAGGATTTTTTTATATTGCATAGTTCATTTGTTATTAATAATTATCTGACGATTTTTTAGGCAAATTTTTGAAAAGTGAAAAATTTAAATTTTTTTCGGCTTTTTCAGCTTAAAAAAAATTATGGCAGATATTAGAAATATTCGAGTTCGGGTGAGAAGTATAGATGTGCTGACTATACCATAAAAATTTGAGCAAAATCCGTTCAATGGCTTTTGCGATATTATGGAAGCCAATTTGGAAAATACAGTTTTGAGAAAAAACGCGTTTAAAAGTTTAAGTACGATTTAAACAAAGAAAATGTTGGCTCACCATTAGTCTGCTGTGTCGGGCCCATATAACACGTTCACATTTTTTGCAATTTGTGCAATAACCTTTTTTTCGATTTTTTTTCGACCTGTCGCATGACCCTTAAGGGGGGAGACACCTTTAGGGGAGGAAAAAATTAACCAATTTTCATGATTGTTTTTTAAACGGAAATCTCACTTTTTTTAACTTAGGGTATATTTTATTACTACTTTTAGCTGTTATACGGTTTTTTTTAAATTAGTCTTAATCCTTCGACTGCACACTTCCGCCACGAATCTCTGACTGCATATGGGGTCCATCCTACTCCAGGTGTTTTTCAGATAGTTGTATTTCGGTAAATATGCATTTTTCTTTGCAGAGACGTTTTTTGTAGTCAATGATCCTTATTTTATGGCCCATAATTTGTTTTTGAAGAAAAACAAAAATTAAGTGCCCAAACATTAGTTTAAAGTGGGAGATGCGTTGAACAATACGTACTTGCACGAAAAATATCTTAATTTTTTTTTCAAAATATAAAATTAATTCCGTTGAGGTTTTCAAAGAGGAAAATTTGTAGATACGAAAAAAGACAGTGTCGACCGTCTTTCCAAAAAGTATATTTATAAGGAGGTTTGAATTTGAGAATTTTCGGGATAGTGGAAAATGGAAAAAATCGACTCCTTCGGCAGATTAATTGTTGAAAGTGTATATTTTCCGAATTTTCTTTACTTCAATGACATTATTGATATCAATGATATCAATGATAATGATATTCTTGAAAGTATAAACTGTCGAAAAAGGCAAAAAAAAATCGATTTTTTAAAAGTCTCACACTGGTATAGCCCCTTAAAGTTTCTTTTTTGCTCCAAACCAACAGCGGAGCTGTAACCCCTTTTTCAATATTTTCCGGTTTAGTATCATCCCCGTAAAGAATGCAAATGAGCTAGATAAGTATTATACAATAAAATAATACCAGAAGGTTAACAAAGCAAACATTTTAAGTAGACATTTTTAGGTTATGATAATCAACTACTTTACAATATACTTTTAGAAGTAAATAGCGTCGAAAATGTTATTTTTAAACACTGACAAGGGGCTAAGGGACTAAGAGCTCGGACTGGCAATTCGATGGTCGTGGGTTCGACTCCCCGTGTGGAGGCTTTTTTTTTCTTTTTCTATCTTTTTCTCAATTTTTATATTATTCATTTTCCAATTAAGCAAAGAGGTGAATAATTTACTTTATTTGTTTATTTATACGCAAAAGGCATAGAAAAGGTGAAAAATTGGGATTTCAGACTTTTCAACAACTTTGTAATTAAAGCGCATACGAAAAGACTTTGTACATGAAAATTCAAAACTTTATTCGTTAACATTCGATGATTTACATGCGTCGGGATGATATTTATCGTAGAAACAGGGAAAACAATAATTATTTCTGCATCTAGCACACGTTATAAACGCCGCATTTTTACAACTACATCGTTGTTTCAACGTCTCCATAGAAAAACATACTTGATTGACATTCATAAAGCATTCTCTCTCATCGCAAAGTTTAGGAGCAAACCACGCGTAACGTAACATGTTACCGAATATTGGCGCGGATAATTGATGATGAACAATCGAATGTATTTTTATGCAGTCTTCTCGGGAAGTTATTTCTTTTTCTTGCTCGATGAGATAAGAGCAGTTTTGTGTTTTTTTAATAAAGTTTTTAACCTGACGATAAAAATATACATCGCGGGGTTGCAGCAGTGGAGTACATTTAGGGGGAATTATTTTGATGTTACACGTTGGCAATCCTTCTTCATCTTGGAAGAGTTCGTCGTATAATTGCGGATTTGCTTGTCCTCCCCACGAGTCAATCAGCAACTCCAAATTTTCTACGATTATGCGCTCATTAAAAAATGACGTCCAATATGCCTTTTGCGTATAAATAAATAAATAAAATTAATTGTTCACCTCTTTGCCTAATTGAAAAATGAACAATATAAAAATTGAGAAAAAGATAGAAAAATGAAAAAATAAAAAGTCTCCACACGGGGTGTCGAACCCACGACCATCGAATTACTAGTCCGAGCTCTTACCGCTACGCCAATCGCTGATTGGCAAACATACTAACGTAAATGCAGCTTATACGGTGCGAGAGCCGCGTCAATATTTTTATTTTCCAAACGCTTGGCCATCTGGAGTTCCCACTTCGGGTACTTTCATTTCTAGCCAAGCCCTGCGTGTCCTATAAATTTGAGCGAAATCGGTGATGGAGAGTAGGAAATGCCCCCTTGTGAGCTGTAACAAATCCTTAATTTCTATAGTCTGCGGATCTAAAATGATCAGAATGTTTCGTGGCTGTAAAGTGCTTGCGACGTATAGCAATTTCCCATTGCTTGCGAAGTTTTTCGTTTTTAGGAAATAAATGAACGCCTTCGTGTCTGCATTCAATTGCACAAATTCTTCACAATTTATTCACGACAAACGGATTATTTAAAGAGAATTCAACAGTGGTCGTAGAAACACGGGCACAATCAAAGAGAATCTCAGTAAACGTCATGTTCCGTTTACGTTATAATACAATGTCCCCTCTAGCGGGAGAAATTGGCAGTAAGGTTCCCTATAGATTACCCCGTTTTTTTATGCAGTCAGTTAAAAAAATAGGGTCAAAATGAGGTCATTTTGACCCTTCAATTTCAAAATGACTCCATGTGCAGTCGAAGGATTAAAAGCTCGGTCAAGTGCGGATCGGGACTCGTACTATTAGGATTCCGTACATATGACAAATTAACTCTTTAATTGTTTTTAGTTGTTTAAATATAGTATATAGTACATAATGTACAGGAATTTTAAATTCCTAACTCGTTTAGTTTTTGAGATTGACCCCGTTACAAAAATTGTCCAAAACTGACAACTTTGACAACCCGCCATTTCTTCATTTTTGAAGTTAAAAAAGAAAAAAAATATATTTGTACTCTACTTAATTAGCTTTAAAAAATGACACCCCACATGCCAGGATAAGACATTTTTTTTCGTGCTCCTTTTTCATGTATTGTCTAAAACTGACGACTTTGACGGCCCGCCATTCTTTATTTTAAAAGCTAAAAAAGAAAAAAATATATTCGTACTCTGCTCAATGAGCTTTAAAAAATGACACCCCACATGCCAGCGTGATTTTTCTACCCGTATTATCTAAAAAATCGCCCAAAATAGTTTGAAAATTTAAGAAAAAGTTTTTTTTTCGGAAAATTCAATCTTTTTGTTTCAAAGCGCACCATTCCATGAATTCCTAACATTTATAATTTTTTTGGTTCGTATTCTGCGTATGACTCTTAAGGAGACCATGCTAGTGATGACCATGCTAGTAAACTTAGAGTCTATTTCACGCCGCAATACCGCCACGTTTTAGATATATGTATATGGTCTATTTTTCAAGAAATATTTTTTAAGTATTGAATTTCGAGTTTCCGATTATTTGTATAATATGGAAACAACATTAATAATCTACTACTCGACTTCAGTAGTACGCCATATCGTTGACGTTTAGCATCGTCGCATTTTCGGTGGCTGTCATCGGTTCCACGCGCCCGGCCTATTATTTTTTGTAGCCGGTTAACATGGAGAATGAAATTACTGTGGAAGTTTATCAAAAGAGTAACGGGATTGTACCTGAAGTCCAGTTTAGAGTCAAATGTAGATTCTGACGGACAATAATTAGAAAATGAAAAGATAATATTGCGATTGCAAATAAAAAACGTCGCGTTGAAGTTAACCTCAATGTCCAATGTCCAATCTGTCCAAAGTCAAAACATTTTTTATCGATTGTTATGTTATTTTTCCCTTTCCCAATTTTCACAATATTCGCAGGTATAAAAAGGAACGTTTATTTTATATGACGGTTCTCCCATGCTGAATTTATATATAGATGCGTTGTATAGGTACATGTCGCCAGAAAAATTGAGATGCCTTTGCTGTACGTAACAGAACTTCAAGTGAATATCGACGAAAGGCCCTTTATAATCCATTAAAAAATGTACGGCTTCGCACAATCATATTTTTAATTCGCGTTGAAAATATCCGATAGACGAATCAAATTTGCGCGGGTATCCGGTGTTGCCACACGTCGAGCAAGATGGCTGCTGTTACGTCACGAGAAGTCTCGCCCTCCGAAAACTTCGGTTTTTGCGACTCTATTTCTAAATTTATTGCTTATTTCTGCGGTGAGCTTTCCAATTCAAGGTGCCTTATCGATCACAAAGATTCAACGAACGCAACCATCAGTTTTTTTACGTGTTTCTTGGCTCCAAGTAGCACAAAAAAATCGATATATGAGAGGACAGGCACATTTTGTCGTCTACGTGTGACTAATTCACCAACTTTAACAATTAATAACTCGGAAAGTGTACGGTAAATCTCGTGGAAACTCCGCATACGCATGGACGAAGGTCTCGACAATGCTATAAAAAAAAATCGGGCTTTTATCTTGAACTCGCTCCAATCACCGTACCTCCTTAACGAAAGAAAAATCTACGTTGTTTTTTGTTCAGATTATTCCCGTCGGCGCTAGGTGTCACGCCGTCTGACAAGTTCCGCCGCAACCCGCTTAGAAGACCGCGCCATACCTCCGCCATTTTTAAAAACGAATTAAAATAAAAACCACTTAACAGCCAATAGTAGTAATTAAACGTACCCTAGGTCTCAAAAATGGTAAGACAACCTTTCCTTTTAAAAGGAAATCTTGATAAACAGCTATTTTTTCCTCGCCTTAAGGTATCTCTCCCCTTAATTGCCACGCGTAATTGTAACGAGCGAAATGACACTGCACAATGCCACACGAATCCAATGTTGACCGTATACCGAGATAGTAATGCGGCGAACCCGCAAAGCCCGCTGTATTATAAATTCCGTATAGCCGTGTCGAGTCGGGTTGTATATCGTCTTCTCGTGAATTATGAGATAGCGGAAGAAATAACGCCTAGTCACGTTGCGACTAAAGTTTCGCAATAGGTATCTTTCATCTCCGCGAGCGACTATGCATTTATGTATTTCGCTCACATGATGAATGGTAAGTGTGTGCGAGAAGCGCTACACAAGATAACCGTGAATAACGCGGCTGTTACCAACATCCCCTCCCTCTCCCCCCGCCGCTTTACCCGGTTATTATATTGTATCAACGCTGACACACGTCAGGAGCGCGTCAACGCGAGAACAATGTTTTTCACGCTTTGATAGATAATTATATATATATATATATATATATATCATTTTACTTTATACTAATAATAATAATCACTAACAATCGGAAGAAGAATAATGATGATGAAAAATATTATCACTGTGATGGCAATAGATAGATAGACTAATTTAGTCATTCTTGCCTCTCGGGCTTAGGAATGTTACCTCAATTTACAGTGGTTACGCGGTACTCAAGTTTGCATCGTTGGAATGCAACGAAATCCTTTTTTACTTATCCCTTTCTTTATTCTTATTATTATCCAAACCTTTATTTTCCAAGTTTAACTTATGGAACCCCAATAAGGGATTGGGGTAGAACATCCATAAGTCGAATTTCCATAACCGAATATCCAGAAGTACGAATAGCCATGAGTCGAATATCCATAGCTGAATATCCATAAGTCGGATAAGTCGAATATCCATAAGTGAGTATAGAGTAGAAATGAGCACCAGAAATGGCGGGAGGTAGAGAAACAGTGAGTATAGAGGGTGAGTTTGTTTGGGTTATGGACCCAAACAAACTCACTTATGAATATTCGTACTTATGGATATTCGATATGTCGAGTATATCGAATGTATAAATACAATTTCAGACGTCCTTTGTGAAAAGAATGTTCTGAAAAATAGAATCACTCTTGAATCCTCCGAGTGACTCTCATAACCTCAAAAGATCTACATCCAGAGCTGACAGAGCTGAAAAAAGAGCGGAAAACAGATTATTCACTGCAGTAGCATTTTTACGATTTACTATGGAGGTAGATTTAATAGACAACTCGCAGTAAATCAAGAACGAAGTTATTGCTTTCGTTTGCGGCTATAGTTTGACCGGCCATATTGAAATATCGCTGCGCCACCTGTAGGACGTGAAAATCGTGAATTACGAGTGAATCGTACGACGTTGCCAAAGCTCATGTCTATTTTAAGGGGGGATTGTCTTTTTTTTCGCAAAATTTACCGCTTTTTGGGAATTTTTTTGTGAAGAAAGTATACAACGGAAAACTTGTGAAACTTGGCATATAGTTTTATTGATCTGTTTACTACATCCAAAAAAAATGTTTAAACAATTTCATCAAAAAATCCGCCTCCCACCCCCCTCGACGCGCGATGGTCCTTTTTTGATGGTGTGCACGATTACAGCCTTCACGTTCATCCTGCAACAAAAACCCAAAAAGCATTTTACTTTAGACACATATAGCTATCGTTCGATGAAGGGGAAAAAAAAATTGACTATTTGGTGACGTTTTGAACTTGAAGTATCGATTTTTCGAAAAAAATTGATCGATTTTTTGTTATAAATAAAAAACTATTAAACGTATTGCTTTTTTGCTTCATCAAACGATAAAAGGATGTCAGCTGAGCATTCTGTCCAAATTTGAAGGCAATCGGTTGAATAGTTTTTGAGAAATCGTGCACACCATCAAAAAAGGACCATCGCGCGTCGAGGGGGGTGGGAGGCGGATTTTTTGATGAAATTGTTTAAAAATTTTTTTGTATGTAGTAAACAGATCAATAAAACTATATGCCAAGTTTCACAAGTTTTCCGTTGTATACTTTCTTCACAAAAAAATTCCCAGAAAGCGGTAAATTTTGCGAAAAAAAAGGATTTTTAATAGGATTTTTAAACATGGAATTAAACCCCCCTTAATAGGATTTTTAAACATGGAAAATCAACATTCTGATAATTCTTGTTTAAAATGTGTATCATTATTATTATTCTTTTAAATAGTATAATTTTATTTATAATTAACATTAGATTTGTCGTAGTTGTTATTGTTATTTTTATAATCATCATCGTCATCATCGTCATCATCATCGTCATCATCATCATCGTCATCATCATCATCATCGTCATCATCATCGTCATTATCATCGTCATCATCATCGTCATCCTCATCGTCATTATTATTATCATTATTATCATTATCATCTTCATCATCATTATCATTGATCTTATGACCACCATCATCATCATTATCATCATTATATAACTTATTATAACACAGTCATCATCATCATCGTCATTATTATTGTCATCTTCATCATCATCATCATCGTTATCATCATTGTATAACTTATTACAACACAGTTAGGAGACTCTCAGCATTATAAATAATTCAATCGTTCCCGTCCCCCACACAAAACTCGGCGTCACGTCCAGCCAAGCAGATCGTATCGTCCAACGACCTCAAGTTCGATGCTCCAAAACTATCATCAGCATATACTGTAATGTGCAGCGTTCGATATTCGATCATCGTAATCGATAATAATATACTGCAAAAAGATTAAGAGAGCGTGGCGATAAGCACGAAAAGAAAACTATTCAGACGATAATTGTATAATCGAGTCGTATCAAGGGGTCGCATTGTATAATTAATAAATAGTCTTGCCAAGGTTGAGTTTTTTTTTTCAATGCAAAATACTGACAAAAAATGAAGTTGTTATTACTTGAAGGAAGCGTCGCCATTGCTGCATGAGGTTTTTTTTTCTCAAAATTTTGAATGTTATGAAAATTACAAGCTGTAGGAATGGTATCAAGATCCGATTACGGAGAGGTGGAGGTCATTGATTAAAACTGCTTCGAATATTAAGATACCCGATATTGCGCGATATTGTCCAGCCAATGTGCGCATTATTGATTTTGTATTATATCTATTGTATACTTACGCGTATATCAGCAACGCTACATTAGCACTCTTGAGCCTCTTATCGTGCAGAGCTTGCTTTAAACGCATCAGTTGCAGTCGATAACGATCCCCGGTGATGTTTACGTACGATTTCAGCGGCTCGTGATACACGACAGGCTCTCGTTTGGGTGCTTCCCCGCGCTCCTTGTTGTCCATAGAGAAATCACGACTTTGGAAGCGGCGAAAGCATTCTTTGCACGATGTACTAGCAAACGATGCCTTTTCGCGGCCGATTTCTTTGCCAGGAAAAAATGCAGTATAATTCGCCGCAAATGTGACTTATTTGTTAAAAATATATTTTTTCAAAACAAGCCTTTATTTAAGGGGCTATACCAGTGTGAACGCTGAAAATTGGGGTGATTTTCGGGATTTTTTTGGGAGAAAAGTATTCAATTAAATGTTTTGGAAAATTAAGAATATGTTTGGCTATATTTGACCTATATTACGTAATTTTTTTATGGATAAATATTGAGATCCAAGCGACTTATGCGCTGCCTTCGGAGGCACAAAAAAAAGTTCCTCCACTGCTGATATGATTACGGCCGATTGAGTAGCTAAAACCGAAAAAGGAAAAAATGTCGTTAAACTGGAAGGTATTTCCTGTACAATGACGTAGGATTTTCGAAAAATATCAAAATCTAACAATATGGCGTAGTTATAAAAAAAAAGTCTGTTTTTTTGCCTACAAAACGGTCGTTTTTTCAATGCCAAATCGTCAATTTTCATCCAATCAAAAATATCCTACGTCATTGTAGAGTACGTATATTCAAGAGTAATCAGTCCAAATTTCAAGTCAATCGAATAATTGCCCTTTGAGTTACAATCCCAGCAAATTTGAAAAATCTCATTCCATATTCTTGAAGTACAAACTGTCGAAAAAGGCAACCAAAGCCATCGATTTTTTTAAAGTGTCACACTGGTATAGCCCCTTAATGTACCAAAAAGTAGAAAATAATTTTTTCACCATGTCACCTACATATGACTATAAATAAAACCTTGTACCCTAATATTTGGTCAATTCAACTAAATTAAGCTATTTAATTTAGTCCAATAGTAATTAGAGCGATCATAATCACGCGTTTATACTCAGTTTCAGGATTTTTATTTAAGAAATGTAAGGTTGCTTTACACTAAATTAAATACAGTTGATATGTTAACGGATTTAGTAGTTTGCATCGTTGAAATGCAATGAAAGTGATTATTTTTTGATTGCTCGAATTTCTTCTGCCCAATATTCGTTACGGAAAAACCCTCAATCATTCTTTAGTTTGCTTATTTAGAAATCTAGAATTCAAATTTGCACAAGAAGATATTTGTAAATCATAAAAATGTGGACGTGAAAATATAGGAAAGAATTTTCGATGCATTCCAACGATGCAGACTTGAAGACTATACAGGCGGCGATTATTGATTACGATTTGTCATGAGATAAGAGATTTGATTCACTTTTATTTTCCTGTCGACAGATTGCGGAACAACGTCGGGCGATTCAAGGAGATCGGCGAGGAAGGGAAACGCAGTCAGTTGGACAACTTGGCTGATCAAAGACGAGCCTGAGGACACAGAAGAGAGAGAGAGAGAGAGAGAGAGAGAGAGAGACCGAAAAAAAGAAATTTTGGAAGAGAGAAAATCATACAGTAAACGGAGAAGCCATTCTTCTCTTCTTATCCTCGAGAGTGACCGCGAGACTGCCGATCGTTATTCAGTATCGATAAAAAGATAGAAATTAAGTCCGGTCATCACCGAGAGATTCAGAATCTGTGATATTCCTATCCACGGATACGAAAGTAATATACACTTCCGGAAGTGCCTTTCACAAAAACACTAGACTGACGTGTATTTTTTAAATATTAAAAAAAAAGTACTTAATGGGATTAAGATCGAGGTAGCAACGACTCGACGTGTCTCGCGACCCGGCCTGCTCATAATTCTGCACTGCTCATTATTCTTGCGGTATTTATCATTCGACCCAGCGGGGCTTAAGGTCGTGCGCGTAAGGGGAGGAAAAAATCGACCGTTCTCGTACTCAAGATCGGGTCATTTTCGGCGATTTTTTGTTCTTTTTTTTTGTCCTCATTGGCATTTTGATACTCGTGGAGTGTCACAAAGGGAGGGGAGGATTTCGATGCGTCGAACATGGAACGACACAAGACAGGGACCAGTCCTAATCCGAAGGAAAAAGCCGGCATATTGTCGGTGCTGATGTGGTGGTAAATTGAATTTTTGAACAATATTATTGTGAACAATATTATTATGAATACTATGAACAATATTGTTGGGTGTAGGAAAACTATATACACTAGTGGCATTAATTCTGGATACTTTCAATCGAGATTTTGAATGTTGAAAGTGTCGAGAATTAAGGAGGGAGATACTTTAGGCGAGGAAAATAATTGCTGGTTTTCGTTATCTTTTTTTAAAAGGAAAGAATTCTTCACTATTTTTTAGACGCAGGGTATATTTTACCACTACTTTTGGCTGTTACATGGTATTTTTTTAATTATTAATCTTTATAAATGGCGGTGGTATGGAACAGTCTTCTAAACGGGTTGCGGCGGATGTTGTGAGACGGCGTGACACGTAGCGTCGACGGCATTGAGGTAGTCCTATCGCCAGGCTTCAATCCATAGGATTTTCATGTTTTTTTTTTTGAGCTCCAGTGAATATATTAATAATCGTCTCTGTAAAATTTCGGGGTTGGTTATCGACCTAATTACAGAGAAAAGAAATATTAATATTGCGTGTTTTCGTGGAGGAATTCCGAGATGATATACAAAAACCCAATTTCCGGTCGCTACAAAAGTGTATATAACAGTGAGAATCCGTCAGATTCTTAAAAATAATCAAATTTATATACTGAACACTTGTAGTAATCCAATGCTCTCAGAAAAAATTACGCTTATTGACTTAATTTTTATGTAATATCGAGTTTAATTTGAACTTCCGGTATTGGATTTATCACCACTTGCTACGATAAAGAGACGTGACAGCAAGGCAACAGCTGACTGTCGTCCTAACCTCATCTCACTCATTCGAATTTCCACACATATTTCAGTTTTAACCGACATATTTCGCCGACACAAATTTTCCACGCTTTTTACCAGCCGTGGCCCGAATACAATGCTTTGTATTTCCCGCATCTGACATTGTTTTGACGGATCGACGTTGAAGAGCACGGAGGTTAAACTCTCCTGGTTGAGTAAAAAGAGACAGAGATAGAATCAACGTTGCCAAATATCAAACCTAGAAATACTGCGCGAATCGTTGGAGTAACTATTTTTTCAGTTTTCTAATTAAATGTGAACATTCATTAAACAGTTTACACATGGAAAATGTTTGTTATTACTAATTATTTTTTTTGCATATGTTAAAAATATAAATTGTACAAGTCTGAAATGTGAACAGTGGTATGACTAGTGTGAAGCGATAGGACTACCTTAAGGTATTCCTTTCACGAACCCGATTTTTTAACAATTAACTGATTTGAGTCTATAATCAAGTACAAAATACATCCCAGTATAAGTACTGGCAAAATTTCAAGCCAAGTTACCGAACTTTTAACGTAAAATTACGACTCTAAAAATCGTCTCATTTATACGGCGCTATATGAAGATTTTTATGTAATAATTTATACACTAAATAACTCTAGACGCCTGATATAAACTGCTCACGCGTGTAAAAAAATCTAAAGATTCCGTAACGACAATAAAAACAGGGGGTCACCGAATGTTTAAAGAAAATATTAATGATGTAACTTAGAAAATTGTGATTAGCAGAAGAATTCTCGTGGCCGCGACATTGTTAGAGAAAATGTAAAAATGTCTAATTCTACTAAATTTGCGCGAAATTCTTTATTCCAGTTTATCGTTGGGCATGATAATTGATTGTGACTTATTTTTATTAAGCGCTACTTAATTTAACCAATGATTCGGAAGGGCCCTCCTTATGCCCCCACAAAATACGGCCCTACGTGAAAGGAATACCTTAATCCAAAAAAAAACCAACCGAGATTTTTCTTTCATTAAGGCGTCTGGCTACCTTGGCCGATCGAAAAATGGGTATATTAAAAAAAAATTAAACTCGAAAGTATGGGCCGGAATATTTTTATTTTTTTTTACACAACTTCAGAAAGGGCTTTAAGAATAACGTTAATAAATTTTTGTTCAAAATATCAAAAAATGGCGCCGTTATGCACATTGCCGCGGAGGTCCTCCGCACGATACGCGCGGTCGTTGTCCCAGCTGTTACCCGGTCATGTCACATCAGAAAAAAAAATCAGCTCATTCGTGAGTAGTGTCGCTAGAATGTAGCGTAGCGGTTTTTTTTCGACCATTAAAAAAATTATGGTGAGCCGACGAAAAAAATGTGTATTTTTCACCGAAATTTTTCGAGCGAAATTGATCATAACAGGTGAGGGTTTATTAAAAAAAAAAATGTTTAAATTACATGGTGGCCAGATGCCTCAACACTCATACGTGTTAATTAATTGTGAACCAAGAAATCGTGAGAAATGTTGAAAATCGATTAAATGGTACGCTTCGAAACAAAAAAATTGAATTTTCCGAAAAAATGACTGCATTTCGCAATAAAAAATACTTTTTAGTAATTTTCAAGAACATTTAGGGTCACATTTTAGACAATAAGGTTAGAACGATTTATACCGAATTTCATCAGAATCGGTTTATTAGTTTTTACCATACCGCCGCTATTTCTAAAGATTATTTTTGAAAAAGTACTCTGCCAAAAGGCGTAATAAAACATACCCTGAGTCTCAAAAATGAGCAAGAAGTGTTTCCTTTATAAAAATCATGAAAATCAAATTTTTTTCTCACCTAAAAGTATCTCCCCCCTTAATTCCATTAGTGCACATAATTATTTCGGGTTACGTGTTTGATAATATTGTTTGAAGGGATACAAGAGGTTTTCAACACACATACAGATATATATAGGGTGGCTCAATATGACCTGATATTTTAATTTATTGATAAACCATATTATTTATTTAAAAAGCACGAATATTTTTATTCCAATATAAGGTACGAACATGGAGGTTATGTGTGAAACACAATATCCGATAAATTGCTGCCTCGTCCCTGTTTGAAAACGTTCACTCTTCCGACGCAATTTTCAATATCATTTTGGGCTAATTGCGGACTAATTTCACTAAAGGATAACACCACTCTAGTGGTAAAAAATAAGACCCAATTTTGACAATTTATTTTGGGAGTATGCAAAAGGAATAGAATTTCTTTTGAGAGGGTTTATTTAACACATATTAAAGTATTTATTAAAACAGATTTATTATAATTTTCATACAAAATGGCGGCGACAGAGCCCATCTTGAAAAACGTGTTTTTTTACAAATAGCTTCACGGGAGGACGGTTTTCTCGTAAAGTATAAGACCTGGAACAAAAAGCAAGAAAAATATAATCTATATATTATTAGCTATGAGACTACGTAGGTATTTTTTTTCATCAAATTTTGAAAAAATGGCGCACTTTGAAAGAAACGAATCGATTTTTTGCCCAAAATATAAGCAGTAAATTGTTTATAAAAAAAAACGTTTACATTTAATCAAAAAACGGCTACGTACTCCCATAGAGAATGTAATTGTGAAGCTACGTGTTCGAGTAATCCGTCCTCCCAGTTTGAAAAAAAGTGGTTACGAGAAAAACGCGTCGTAGGAGGCGCCTGAAAGAAGTTCGAGGCGCTGCGGCAAAATCGATAACCGAACCTTTAAAAAAAAATTGCTACAGGACCAATTGCATATTGTTTTTATGACCCCAAAATGTTTTTGAAGCAAAAAAAAAAACATTTTTCCAAAATCCTAGAGTGGAACTATGCAGTAACAATGCAGCAAATAACAATTTCTACGCGTTGCTCGATCGTGTAATCCTCCACGACTAAACCTCAATACTTCCTGATGACAGTTGTCAAATATTAGACCTCCATAAAGCTAGCAGAGCAAAGTCCCCAAAGTGGATTCAATTGGTATCATAATTTTGGGCTTTTTATGTGCTAATTTTGTGATCCATTAAAAAATGTTGTGCTCTTGTCGTTTAGCGGGTAATTAGAAAACAAACGTGCTATGTTGGCTTACCATCAAGCTAGCGGAGCACTTAATGATCTTTGCCATATCTAAGAATGAAACTACGTGATATTTATGTGCTTTTCATGTGCTTTGCGAATATCGAACAGCCAAACCCCATTTTTTTTTGCCCAATATAGACCCTCAAAAAACCCTCCAATAAGAGCATATACCATTTTTTGGATATTCTGAAATGAAAGTGTATCATATTTATGTGCTTTTTATGTGCTCTACGAATATCCAAGAGCCAAACCGCTAAGACGCAAATTTCTCCCAAAACCACCCCTACAAGACCCAAGCTACCCGCCAATACGAGTATTGGTTATTTTTTCGATATCGCAAAATCAAAGCAGTCCACATTTATGTGCTTTTTATGTGCTCTACGAATATCCAAGAGCCAAACCGCTAAAACGAAAATTTCTCCCAAAACCACCTCTACAAGACCCAAACTACCCGCCAATATGAGTATTTGCTATTTTTTCGATATCGCTAAATCAAAGTAGTCCACATTTATGTTCTTTTTATGTGCTCTATGAATATCCAAGAGCCAAACCGCTAAAACGAACATTTCTTCCAAAACCACCCCTACAAGACCCAAGCTACCCGCCAATACTCGTATATTACGCCAATACCCGCCGATATTCATAGAGCACATAAAAAGCACATAAATGTGGACTACTTTGATTTAGCGATATCGAAAAAATAGCCAATACTCGTATTGGCGGGTAGTTTGGGTCTTGTAGAGGTGGTTTTGGGAGAAATTTTCGTTTTAGCGGTTTGGCTCTTGGATATTCGTAGAGCACATAAAAAGCACATAAATGTTAAATACTTTGATTTTGAGATATCGAAAAAATAGGCGTATTTGCTTAAAAATACTTGTATTTGCGAGTAGCTTGGGTCTCGTAGGGGTGGTTTTGGGAGAAATTTTCGTTTTAAGCGGTTTGTCACTTGGATATTCGTAGGGCACATAAAAAGCACATAAATATGATATATTTTCATTTCAGTATATACAAAAAATCGTATATGCTCTTATTGGAATGTTTTTTGAGGGTCTATATCGGGCGAAAAAAATAGGGGTTTGGCTCTTCGATATTCGTAAAGCACATAAAAAGCACATAAATATCACGTAGTTTGATTCTTAGATATCGTAAAGATCATTGAGTGCTTTGCTAACTTGATGGTAAGCCAACAGTGCACTTTTGTTTTCTAATTACTCGCTAAACGACAAGAGCACAAAAATTTTAAATGGAGCACAAAATTAGCACATAAAAAGCACATAAATGTGGACTACTTTGATTTTGCGATATCGAAAAAATAGCCAACACTCGTATTTGCGAGTGGCTTGGGTCTTGTAGGGGTGGTTTTGGATGAAATTTTCGTTTTAGCGGTTGGGCTCTTGGATATTCGTAGCGCACATAAAAAGCACATAAATGTGGACTACTTTGATTTAGCGATATCGAAAAAATAGCCAATACGCGCATTGGCGGGTAGTTTGGATCTAGTAGAGGTCGTTTTGGGATAAATTTTTGTTTGAGCGGTTTGGCTCTTAGATATCCGTAGAGCACATGAAAAGCACATAAATGTGGACTGATTTGATTTTGCGATATCAAAAAAAGAACCAATACTCGTATTAGCGGGTAGCTTGGGTCTTGAAGGGGTGGTTTTGGAAGAAATTTGCGTTTTAGCTGTTTGCCTCTTGGATATTCGTGGAGCACATAAAAAGCACATAAATGTGGACTACTTTGATTTTGCGATATCTAAAAAATAGCCAATACGCGTATTGGCGGGTAGTTTGGGTCTTGTAGAGGTCGTTTTGGGATGAATTTTCGTTTTAGCTGTTTGGCTCATGGATATTCGTAGAGCACATAGAAAGCACATAAATGTGGACTGCTTTGATTTTGCGATATCGAAAAAATAAACAATACTCGTATTGGCGGGTAGCTTGGGTCTTGTAGAGGTGGTTTTGGGAGAAATTTGCGTTTTAGTGGTTTGGCTCTTGGATATTCGTAGAGAACATAAAAAGCACATAAATATGATACACTTTCATTTCAGAATATCCAAAAAATGGTATATGCTCTTATTGGAGGGGTTTTCGAGGGTCTATATTGGGCGAAAAAAAATAGGGGTTTGGCTGTTCGATATTCGCAAAGCACATAAATATCACGTAGTTTCATTCTTAGATATGGCAAAGATCATTAAGTGCTCTGCTAGCTTGATGGTAAGCTAACGGAGCACTTTTGTTTTCTAATTTCGTGCTAAACGACAAGAGCAGAAAATTTTCTAATATAGCACAAAAATAGCACATAAAAAGCACAAAATTTTGATATCAATTCAATCCACTTTGGGCACTTTGCTCTGCTAGCTTTATGGAGGTCAATATTAGTATTCTATGTTCGCCCGAAAAAAAATGGAGCGCAATTGAAAATGTCAGGTCATTTTGAGACACCTTTTATCAGGTGGTTGCAAATGAAATCGATAATCGATGGCGTTAGGTGCACTATTTTCTCGAATTAACGGGGGTACCTCATCCAGACAACAGGTTTTTCAATATCTTTTTACGAAAAAATGGGAGCATTTATTGCACTGAATCAAATTATATAATAATATTGACGTTCAAATGAATACAAAAAAATGTCATGAGCGAAAAAAAAATGGCGGCGCTAGAGGTGCTCGAACTTGGCTCCTAGAGTTTGCGCCGTGGAACGCCCAGGTCCTTGGAGTTAACTAAAATCAACGAAACAATTTTTTTTTCAATAAAATAAGTCATTCCGCCTTGCATGAACCTAAATTTAGCACAAAAAAAAGAATTGTAAATTTGAGGACAAAAAGAATTTTAAAAAACACTTTTTTACATAAACAAATTGTTAAAAACAATATTTATTATAACAATTTATACGAAATTTTAGGTTTGTACAAAGGCCGATAAGTTAAGGGGCTGTACCAGTGTGAACGCTGTAAATTTGGGTGATTTTCGGGATTTTGTTGGAAGAAAAGTACTCAATTAAATGTTTCGGAAAAACAAGAATATATTCGGCTACATTTGACCTATATTACATAATTTTTTCATAGAAAAATAGTGAGATCCAAGCGACTTATGCGCTGCCTTCCGAGACGCCAAAAAAAAAAGTTCCTCCACTGCTGACATGATTCCGGCCGACTGAGTAGCTGAAACCGAAAAAGGAAAAAATGTCGTTAAACTGGAAGGTATTTCCTGTACAATGACGTAGGATTTTCGAAGAATATCAAAATCTAACAAAATGGCGTAGTTATGAAAAGAAGTCTGTTTTCTTGCCTATAAAATGGTCGTTTTTTCAAATACCAAATCGTAAATTTTCATCCAATCAAAAATATCCTAGGACATTGTAGAGTAAATATATTCAAGGGTACTCAGTTCAAATTTCAAGTCAATCGGATAATTGCTCTTTGAGTTACAATGTCAGCAAATTTGAAAAATCTCATTTCGAGAAAAACGCTTTTAAAGATTTAACTATCGATTTTTTTAAGACAAAATGATATTGATATTAATTACATAAATGATAATGATATTCTTGAAGGTATAAACTGTCGAAAAAGGCACAAAAAAGACGATTTCTTGAGAGTGTCACACTGGTATAGCCCCTTAAAGAATATCTGTATAAAATTTCAAGTTGATTGGTTTATTACTTTTTGAGTTACATTCCACGGCACGGAAAAAACACGTTTCGAGAAAACCTCGTTTGAAGTTTTCGTTCTTCAAAAGTACCGTTTAGAGTGATTTATAATTACCCAAGGTTAATCTGCGATGCCAGGGCCATAGAGCAAGCCTTCTTTTAGGAAATCACTAATCTGAACTGCATTTTTCTCTTTATGTGTGAACTGTTTGTGTGAAAACGAAAAACGACGGTTACACAGGCCGAATTTTTCTTTACAATAGTCGGAAGTGGACCCTATTATTCAAAAAGTAAACTAGCAAACTTGTTTGGCTAAGAAATAAAAAGGTAGAGGCCGCAAAGGGCGCACGCTCGTTTACCTACCCTCGGTACTTTTGGAGGGCATCACTTCGGCGACTTCCCAGAGACCTTTAGGACTTTCTGTTGGGCTTCAAACTTTGTGAATATGGTCTTCAGATACTAAATGAATTTTTAAGGGGTAAGGCCACAGTAGAATTTAAAAAAAATCGATTTTTTTTCTCGCTGATACTGTGCTTTATCATCATAAGAATAAGTTACTATTCGATTTATAGCAAGACATTTTTTTTTCACCGACTTTGAGCGTATAACGTAAGCCCACCTCTGGCACGGCCATAGAGTACCTAAAACTTTAAACGCGTTTTTCTCGAAACAGCTTCTTTCCAATTGGCGTGACAAATAACTTCAATAATTTTCACTCGATTTACTTCAAATTTAAAATTTACATTCCTAATTGCATTTCACAGAGAAGTACGTACGGAATTTCTGACTAATCGAAAACTTTTCGTTTTATGAGCAGTTTTATACGAAATTTTTCAGTGAAAATTCGATCAAATACATACAACTCAATTCAAATATCTACAACTTTTGAATAAAACAATATTTTTCAAATTCCATACGTACTTGCCTGGGTATTCTGATGGAGATTGACGAAAATTTTTGTTTTTTCTTCTAGGTAAAAAATTGTGGATGCTAAATGTCACGCCGCGGAGCGCCTAAAAAAAGACAACAAAAAAAATATTAGTAGTCGGCCATTATGTACATCGAAAAAAAACATGTATTTTCTAACAGCTTGATATTCATACTAAATAGATGTGTAATTAATTTTATGAGTAAATCACTTCTTTTTCATACGAAAAAAAATTGTTAAATTCGCACATGATTTTATACCCGTTCCTGTGGTCTAACCCCTTAAAGCAATGAAAAAAAATTAATATCTGGAGGACGTTCCCCCCTTGAAAGTTGGCAATACACATAGGGGTTGGTACAATCCCGCCAAAACGTCATCGTCTCTGCTTCCGCTCATAAACGACCGATTTCACATGCAAACACCTAACATATAAATAAATATATACCGTCGTCATATGGAAGAAAACGGCATCTACAAAAAAATCGAAAATGCGTTTTACTACACAGAACGATGGGAAATTTTGTACTGATCCCAACGGTACCAAAAACATATTTTCGATTTTTTTTTCTTCCATATGACGGCAGTATAGTTCCGCACGTTATCGCGACAATGTCATTTTTGCACGCTGTTGACTGTGTTTTTTATTTTATTTTCTAAGGTGGACAGTGGGCATATTCAAGCTTGGATACCAGAAGGAATTGGAGCTTGAGGATCTTTACGATCCACTTACGACCGATCGATCAAACGTACTCGCCGACAGATTGGACAAGTACGCCCAGTTTTAAGGATCACGCGGTCTCGTGAAATTTGGATACGTCTGGAATAAGATTCCAATGTTCTAATTCGCGTTCTTTGTTTGCAGGCAATGGATCAAAGAGCTGGAAAATGCGAAAAAGTCGAGGCGTCAGCCGAGCCTCCTCAAAACTATATTTCGCACCTTCCTGTGGGAATATTTCATTCTCGCGACGATGCAGGTGCTCAACGAATTCGTCATCAGGTATAATTAGCAGTCTTCGTGGTGGCCTCTATTGTTCGGGATTTGTTGTTGGAGAGTAAATCGTAATATATGAGGAAAAGTATCCGTCCTGTGCTATTCGTCGGTACTTTAACTACATGATTAAAAAAAAATGGTTTAAGGCGTTAGGCCACAGTAACGGGTATAAAATCATCTGCGAATTCAACAATTTTATTTCGTATGAAAAAGTGATTCACTCATAAAATTAATTACACATCTATTTAGTATAAATATCAAGATGTTAGGGTTTTTTTTCGATGTACAAAATGGCCGTCTACTCGAAACTTCTCGAAACAGCTTTTTTCCAATTGGCGTGACAAATAACTTCAACAATTTTCACTCGATTTACTTCAAATTTAAAAGTTATGTTCCTAATTCTATTTCGCTAGGTAAACTTTTCATTTTACGAGCAGTTTATGAGCAGTTATATCGAAATTTTTCACTGAAAATTCATTTCTTAAGTTCAAATACCTACAACTTTTGAATAAAACAATAGTTTTTAAATTCGGTACGTACTTCTCTAGGTATTCTAATGTAGATTGACGAGAATTTTTGTTCTTTGTTCTCGGTAAAAATTGTGAATGCTAAATGTCACGCCGCGGAGCGCCTAAAAAAAAGATAACAAAAGAAAATATTAGTAGTTGGCCATTAATGCATCGAAAAAATATATATATATTTTCTAACAGCTTGATATTCATACTTAATACATTTGTAATTAATTTTATGAGTAAATAACTTGTTCATACGAAAAAAAATTGTTAAATTCGCACATGATTTTATACCCGTTACTGTGGTTTTATTTCTTGAATCGATCGATATACTATCCAAAAATATATTCACAAAGTTACAGAGGCCAATTGTAAATATTTTCGAAGATACGAGGCCAAAGGCAGAAAAGCGATTGATATTTGATATTGATCTTTCCTCCTACTGAAAACTTTGAAGTGCGTTTTCTCCAGTTTTCATTTTCCGCTTTTTCCAAATTGGCGGACGTGATGGCAAAAAAAAACTAAACGATCTATTGGATCAAACCAAAGTTTATTTTCTTCAGTATGAAAATCTCTTCAATGTGAATTTAAAAAGTCGTTGAAAAAGTCTTTTTACACAATTTTTATAGCACGTTGAAGAGTTTTTTTTTTAACACAATTTTTTTCCAAACTTGGGAAAAGTTATAATTTCACGATTTTTTTCAGCTTCTTCTTAATTCATCCAGAAAAAATATGACAATTGAAAATTTTATTGGTTTATATGGTTAAGTAAAGAATTACGAGCTGCATCTTTCCGCCGATTGGGGACTGCAGTGGCAAGAAGCAGATGGAATAGGCTGATAAATCTGCAGTCATTTATATTGTTTCACGTTCAACATTTTTTTTAATACATTTCAAATATACATGAAAAGATACCTCAATGTTTACCGGGCTCACTTGTTTTTTTCCCTTCTGAAAAAATTCCCGAACAAACGCTTTTTTTCGACCTTCTAATTCAGGCTCCCGCCTTAACGTACACTGTTGAGGCCTCTGCCGAAAATACAAATATTGCGGCTTGGCAGGTCCGAAAAATGCGAGATGATTCTTGCAAAGTAACATTACAGTTATAGTCTGTCGAGGTAAATTTTCGAATTTCGAACAAAAAAACCGCGACAGCAAAGTCACATTTTGAAGTCGAAACATTTATTTTCAAATTTAGCGTTTCGAGGGTTTATAAAAAATTACCTCGTAACTCCGTCCCTAATTGACACTTCCGTATAATTTTTTTTCCGCCGCGTTAAACTAGACAATAATAAGCAACAGTTAAAAAAACGCTTTATAAAAAATGCTGGAGGTACCTAGCCCCCTTGACCTCCCTCGTCCGCCAGCATCCTAAGAAAAGGGGCCACAACGAATAAATGAAGAACAAATATTGCGATTCACATTTTACACTATTTTTTAAAATTTTTTGCAGATTGGGCACACCGCTGCTTCTCGGAGGACTTCTCCGTTACTTTCGAACGGACGACGAGCAGGATCGACGCGAAGGCTTTACGACGGCGATACTCTACGCGTCCGGAATTTGCATAGCCACCGCGATAAACACGATCACGCTGAATCAGGCGATTTTTGGAGCGTTTCACATCGGCGGGCGCATCAGAATCGCCGTCTGCTCAGTCGTCTTTCGGAAGGTTTACATTTATTTTTATTTTCCGATTGACAAAATGACAAAAGTTTCCTAATCCTAATCACTAATAAACAAAATTACAAGTTTCCTAATCCTAATATCAAATAAACAAAATTACGCCAGTTTCCTAATCCTAATATCAAATAAACAAAATTACACCAGTTTCCTAATCCAAATCTCTAATAAAAAATGCCGAAAAAAAAACACTTCGATGATTTCTTTCTTTTTTTTCCGAAGGGTCTGCGTCTGAGTACAACAGCACTGGGTGAGACCGCGCCGGGGAAAGTGGTAAATCTCCTGGCCAATGACGTCAACCGATTCGATTTGGTATCGATATTTATAAATCATATGTGGTCGGCTCCGCTTTCGGCCGTCATAATCGGATATTTCTTGTGGACCGAGGTCGGTTACCCGGGACTCATCGGTATCGCTGCGGTCTTTATTGTCGTACCGGTTCAATGTGAGTTAGCAACGTTTTACCAGTACTTACGGCCTGACTTTGAGATAGCCGCTGATTTGAAAAGTCCAGGATTGATGGAATAGAAATAACATTTTGCGGGATAGATCCTTGGAAAGTAATTCCCTAGGCCTTCGGGGCTAGTGAGAAAGGTTACTGAATAGGTACTTTTTGAAGACCGTGGGAAAAGTAAGTCCCTAGTTCCTTTTTGAGAACTGAAAAAGTAAGTCCCCAGTTACTTTTTGATAGCCGAAAAAGTAAGTCCCTAGTTACTTTTTGAGAGTCGAATAAGTAAGGCCCTAGTGCCTTTTTGAGAACTGAAGAAGTGGGATCCTAGTTACTTTTTGATAACTGCAAAAGTAAGTTCCTAGTTACTTTTTTAGGAGTGAAAGGGTAATCCTCTAGTTACTTCTTGAGGAGTGAGAAAAGTAACTCTAGTTACGTTTTGAGAACTGAAAAGTTACTTTTTGGGGAGTGCTGAAAGTAACTCTCTAGTTACTTTTTAAGGAGAGAAAAGGAAGTCCCTAGTTACACTTTGAGTAGTGAGAAAAGTAAGTCCCTACCTTTTGGGGCCTGGAAAAACCAGGTCCCCAGTTACATTTTTGACGACTGAGAAAGGCAACTTTCTAGTTACTTTTTACGGAATGAGAAAATTGACACTCCAGATAGTTTTGAAGGCTGTGAAAAAGTAGGTCCCTTGTTATCATTTGAGAACTGAGCAAAGTAGGTCCCTAGTTTGTTTTTAATGAGCGAAAAAAAGTAAAAGAAAACCGTCTGGTTAGTTTTTGAGAAATGGGACACGTAAATCCCTAGTTACCTTTTGCTGACGGTGAGGAAAGCACTTCTCCAGTTACCACTTGATAACCGAGGAAAAGTTAGGCCCCAGTTACGGTTTGAGGACTGAGAAAAGTACCTTCCTAGTTACTTTTTGCCAATTAAGGGGAAAAACACTATATATTTTTTCAACCGCTGTGAAAAAGCAAATCTCTAGTTACTATTCGATTACCGTAAAAAAATAAGTCCCCAGACACATGTTGAAGACTCAGATATGTAATTCCCTAAGTTCTTTTTGAGGACTGAGATCAGTAACTTCCTAGTTACTTTTTGCCAACTAAGAAAAGTAACACTAGATATTTTTAACCACTGTGAAAAAGCAAGTCTCTAGTTGCTATTTGATTACCGGAAAAAATAAGTCCCCAGTCACATGTTGAAGACTCAGATATGTAATTCCCTAGGTACTTTTTGAGGACTGAGATAAGTCACTTCCTAGTTACTCTTGGCCAACTGAGAAACGTAACACCCTAGATATTTTTGAGGGCTTGGAAAAAGTAAGTCTAGTTACTGTTTAATTACCGGAAAAAAACAAGTTCCCAGTCACATTTCGAAGTCGGAGATAAGTAATTGTCTAGTTACTTTTTGAGACTGAGGGAAGCAAGTCCCTAGTTACGTTTCAATGAGCGAAAAAACAGCTCACATTCGATCTTCATGTCTCTTTTTCTCTGCATGCAGCCTACACCGGTAAACTGTCGTCGAAGTTTCGTCTGCAAACGGCGATAAAGACGGACGAGCGGGTGAGACTGATGGACGAGATAATATCGGGTGTACAAGTGATAAAGATGTACGCTTGGGAGAAGCCGTTCTGCGGTATGGTCGAGTTGGCGAGACGCCTCGAGCTGCGAGTCGTGCGAAAGAGCTCCTACATACGTGGCATATACATGACCTTCAATTTGTTCACGACGCGCGTCGCGCTCTACTGTACCCTCGTGACGATGCTCGTCTTCCGTGAGAACTTGACCGCCGAAAAAGTATTCGTTTTCTCGTCTTACTTCAATATACTCGCGCACACGATGTCGGGAATGTTCGTGCGCGGATTCGCCGAGATCGCCGAGTGCATGGTCGCGGTCGGTAGATTGCAGATATTCATGATGTACGACGAGGTCGAGACGGGCAACACGGCGTCATCGACGACCTTCGCCGCGTCCACCGACACGATGGACTCGTGCGACTCGAGGCCACCCTCGGGTAAATTATCCAAGAGGGAATTGCCTTACATCGACGACGATACGGCGAACAACGAGGATCGCGACGCCGCACAGAGAAAGCAAAACGGCGTGGCCAGCGACACGATTAAAAACGCGGCCAGCCTTTACGCGGGTAAGATGCGACGAAAATCACTCGGACGGGAAAAAAAACTAGCTTGGCATCGCTCAGACGGAAATACAACTGCTCTAAACCCAAAAAAACAGCACGGCGTTCAGTTTTCTTTTTAAGGGGCGAGATTCAGTCAGAGGCGTGAAAAAACGAGCATTTTCAATAACTTTTTTTTATAGTAATTAAGTTTGTTTTTCAAAAGTGGTTACACAGACTTTTTATGTTATATTTCAATTTGACTTGTACACATTTTCAAAGAAAAATATTGATTATTTATAAAAAATATCGCCATCTTTGTCGGACCCCTTCGGCATGTGGTGCTTTGCGGTGACCATCATAAAATTTTACTGGATCATCTGAAATCAATAAACCAAAAAAAATCATTAGTTTAATAATAAATCTAGTCCTTGATCGAAGCTTTTTTTTTAATTAACAAAATGGCGGCTTCCGACAGATAACATTCGATTTTCGACCAAAAAATCGCTCGTTTATTGTTTAAAAAAATAGACATTTTCAACAAAAATGAAAATCCTTCGATGAAGAACTAGTTTTTAATGCTATCAATAAGCACACCAAATTTCATCAAAATCCATCGAGTGGTTTTTGAATTATAGTGGTCACCGACTTGAAAAACATAGTTTTGAGAAAAATGCGTTTAAAGTTAACATAACTTTTTTAAATGTATTTTGATCCGCTGAATCCGAATATCACATTTTTTTGCCGAAACGTCGAACATTCAATTGTTTATAGCCAACTGTTAAAAAAAATTTTCAAACAATTAAATTCTTTCGGTATAAATGATTTTTTTTTAACATTTTGGGTAATTTTAAAACGAAAGTATTCTTTATAAAATTTTGCTAAAGTTCATAGTGTTTGAGTAATAAATTTTTGAGAATTTCTGAAAGAGTTTTCCAATTTTTCACTTGATTTATGTATAGAAATACTAATTGAAAACTTATTTACATCGAATCATCAATTTCTGGCCCATACAATAGGGCTTCTGCCGATGTGGAAGCTTTCAAAATATCAATTTGTGTTGACTTCGAAGCATTCTGCCTTCCCGGGTGTTATCGTTTGCGCGTTTGTCAGCCGCTACCTGCCATGTGGACCCGACGCCCGTTCACTAAATGTGGGATATCCCGGAAACTATTCATCGGATTGACTTGAAATTTTCAGGGAATATTTTCGAAACATCATACTTCAAGAAAATGTTAAAAAAACTATTTTTTGACAATTCTGACTGCATCTCACCCGTTGATGAGCGTATTGAAATGAGGAGGTCGAGATTTTATAGAAAAATGATACATAGTCTTGCCAAGTTTGAGTTTTATTATGACTGACAAATATTGATGAACAATGAAAAAAAAAACGATTTTTCGGACCTTCTAATTCAGGCTCCCGCCTTCACCTGAATTTGTTGTTAAGGCCTTAGGCCACAGTAACGGGTATAAAATCATGTGCGAATTTACCAAATTTTTTTCGTATGAAAAAGTCATTCACTCATAAAATGATCTATTTAGTATGAATATCAACCTGTTAGAAAAAATATATATATATATATATATTTTTCGATGTACAAAATGGCCGACTACTCGAAACTTCTCGAAACAGCTTTTTTCCAATTGGCGTGACAAATAACTTCAACAATTTTCACTCGATTTACTTCAAATTTAAAAGTTACGTTCCTAATTGCATTTCGCAGAGAAGTGCGTAGGAAATTTCTTGTTAATCGAAAACTTTTCATTTTATGAGCAGTTTATGAGCGGTTATAACGAAAGTTTTCACTAAAAAATTTTTTCTTATGTTCAAATACCTACAACTTTAGAATAAAACAATATTTTTGAAATTCCGTACGTACTCTTCTAGGTATTCCAATCTAGATAGACAATACTTTTTGTTTTATGTTCTAGGTAAACAAATTGTGGATGCTAAATGTCACAAAATATTAGTAGTCGACCATTTTGTGCATCGAAAAAAACTATATATATTTTCCAAAAAAAATGTACTCTTAGTATAATAATCAAACTTTCGTATGACCGGATACTTTCTTTGAAATTCAAAAAATTACGAAAATGCCTGTAGAAAAAAAAGTTCGATTTTCGACTAAAAAAGAACTTTAATTGTTATTAACGAATGTATAAACATATCGATAAGCATTTGACGAATGAAGGGTAAAAAATCTCCCCAAAACAATGTCTCGACTCTTTTGACCCGATAACGATCGACTTCCGGTCTCGCGTACGTTTCAGACCCGCGGGAGGCAGCGTTCGATGGCAAATGGGCGCTGAAGCTGTCGAACGTGACGGCCAAGTGGGAGCCGTGCCAGTCGGAGAACGTCCTCGATGGAGTGAACGCGTGCGTCGGCAAAGGGAAATTGTACGTGGTGATCGGGTCTGTCGGTTCGGGGAAGAGTTCCCTGCTGAAGGCTATCCTCGGCGAGATGACGTTGTCCGCGGGCAACGTCTCGATCGTGGGCACGAAGAGCTACGCCAGCCAGGAGGCTTGGGTATACGGTGGCACCGTGCGCGAGAACATACTCTTCAATTCACTCTACAATCGTCAGCGTTATCAGCGGGTCGTCAAGGCTTGCGCCCTCTTGAGGGACTTCAAGCAATTTCCTCAGGGCGATCAGACGATCGTTGGCGATCGGGGCGCCTCGTTGTCCGGCGGACAAAAAGCGAGGATCAATCTGGCGCGGGCTGTTTACAGACAGGCTGATGTCTTTCTGCTCGACGATCCTCTGAGCGCCGTGAGTAATTTTCCTCAATGGGGAGAAAACCCATAACGTTCTTCTAAGGGGTTATATACAGTCAGGAGGCCCAAAAAGATCGATTTTTCAAGAATTTTTCTCGAGAAGACCTTTAAATCTATTAAGGCGTTACCCCCACTTGTAGCGCAAAAAAAGCCTTTTTTCATGAATTTTTTAAAATAAAACTACAAAACTTTTTTAATCGATCAATATACCATCTTAAAGAACACATCTTGAAGAACTTTCAGTAATTTTTTTATTGAAAAATATTACATTGTTTAGTGGCAAATGGCCGTCAATGAAATAATGCTTTTATATACACGGTTTGCGGTGGCCAACATTGCGGCGAAGTGAATGATCTGAAAAAAAAATGCGGATGGATTTAGTCAAATATAAGTATAAACTAGTCTTTAATCGAAGGATTTTAAAAAATATTCATTTTTCACAAAATGGCGGACAGTCAAAGTTAATGGTTCGATTTTAACAGTTTTCTATCGAAAAAAAAATCGAACGATTAAAAACTACATTTTTATGTATTAAATAAGCCTGCAAAATTTCAAGAAAATCGGTTTATTAGTGTTCGAGTAATCTTGGTCACCGACTTCAGAAATGCCATTTTGAGAAAAGAGCGTTTAAAGTTTCTCTTTCAACGCGGATTCTTCTCTTTCAACGCTCATATCTCAGTCAATTTTGTTCGGATCGACTTGAAATTTTCAGGACATATTCTCAGATACTTATACTTCAAAAAAATGCAATAAAAAATCGATTTTTTCAAAATCGCACGTGGGGGTAACCCCTTAACGTAAAAATTTGTACACGTATTATGGTAACTTTAAACTGTATTTTATCATTTTTTATTTGTAAAAATAATTATTTTGAAAGCTGCTGTAACTGATCTCCGGAAGCACCTCTAAAAAAGGCCTCTTGCGGTGAACACGATATCTCCGGACTGGATCGTCTAAAATGAAAAAAACCAAAACTATTTCGTTAATATAATGGATTATCTTGTAACTGATCGAAGGAATAAGCAAAATAATAATTTTTGACAAAATGGCGGCTGCTCAAAAAAAGAAATCGGTTTTTGACAAAAATGTTGGCCTTAAATTGTTTATTAAATGGAAAATATTTATCGGTGAGAAAAAACCTTCGATTAATTACTAAAAAATATACTTGAAGAGATTGTGTTGAAATTTGAGACTGATCCGTTCAGCCGTTTCCGAGAAATCTTGCTCACCGACTCTAAAAACACAGTTTTGAGAAAAACGCGTTTAAAGTTTCAAAAGCACTTTCGAACGCTCTGACACATCATTACAAATGTGCGTGTAACTTCGAGAATATGCGCCGGATTGCCGAGAAATTTTCTGTGTGTGTACTTAAATATATGGACATTACGAAAATAAAATAATTGAAAAATCGATTTTTCGAAAATTTTAACTGTATATAACCTCTTGAAGAATCATCACAGTGTGACGGGTCGAAAAATAGCTGATTTTCGCGATTTTTTTTTCGATTGCTAAAATACGCTAATTAGCCTGATTTTTTAATGTCAAATCAAAGCACTCATGAAAAACAGGAAATACATTTTTAAACGTTTATTTTTATTTTTTTGTAAAACAAAATTTGTAAAAAAATTATTAATCAGTATGAAAGCTGCCATCTTGCTATGGAGGTTTTTTAAAAATAAAGATTGACAAAATGGTGGCAGTTTGAAAAAAAAGTATCGAATTTAGTCTAGTTTTTCGACAGTTTTTCGTTAAAAAAATATGAAGATTTAAAAAAAAGCTTCTATAGCAAGATAAAGAATGGCGTGAAGAATGTTGTGTCCAAATTTGAGAGCGTACACCGTTTTCAAAAACGATATTTCGAGAAAAACGCGTTTAGGAAAGAGTTCTTATAAAGTTAGCCTAAATATAATAATAAAAATTCCGTGCTTATTTTTTTATTTGATACATCGATTTAAGTTAAGGCGGGAGCCTGAATTACAAGGTCCGAAAAATCGTTTTTTTATTGCTTAAACCGACAGATAAACTCTTGAAGAACATTTTTACAATGTTACAGAGGCTAATTGTACATATTTTCGAAGATATTGATATTTCCTCCTATGGAAAACTTTGAAGCGCGTTTTCTTCAGTTTTCATTTTCACGATTTTTCCAAATTGGCGGGCGTCATAGGAAAAAAAACTAAACAACCTATTGAATCAAACCGAAGTTTACTTTGTTCAGTATGCAAATCTCTTCTAAGTGAATTGAAAAAGTCGTTGAAAAAGTCTTTTACAATAATTTTTATAGCGCGTTAAAGTGTTTTTTTTTCAAACCTGAGAAAAGTTTTAATTTCACGACTTTTTCAGCTTTTTCTTAATTCACCCAGAAGAAAAATATATGGCAGTTGAAAATTTAATTGGTTTATTCGGTTCAGTCAAGAATTACAAGTTGCATCTTTCCCGCCGATTGGGGACTGCATTGGCAAGACGCACATGGAACACGCTGATAAATCTGCAGTCATTTATTGTTTCATGTTGAAATGTTTTTTTTATACATTTAAAATACACATAAAAAGATACCTCAATGTTTACTGGGCTCACTTGTATTTTTCCCTTCTAAAAAAAATCCCGGATGAACGCTTTTTTGGACCTTCTAATTCAGGCTCCCGCCTCAAGGGGTTAGGCCGCAATAACGGGTATAAAGTCATGTGCGAATTTAACAATTTTTTTCTTCTATATCTTAGAAATTTGAGCTCCTGGGCAAAAACAAATGCCATATTTAAATTCAGGGCGTCAAATTCGCATATTAGTTTATAAAATAGTAAAAAAAAAACCGGTAAAATATCATCAAACCCATACAAACCCGAACAAACTCTCCGCTCGTATCGAGAGAAAAGTCCCTTGCCTCTGAACATCACGGGACAAAATCCTGACCAAGACCCAACGGCCAAAAATCACAATAATGAACCATAACTAACAGCTGAATTTTTTAAACTGCCCATCTCAGGTGGACACGCACGTGGGCAAACATCTCTTCGAGGAGTGCATCCAACGTTTCTTGGCCGGAAAGACGAGAATTCTCGCGACACATCAGTTGCAGTACATCAAAGGGGTCGACGGTATCCTGCTGTTCGAGCGAGGAAGAATGAAGTATTTCTCGCATTATCACGAACTGTTGGCCGAGCGACCGGACTACTCGGCTCTTCTCGCCTCCGAGGGAGCGAGCGAGACCGGCGACGATTCTTCGTTCGAGAAGACAGCCAAGATGCGCAGACAATTCTCCACATCCAGTACCAGAGTAATTTACTCCTAAGAATTATTATAATTTGCAATAACGAGCGAGAGTCTCTTCGGGCGAAATTCATCGCACGATCTGAATCATTGAAATTAGCCGAAGGCATGGAAAAACATATTTTGCTGCGTTGTTTCCAATGATTGCAATGCAAAAATCATCAAGACTGATAATCTGAGATGGCTCGAAGACGAGTTGATCTTTTGCTGAATTTCGTTCGCGCGTATGACGGTTTGGGTCTAGTCGGAAAAGGGTCATGTCTTATCAAGGGTTGTTTTATGAAGATTATTGCAACAAAAAAAAAACGTTTTCTGCCTATTGAAAAAATGTCTTAACACTAAACGGACAGTAAATTAACTTAATAAGTAAATAAATGAATAAACTTACTAGCTTAATGAATCCAACTCTATAACTCAATAAATTAATTAACGTATCAACCTAATAAGTCAATTAACTCAATAACTTAATGAGTTAATTAATTAATTGAGTTATTGAGTGCTATTGAGTGATTAAATTAATCAGTTCAGCAAGTTAATGAGTTAGTTAACTCATGAACTCAACAAATTGATTAACTTATTACCTTAAGAAGTTAATGAAGTTGAAAAATAAGTCACTCAAGTTTCTAAGTTACGAGATTGATAAATGAAATAACTCAACTCAAACTATTTAACTTAGTAACCTTATAAATTAACAAGTTAGTTAACTTAATAAGTCAATAATCTAATTAACGCATTAACGAAGCAAGTTAATTAATTTGATTAATAAATAAATTAGTTATCTCGATAACTCAATAAATTAAGTAACTTATCAACCTAATAAGTCAATTAACTCACTAAATTAATGAGTTAATTCATTGATTGAGTTATTGAGATAACTAATTTATTCATTTATTTATCAAATTAATTAACTTGCTTCGTTGATGAGTTCATTAGATTATTAACTTATTGAGTCAACTTACTTGTTAATTTATAAGGTTACTAAGTTGAATAGTTTATTACGTTATTAAGATCATTAATTTATCAATCTATTCAATTCGTAACTTAATTTACTTATTTATCAACTTAATTAACTTCTTGAGGTAATAAGTCAATCAATTTGTTGAGTTGATAAGTTAACTAACTTCTTAACTTGCTGAATAAATAAATTCAATCACTCAACAAATTAATAAATCAATTAACTCAATAATTCAATAAATTAATAAACGAATTAACTTCGTAGCTGTATTCATTGATGAATGAATTAACTTAATAAATAGCTTAACTCAATAACTTAGAATAATTGATTCAATAAGTCAATTAACAGTAAATTATGCAGGTTCGTGTACATGGCTCCGTAGAAAATTCACGTTCCCATGGTCTGCGTGATAACCGCGCTATGGGTTGAGGGATCTGAAAAATCAAAGAAGATTTTCCAAAAGTAATGTTACAGTTACCCTCCGTCGAGGCAAATTTTCAATTTTCGAAAAAAAACACTAACTTATCACTTTTTGGAGTCAAAGCATTCATTTTCGTGTGAAACTGCGCACCTCGAGGGTTTGAAAAAAAATCTCGAAATTAAAAAATAAAAAACGGCTCGACAGAGTAGAAAATCTATTTCCGAAGCTGAAAAACTGATCGAGTCATCGTGCGGACGTTGGCAAAAATGTAGTTTCGAGAAAAGCGCATTTTGACCTACCCGCACGCGAGCCATTTTTTCCCGCGTCGCTTAAGGCCTTAGGCCACAGTAACGGGTATAAATTCATGTGCGAATTTAACAATTTTTTTCGTATAAATAAGTGATTCTAATTGATAAAATTAATTACACATCTATTTAGTATGAATATCAAGCTGTTAGAAAATATATATATTTTTTTTTACAAAATGGCCGACTACTCGAAACTTTTCGCAACAGCTTTTTTGCAATTGGCGTGACAAATAACTTCAACAATTTTCACTCGACTTAAATCAAATTTAAAAGTTTTTAAATTTGATTTAAATCGAGATTTTAAATTTAAATGTTCCTAATTGTATTTCGCAGAGAAATACGTACAAAATTTCTGATTAATCGAAAACTTTTCATTTTATGAACAGTTTATGAGCAGTTATAACGAAATATTTCACTGAAAATTCATTTCTTAAGTTCAAATACGTACAACTTTTGAATAAAACAAATAGTTTTTCAATTTCGTACGCACTTCTCTAGGTATTCTAATGTAGATTGACAAGAATTTTTATTTTTTGTTCTAGGTAAAAAATTGTGGATGCTAAATGTCACGCCGCGGAGCGCCTAAAAAAAGATAACAAAAGAAAATATTAGTAGTCGGCCATTTTGTACATAGAAAAAAATATATATATATATATTTTCTAACAGCTTGATATTCATACTAAATAGATGAGTAATTAATTGTATGGGTGGATCACTTTTTCATACGAAAAAAAAAATGTTCATTTCGCACATGATTCTATACCCGTTACTGTGGCCTAAGGCCTTAAAAGAGAGTAATAATAAACGTGGAATAATCCGATGTTACGATTTGTGTTGTATCAGAGCAAGACACCGGACGCGAGCGGCGGTGACACCGACGCCGAGGAGGAGGATCCGGATCGCGATTTGGCTATTGGGATGGTCGAGGGAACCTCGCGCGGTATCATCAAGGGTTCCATGCTCATGAAGTACCTGCGCTCCGGTGGCAGCTTGTGCTACGTTATCACCGTCGGTGTGCTGTTCCTCGTGACTCAAGTGAACGTCAGCGTGACCGACTACTTCGTGCCCCTGCTGTGAGTTTGTTTGGATTCCGGGATGGAAGTTGGCGCGAGCGCTCGGCTGATCCAGTTGGGAATAATTTTCAGCGTCAACGAGGAGGAGGAACGACATTGGAAAATGGAGAGAGACAAGAACGAGAGTCTTTACGCGAACGAGACTTACGCCGAGGCCGAGGGCTTCGAGCCGGTCTTGTTGCCCTGGCTCTACGTATACACTGGCCTCGTTTTGGGAATATTCTTCATTGGCATAACGCGCTCGTTGCTGTTTTACAATCTCGCGGTTCATTGCAGTCAACGCTTGCACGATCTTGTCTTTGGTTCTCTCATAAAAACGACCATGAGATTCTTCGACACGAATCCGAGCGGCAGAATACTCAATCGTTTCTCCAAGGATATGGGCGCCATCGACGAACTGTTGCCAAAGGCAATGTTGGACGCTGGACAAATAATAATGCTGATGATTGGCACGCTTTGCGTTGTTTGCGTCGTCAATCCAATATTCATCGTACCGATCGCCGTTAACGGCTTCATATTCTACTGGATACGGAAGGTCTATCTGAAGACTAGCAAGAACATCAAACGCCTCGAAGGAATGAGTGAGTTTAACGTTGCTCCAGCGTTCTGGAATGACGGCAAAGAGTTTTCATCGTGACACGAAGGGAGAGTTTGGGAGAGTTTGCGTTGAACTTTTGATCGGGTCGCTGCTCGGATTGGTACACGTCGAAGAAGCGTCTGCACTGAGAAAACAGTTTATTTATAGTAACGAAATACATTTAGTTGGCACTTTTATTCAAATATTCAATAACTGTTACAATATTTTTTTAGTCGTTAAGGCCTTAGGAATTGAACATTTTTTTTTTATATGAAAAAGTGATTCACTCATAAAATTAATTACACATCTATTTAGTATGAATATCAAGCTGTTAGAAAATATATATATTTTTTTTCAATGTACAATATACTCGAAACTTCTCGAAACAGCTTTTTTTCCAATTGGTGTGACAAATAACTTCAACACTTTTCACTCGATTTACTTCAAATTTAAAAGTTATGTTCCCAATTGCATTTCGCAGAGAAGTACGTACGGAATTTCTGATTAATCGAAAACTTTTCAATTTATGAGCAGTGTATGAGTAGTTATAACGAAATTTTTCACTGAAAATTCATTTCTTAAGGGGGGATTGTCTTTTTTTCGCAAAATTTACCGCTTTTTGGGAATTTTTTTGTGAAGAAAGTATACAACGGAAAACTTGTGAAACTTGGCATATAGTTTTATTGATCTGTTTACTACATACAAAAATTTTTTTAAACAATTTCATCAAAAAATCCGCCGCCCACCCCCCTCGACGCGCGATGGTCCTTTTTTGATGGTGTGCACGATTACAGCCTTCACGTTCATCCTGCAACGAAAACCCAAAAAGCATTTTACTTTAGACACATATAGCTATCGTTCGATGAAGGGAAAAAAAAATTGACGATTTGGTGACGTTTTGAACTTGAAGTATCGATTTTTCGAAAAAAATTGATCGATTTTTTGTTATAAATAAAAAACTATTAAACGTATTGCTTTTTTGCTTCATCAAACGATAAAAGGATGTCAGCTGAGCATTCTGTCCAAATTTGAAGGCAATCGGTTGAATAGTTTTTGAGAAATCGTGCACACCATCAAAAAAGGACCATCGCGCGTCGAGGGGGGTGGGAGGCGGATTTTTTGATGAAATTGTTTAAAATTTTTTTTGTATCTAGTAAACAGATCAATAAAACTATATGCCACGTTTCACAAGTTTTCCGTTGTATACTTTCTTCACAAAAAAATTCCCAAAAAGCGGTAAATTTTGCGAAAAAAAAAGACAATCCCCCCTTAAGTTCAAATACCTACAACTTTCGAATAAAAGAATATTTTGTAAATTCCGTACGTACTTCTCTAGGTATTCTAATGTAGATTGACGAGAATTTTTGTTTTTCGTTCTAGGTTAAACAAATTGTGGATGCCAAATGTCACGCCGCGGAACGGCTAAAAAAAGATAACAAAAGAAAATATTAGTAGTCGGCCATTCTGTACATCGAAAAAAAAAATCTAACAGCTTGATATTCATACTAAATAGATGTGTAATTAATTTTATGAGTGAATCACTGTTTCATACGAAAAAAAATTGGTCAATTCGCACATGATTTTATACCCGTTACTGTGGCCTAAGGCCTTAAGAAATATTCGTGTTCTCATAACGAAACTTGATAGCCATAGTATTTCTTTGAAAATAATGATTTATTTGATCACTTTGATTTCTATTAACTCAGTAGATGTTTATGGTAATCGAATAACGAGTTGAAATTGCGATACGACAATATAGTTTAAAGGAGTAGAGATTTGTTCACAATTGATATATTTAGAATTGGGCCGTTAACGCGTAGTTGCCGCAACTATCCTGTGTTCAATGCGAATGAACATGTCACAACGATTAACTGATCTTCATTAAAAACGACTATCTCGGCCGCATTTGAGCCAAGAGTCACACAGTTGACGCGACAACTTCTCTATTTCACGCGAATAAGGATTTATAAACTATTGATGAATCTGTATTTAAGATGTCGGCCCGGTAGTTCTCGAGATAACAGTAGTACACTTATTACAAAATAAATATTTGGTAATAATTACCAAATCTTGAGTTGAATCTAATAGAGCCCTGTTAATAGTTAGCAAATAACTGTTAAAAAATCGACGACCGGTGTCAAATAATGATTTGTTAATAGTTAACGAATCTTTACGTGAGATTAGTATCGTACATTTGGCAAGACCGTTTACTTTATACGCTACCATGGTCCTCTGTCGCACAAGCTCTTTCGTGCGCTGACGCGACGTAGATACGATCGAGGTACACTGGAGACTGTGCGTGACCGCGTGTCCACTTACCTAGAGGATATCAGTTTGTGACTGGAAACGTGAATTTATTATCTCCGCCAATGGCATCAATTAACGATTTGCTTGTTTTGTGGGACCTGCCAAATCTTTAGGAAACTTACGAAAGTATGTGTAGAGAATGGTTAATTATGCGTTCGGACATGAATGGACAAGACGTCGACCGCGGGATCGCCTATTTTCTATGAGAGTTGTTCCTTGCTCTATGACGTATTGATGCCACCATCTTTGATGTCCTCAGATTAACGAACTTGCTACAAGTAGCAAGGAACAAATCTCATTTTCTATGAGAGTTGTTCCTTGTACACTTGCCCACTAGCACTATCACTGTCGTCCGAATATCCATAAGTGAATATCCATAAGTCGAATATCCATCAGTTAGTATAGAGTAGAAATGAGTGCCAGAAATGGCGGGAGGTAGAGATAAGTGAGTTTGTTTGGGTTCCCTCTATACTCACTTTTCCTCTACCTCCTGCCATTTCGGACACTCATTTCTACTCTATACTCACTTATGGATATTCGACTTATGGATATTCGACTTATGGATATTAGGTTATAGAAATTCGACTCGTGGATATTCGACATGGATACTCTATCCCAATCGGCACTATAGTGCTACATTGATTCAACTTCAGATTCATCTGCCGACAATCAATGAATGACTTTGTCCCAATATTCATTTGGTAACTATACACGAATGTTGATTTTTGCGAATATAAAATATCGTTCACTCAACTATCCTTTACATCTGGGACAACGTTTCCACTGATCTCATTGAATAAACGCCTCAGTCATAGGAAACAAGTTTTTATAGTATATTTATACAAAGCATTGGGTTAGACCACCTGTATATCTATTGGCTGTTAAGACCGGGTATGTTCCATTAAAGTACCCATTTCTTAGCTATTGCCAAATCTTAATTTGTGACAATTCAGCGGCTCAAATGAATGATTCATTAACTCTGAGAAGATATTTATTTCACCATATCCAACTTTATCATTTGTTAATAGTTAACAAATTTTGGTACACAGAAATATATTGTTTTCTCAGTGTGTGCAACGTTGCCATTCACGACCGACTGACAAGACCCCTTAAGATGATTTCCGTACAACAGTGAAATGCCCTTTTTCAAATTGGAGAAAACTCGCGCTCTTCCGAATGTGTTTACCCGTCTAATCATTACTCGAATTTCGTATTTTTTCGTGATTCTATTTCGGAGACAGAACCATCAATGATTTTTTATTCCTTTAACCTACTATGGATGATGGTCCTCTGCTGTCTGGTGTTTTTTTTTTATGATATAACGCTGACGCCCTACTGGCAATGTTAACTTGCCAATTTCGGTATCAAATCCCTCTAGTCAGAAACGGTAAAGCTCTTGGAAATTACACGAACAGACATCAACGTCCGTTTCTCGAACGTTCTTCGAGTAAATCGCATTGTTATTGATTCTCTTCTGTTTCTCTCTCACTCGAAAGCCCGATCACCGGTCTTCACGCTACTCAACGCGACCCTCAACGGCCTCGCGACAATAAGAGCTTACGGGGCGGAAGGGATGCTGAAGCGACAGTTCGACGACTCGCAGA
This sequence comes from Ophion ellenae, assembly GCA_963210295.1. Taxonomy (NCBI): domain Eukaryota; kingdom Metazoa; phylum Arthropoda; class Insecta; order Hymenoptera; family Ichneumonidae; genus Ophion; species Ophion ellenae. The sequence goes on from OY723392.1 coordinate 31,230,277, forward strand.
ATCTTCACACCTCGGCGTGGTACCTTTTCATCGTGACGAGCACCGCCTTCGGCTTCTCACTCGATCTATTCTGCTTCGTTTTCACCACCATAGTCACCTATAGCTTTCTACTACTCAGCGGATGTATGTATTTGTTTTGACGCCTTGGTACTCCATACATACGGGAATTTTATTCGAGCAAAATCGTAAAAAATGAGAAAAGAACATAGCCGGTCGTGCATTATTGGTACTTTGACCACATCATTTTTTAAGGCGCTACAACTACCTACAGGCCCGAAAAAATGGCCAAATTCCGAATCTCTTTCTGGGCCGCGATTTGTGAAAAAGAAACGCATTTTTTTTAACACCAAGGTATATTGAGAGCCTTAAAAAAATTACCAAAAAGTACGGAAAATCAACAAAAACATGGCGGCCGGCAGGTGGTGAAATTTTTTTCGCGATCTTTGGCGGTGGACACTCCAGCTTGAACGGTCCATACGAAATCTAGAAACCAAACGGGTTTTTCAAGTTAACAATAAATACAGGTCGTTGACGATCGTCGATTCTTTAAATCATTATTTTTTTACAACGCGGCGACGAATTGAAACTCGAGCATACAAAATCTATGAAAAAAGTCGTCATTTTTACGTAACTAATGACAAATCATGATCGATTTAAAAAAAGTGAGATCGTCAACGACCTTTAAATGTTTCTCATTATATCTCCTGTAAGTTTGGAAACAATCCACCGAGTGGTTCTCGATCATGTCCACTGAGTTTGAAAAAAGTGTTTCGAGAAAACCGCGTTTAAGGCGAGAAACGAGTTTAGATGAGTTAAAAATCGATTTCTTTTAATTCCTTAAATTGTTAGTAAAACTACTCGCTGATTCATCGATAAGCAGGATAAATAATTCTTACTGCCTTGAATTTTTTGTTGTCGGTAATTTTTTTTAAACGCGTTTTCCTCTAAACGACTTTTTTTTCCATTTATGTACACTCTAGCTCAAAAAGTTTCCAACATAATTTTATAAAGTGATCGTTTTTCAAAATATAATTACGCTCTATATGGACCTAAATTTCGGGTAATATCATTGTTTAAGAGGCTATACCAGTGTGAACGCTGAAAATTTGGGTGATTTTCGGGAATTTTTTGGAAGAAAAGTACTCAATTAAATGTTTCGGAAAAGTAAGAATATATTTGGCTATATTTGACCTATATTACATAATTTTTTCATGGAAAAATATTGAGATCCAAGCGACTTAAGCGCTGCGTTCGGAAGCGCCAAAAAAAAACGTTCCTCCACTGCTGACATGATTCTGGACGATTGAGTAGCTGAAACCGAAAAAGGAAAAAATGTCGTTAAACTGGAAGATATTTTCTGTAGAATAACGTAGGATTTTCAAAAAATATCAAAATCTAACAAAATAGCGTAGTTATGAATAAAGTCTGTTTTCTTGCCTATAAAATGGGCGTTTTTTTCAATGCCAAATCGTTCATTTTCATCCAATCAAAAATATCCCACGTCATTGTAGACTAAATATATTCAAGAGTACTCAGTTCAAATTTCAAGTCAATCGGATAATTACTCTTCGAGTTACAATGTCAGGAAATTTGAATAATCCCATTTCGAGAAAAACGTTTAAAGATTTAACTATCGATTTTTGCAAGATAAAATGATTTGAAATCTTTGAAAATGGATGAAGAAATACGGCCTTGACATTTTTACAGGATATTCTTGAAAGTATAAACTGTCGAAAAAGGCAAAAAAATCGATTTTTTGAAAGTGTCACACTGGTATAGCCCCTTAACGTATATTTTTATAACAAAAAAGGTTATCAAATAATGGCAAGAATTATATCCTTTTGTTCAAACACCTCTAAAAAATGCAATTTCCAATTTTTTGATCAGAGTTAGGTTCATATAGAAGGAAAACATGTTCTTAACGAAATCTTCAAACCGTATTGATTTCTGATGAAAAATGTGGCCTCCAGAGTGTACACAACCAGCAAAGTCTGATAGCGACCTTCGATGAGCGGCAGGTTATATGTTCCATATTCTCAGAGGAAATTCTTCGAAAAAAAAAATATTTATTTGAAAATATTTATAAAATATTCCAAAGTTTGAATAAATTCTATTAATTCATTTCTTGTAAAGAAAAATCACGAAAATCACTAAAAAAACGTACTCCTAAACATGTATCCCGCTGTTACCGCTCGCCCGTCTGTTAAAAGCTGTAGCTCATTCAATTTTAGGAATATAACTAAAAGGTGATACTATGGAATAAAAATATTAGGTGTAGCAAAAAGAAAACCATTATTTTTGCCTTCAATTTTATGCAAAAAAAATGGATTCCTTTTTTACTACACCTAATATTTGTGGAAAATGCAACTCGCCTAGGTGGATGTAGCCCGTTAACTGATTTAAGTGGTCGTCTCACTTTAAACGCTGAAAAAGTCTATTTTCATGTATTTTTATATAGGTTTGTACTAAAGATCTTGATATAAAAGTTGTTACACTTAAATAAATACACTTTTGAAATACATTTTTTTAAATGTATTTATTTAAGCCACTATTTATAGACAAAAATGGTACTCAAAAAAATGTCCGAAAAAAATCTTAGGTCTGCACTGTTGATGAAATTTCGGAGATGTATCAACGAAACAAAAAAATCAAACGGTTTTAGATTCAGTATGTTAATGTTTTTGGCCAAAAAAGTAAATATCAAAATTTAAAAAAATCCTTGATATGCGCTATAGCTATAGTTGTAATGAATTTGTGGTTAAAATTTCATGAAGATCGGTTCAGTAGTTTCGAATATTTTATCAACATGCCGCCGAAAAACGTTATTTCGAGAAAAACGCGTTTAAAGTTTGTTTGGGTTACATAAATACATAAAAGAATTTTTTCAATGTATTTCGAAAGTGTATTTATTAAGTATAACAACTTTTACATCAATAGGTCCGCAACTAAGTTTCTGGGTTTCACACATGGATGGCGCTAGCGACACATGTAGTCGGCATAGAGGTGTGAAATTGGGTGTCTTTATAGCTTGGACATCTGTTAAGAATACCCAGTCGTAATATAAACAAATATCGTAACAACGATCTTTTTCTAACCTCGAAAATGTCAGAGTTTGTGCCAAATAAACAGCATTTGCGGGAAGCATTGCTTTTCTGCTTGAACCTAAAAAAAACAGCAGCTGAAGCACGTCGGTTACTTGAGAAGGCCTACGGCGACCATATACCATCAAACACAACGTGCGAACATTGGTTCAAGCGGTTCAGAAGTGGCGATTTTGGGACTGGGGACAAGGAGCGTTCGGGAAGACCGCAAACATTTGCGGACGCCGATCTGCAAGCGTTATTGGATGACGATGACACTCAAACAGAAGATCAACTTGCCGAGGCATTAAATGTGACTTGGCAATGTATTTCGAAACGTTTGCACGCCATGGGAAAAATTCATAAGGAAGGAAAGTGGGTGCCGCATGAGTTGACTGAGAGACAAATGGAAAATCGAAGAGCCACTTCAGAAATGTTGCTTTTGCGGCAGAACAGAAAGATTTTCCTGCATCGAATTGTTACGGGCGATGAAAAATGGATATATTTCGAGAATCCTAAAGGCAGAAAATCGTGGCTTTCACTTGGCGAAGCGTCAACATCTACGGCACGGCCAAATCGCTTCGGAAAAAAGACAATGCTCTGCATTTGGTGGGACCAGAAAGGAATCGTGTACTATGAGCTGCTGAAACCAGGTGAAACTGTCAATGGGCATCGCTACCGACAACAACTAATCAATGCGAACCATGCCTTGCTCGAAAAACGGCCAGAATGGGACACGAGACACGAACGTGTGATATTGCAGCACGACAATGCTCCGTGCCATCGCAGTTCCATCGTCCAGGACACCATAAAAACACTGAAATGGGATCTGCTACGTTGGGTGGGCATGGCTTGGGTGGGCTACACTTGGCCAACTAGGATGCAGTACAAAATTGCTTGGACGAATGGTTTCAGTCCAAAGAAGTGTCTTTTTATCGTCGCGGTATTTATGTATTGCCAGAGAGATGGCAAAAATGTGTAAATAGCGAGGGACAATACTTCGAATGAACCGTTTTTTGTATTTGTCTTGAAATTTTCGTTTTTTTATTGGTCAAAGAAAACCGGAAACTTAGTTGCGCACCTAGTATTATATAAACCTATCAAAAATATTCATGAAAAAAGCCTTTTTTTAGCGTCTAAAGTGAGAAGACCCCTTAACGATAAATAAAATAAAACGTTGAACAAATTAATTGTATTCTCGTTTTCGTTGCCTCGCAGCGTTTTCCGGCGGCACGGTGGGCCTGGCGATAACTCAAGTAATGTCCCTGACGGGAATAATCCAGTGGGGAATGCGCCAGAGTGCGGAGGTCACCAATCAACTGATGGCGGTCGAGAGGGTCCTCGAATACACGACTCTAACGCCGGAGGACAATTTGCGGGACACGGGCTTCGGCACGAAGAAAAACATCAGGAACAAAGAGTTGAGCGCGCCTGCGCCCCTTGCACCGCTCAATTGGCCGACCGAGGGTTGCATAAGATTTCGCGACGTTTACATGCGCTACTCCGAGGAAGACGCCCCGGTCTTGCGAGGCTTGAATTTGGTCATAGCCCCGAGGCACAAGGTCGGAATTGTCGGCCGTACCGGGGCGGGGAAATCGTCGCTGATCGCGGCGCTCTTTCGTCTCGCCCGGGTCGAGGGGAGCATCGAGATCGACGGGGTCGACACGGGCTCCATATGCCTCGAAGATCTTCGACGTCACATTTCGATCATACCGCAAGATCCCGTTCTTTTTTCCGGCACTATGCGACGCAATCTCGATCCCTTCAACGAGTTCACGGATGACGCGCTTTGGACTGTCCTCGAAGAGGTAGCGTCCAAGAAAATACGATTTTTATAGCGATTTTTCACCTACAAGGAACATCACTTAAGGGGTTAGGTCACAGTAACAGGTATAAAATCATGTGCTAATTTAACAATGTTTTTTGGTATGAAAACGTGATTCACTTACAACATTAATTACACATCCATTTAGTATGAATGTCAAGCTGTTAGCAAATATATACATATTTTTTTCGATGTAAAAATGACCGACTACTAATATTTTCTTTTGTTATCTTTTTTCTAGGCGCTCCGCGGCGTGACATTTAGCATCCACAATTTTGGACCTAGAACAAAAAACAAAAATTCTCGTCAATCTACATTAGAATACCTGGAGAAATACGTTCGGAATTTAAAAAATATTGTTTTATTCAAAAGTTGTAGGAATTTGAAGTTAAGAAATGGATTTTCAGTGAAAAATTTCGTTATAACTGCTCATAAACTGCTCATAAAATGAAAAGTTTTTGGTTTCTCAGAAATTCCGTACGTACTTCTCTGCGAAATGCAATTAGGAACATAACTTTTAAATTTGAAGTAAATCGAGTGAAAATTGTTGAAGTTATTTGTCACGCCAATTGAAAAAAAGCTGTTTCGAGAAGTTTCGACTAGTCGGCCAGTTTGTACATCGAAAAAAAATATATCTTTTCTAACAGCTTGATATTCATACTAAATAGACGTGTAATTAATTTTATGAGTGAATCACTTTTTATACGTACAAAAATTGTTAAATTCGCACATGATTTTATACCCGTTACTGGGGCCTAATCCCTTAAGGCAGTGCTGCGCGCAATCTTGATTTCTATAGATTTTGTTCAATCTTTTACCAGACATTGTTCATGCCATTATGCATGTTTGAGTGATCTTTCAGAACAGTCGACTATTTAGATTGGGAGAAAATGGGTTTTAAAATTGCAACTTTCAACGCAGCAGGATCTGCATTGAAATTCAGACAGAATAATTTTCCGTAAAAAATATTTGTCCCCTATAATAAGAAGACATATGGCAAAACCGCATCGTTCCACGTATCCAATGACGTGACTTTCCGCGGCATATTTAAAATAATACTGCAACACAAATTTTTATTTGGAAGTAATTTTTAATCGAACTAAGTTTTTGATTAGTTATGAATGAACCAACACTTTTATTTATCAATGAGGATAACATAAACAATAAAAAATATTAAAATTAATAATGCAAATATTTTTTATGACGAAATTTTTAACTTTAGGAACACGACAATTATTTTTTTCTCGAAATATTGAACAATTCTGTTCTGTGGTGTTGCCATATTCTTCTTATTATAGGGAACAAATTATTTTTTACGGAAAATTATTCTGTCGAAATATCAATGCAGACCCTGCAGTGTTAAAAGTTGCAATTTTAAAACCCATTATCTCCCAATCTAAGTAGTCGATTGTTCTGAAATTTCACTCAAACCTGCATAATGGTATGAACAATGTGTGGTCAAAAATTTGAACAAAATCTATAGAAATCAGACGTGCAGGATAACGCAAAAACTATTAAGCCCATTGAGTTGAAACTTGGTAGAAATATTGATAATATTGGTAAAATTGATAAAATTGTTTTCTAAAAATTGGAAAAAAAAACTACTTTTTTAATCCACATTTTACAGAAATGTCGCATGAAATGTTGATTTTTCTTTGTAAATACGTGCCATTTTCTTAAATTTGCATTTTCTCCATTTTAATTACCGTCACATAGAAACTATACATGTTCTAACTGAAAAGATGTTTGAACTTTTCTGCAAATCAAAGTCTACGGGAAGCTAGACTGCACGCCGATTCGCAACTCCCGCGGCGACCTTGCTGTAACACTCTGCCGCAGCTCCGCCATTTTGATGATCAATTCATTTTACAAAATTGTTCCTTATATTTAAATATACTATTAAAGTATACCTAAAGTTTGATAATTGTAGAATAGTTATTTCTTAGTTTAAAAAATCCCGCAAGATTGCTTATTTTTTCGTGTCTAAATGTATATCCCGCCTTCAGTGGCCACCTACGATTTTGTTGAAAGTCATATATGTGGTGAAGCATTGAAAACTATTAGACACGTATTTTTTTTTGTCTGCGGAAAAACCTTTTTGAGGGGCAAAAATTACCCCCATAGAAAGACGTGTCACCCCCTTAATTTCACTTTATTTTCAAGTATGCTAAGTTCTATTATTATTTCGTCGTTTTACGTTATAAGAATTTTGGTTTTCGTTTCATTCGGATCGGTGGACTGCTCGTGGGTGAAGATAACCACCCCTCGACACGCCTTTCTTTGAGGGGTGGTTTCTCCCCTTGAGGAGTTATATACAGTCAGGAGGCCCAATAAGATCGATTTTTCACGAATTTTTCTTGAGAAGACCTTTAAATCTATTAACGTAAAAATTTGTACACATATTATGGTAACTTTTAACTGTAATTTAACATTTTTTATTTTGAAACATAATTATTTCGAAAGCTGCTATAGCTGATCACCTCTAAAAAAGGCGTCTTGCGGTGAGCACGTTATCTCTGGACTGGATCATCTAAAATGAAAAAATCAAAAATATTTCGTTATTATAATGGATTATCTGGTAATTGATCGAAGGAATAAGCAAATTAATAATAGTTTTTGACAAAAATATAGGCCTTATATTGTTTATAAAATGGAAAATATTTATCGGTGAGAAAAAACCTTCGATTAAGTACTAAAAAATATACTTGAAAAGATTGTGTTCAAATTTGAGACTGATCGGTTCAGCCGTTTCTGAAAAAATCTTGCTCACCGGCTTTAAAAATACAGTTTCGAGAAAAACGCGTTTAAAGTTTCAAAAGCGCGTTCGAACGCTCTGACACGTCATTACAAATGTGCGTGTAACTTCGAGAATATTCGCCGGATTGACTAGAAATTTTCTGTGTGTGTACTTAAATATATGTACATTACGAATTTTTTTTTTAATCGATTCTTCGAAAATTTTAACTGTATATAACTTAAAGGCGTTTTCCCGCAGATAAAAAAAAATACGTGTCTAATAGTTTGCAATGCTTTATCACATATGTTGGTTTCAACAAAATCGGACACTTAAGGTGGGAGCCTGCATTAGAAGGTCCAGAAAATCGTTTTTTTTTGTTAATTGATTAAATCGATAGATAAACCATCCAAGAATATATTCACAAAGTTACAGAGGCAAATTGTAAATATTTACGAAGATACGAGGCCAAAAGCAGAGAAGCGATTGATATTTGATATTGATATTTCCTCCTATTGAAAAGTTTGAAGCGCGTTTTCTCCAGTTTTCATTTTCATGCTTTTCACAAATTGGCGGGTGTGACAGGAAAAAAACTAAACGACCTATAGAATCAAACCAAAGTTTATTTTCTTCAGTATAAAAATCTCTTCAAAGTGAATTAAAAAAGTCGCTGAAAGAGTATTTTTGAATAATTTTTATAATATGTTAGTGTTTTTTTTAAACACATTTTTTTTCAAACCTGAGAAAAGTTACAATTTCACGATTTTTTCAGCCTTTTTTTAATTCACCCAGAAGAAAAATATATGACAATTGAACATTTTATTGGGTTATTTGGTTCAGTCAAGAATTACGAGCTGCATCTTTCCCGCCGATTGGGGACGCCGATTGGGCAAGACGCATATGGAATAGGCTGATAAATCTGCAGTCATTTATTGTTTCATGTTGAAACATTTTTTTTATACATTTCAAACATACATGAAAAAATACCTCAATGTTTACTGGGATCGCTTGTTTTTTTTTCCTTTTAAAAAAATTCCCGAACAAACGCTTTTTTCGGACCGTCTGACTCAGGCTCCCGCCTTTAGTGATGTTCCTTGCTAGTCACCCACGACTTGCCACTAAGAGTGAAGATTTGACTACACGCTTGATTACAGGTGGAGCTCAAAGACTCGAGCAGCACCGGTGGCATCGGATTGGAGAGCCGAGTCCACGACCGCGGCAGCAATTACAGCGCCGGTCAGCGCCAATTGATCTGCCTGGCCCGTGCTATACTGAAGAACAATCGTATACTCATGCTCGATGAGGCAACGGCCAACGTTGATCCTCAGACAGACGCACTCATACAGCGTACTATAAGAACGAAATTTGCTATGTGCACGGTACTCACGGTTGCCCACAGACTCAACACGATTATGGACAGCGACAAAGTATTGTTGATGGATCATGGGCGAATGATGGTGAGTCTGTACTATCCACTAGGGTGGCCCAAATTTAAGCTCTATTTTTTCCCCATTTTCTCACCATCCAATTATCTTCTTCAAATAACAAAAAAAAAATTGTCGCGAAATCTGCGGGTGGTCAACAAATATTTAGAGGTCGCTCAAGCCTCCCAAAAATTCGAATTTTCATTAAAAAATCGATTTTTTTTTCGTCTACGTCTCACCCACGAATTTTACGCTTTATAATTTTTAAATTAACCTCGCGAAAGCTCTAGCCGGTCAATGAATATTTAGTGGTCGCTCAAGAGCTTCGATATTTCCAATTTCCGCCAATTTGTTTTACTCATCGCACTCATAAATTTGACGCTTTCTAAAATTTTTAAAACAATCAATCATTTTTCTGTAGAAACAGATTTTTCAAAGTTATCTCCCACTATTAACCCAAGAATTATAATCGTTGTTCTCATAAAATCATTTTTCGTTTAAAATTAATTTTGTTTACGGACAAAATCGTTTTGTCCGTAAACAAAATTATAGGTCCCCCGTTTTATCGAGTTAGAAGTGTGAGGTAAATAACAAGACCCGTTTCTAAAGAAAAAAAAGCATTGATTGTTTTGGAAATTGTCACAAAGTGTTGAATTTATGAGTGAGAAGAGAACAAAAATCACGACAATTGGAAATTTCGAAGCTCTTGAGCGACCACTAAATATTCATTTGCCAGTGAGAGCTTGCGCGAGCTTAAATTAAAAATTATATAGCGTAAAATTCGTGGGCTAGAAGTGAACGAAAAAAACAAATCGATTTTTTAATGAAAGCTTGAATTTTTGCTTGATATTTTTTGACCGCTCGCAGATTTCGCGACAATTTTTTTCTTTCGTTAACGAAGGTTATTGGATGGTGAGAAAAAGGGAAAAAGTAGAGCTGAAATTTGGGCCACTTTACTATCCACGGTAGATCAGATTGATTCATATGTGGTGGTTGCGTATGAAATTGCCCACTGACAGTATGGGAGACCAGTACCATGGGGTGACCGCCTTAAGGGGCCAGTCCACTTTGGAGCCACGAAAAAAGACTATTTTCGCGATTTTTTTGAGGATATTATAAAAGATATGAATATAAAAGTTGTTGGGCTAGATCAATAGTCTTGAAATACATTTAAAAAAAAATTCAATTCATTTTTATTCATTTTTAAGTACAAGAACTATAGTTTAACGTAACGCTTCAAAAATAGGTAGGCTAGGTAGCTCCATCACAACTCGGCAACGGCTGGTCTGAAACAAAAAAATCAAAGTCCATTATATTCAGTATAACACCAGTTACAAAATGATCCTAGGATATAAAGTTTTATCGAAAAATAAAAAAATGGCAGATGAAAAACGAAAAAGGTAAAAAAAACGTTTTTTCCGCGATTTTTCGCAAAAAAAGAGTAAAAATCAAAATTTTTAAACCATCGAGGGTCATCTTGTTGTGAATCATATTTACAGTATGTGGTTCAAATTTCAAGAGAATCGGTTTATTAGTTTTAGAGATACGATGGAGCTTTATTTTGAAAACGTTGTTTCGAGAAAAACGCATTTGAAGTTTATACTATGAAAAAGCTCTTACCTAAACTCAATCGGCAATTCCTGCACCGTACAAAATCCCTTCTGATTGCTCGTCATCGTCGATTTTTTCAAGTCTTGCTTGCTTACGATTTTTTGAAATTTTCAAAGCGGACTGGCCCCTTAAGGCCGTATTCTACCGTGAACACCCATGTTCAAGGTGATTTTTTTGGAATTTAAATTTGGAGAAACGGTTGAATCTACAGTGTTAGGAGTTTACAGTTTTATTATCCATTTTTGAGGTAACATTAACATTTTTTTTAGAGTTTCTTATACGATATTGTACAAAACAACATTTTCGTCGGGCGTGTATTTTTGATTGCTTTATAATTACTATTCTTCCGGGCGGCGAGAAGTGGAAATTCTACTGTAAAAATCAGAATATTTTTTTTTTCCAAACGCCGCCGCACGTAAATTTTTCCTAAACTTTTTTTTTATCTGAGGGTCGAACGATGGTGCGATATACTCTACATGTATGCAAAATTGCAAGTCGGTCGTGAAGCTGTTCTCTTCCGAATAAACCAGTTCGTCGATTTCCCAACCACTATCGTTTGTCTCGCACGAAAATAGCCTCCATATGCAACCACCTCATACATACGGGACATCCCACGCCATTTAACCGAGCCCGTGACCCAGGCCATTTTTGGTTTTCCTGATTTTTTTTTGTAAAAATTGTACCCCATGAAAGGAATATCCAAACCAAATTTTAGATTTTTATCGCTTCTCTTTTAGGAGTTATAATTTTCCAAAAATGTCGGTTTCGGAAGTTTTGGAAACGTGTAAACGCTGATAACTTCTGACCTAATCGAGATATCGAAAAATATAACTATATAATTGTTTTTTCCATTTTTAAGCATACTTTCATTAAAAAATATGAAAAAATGATCAATTATCAATGTCAACGTTTTTTCTTCGTCTAAAATGGAACCCACTTTTTTTAACGATGTTTACATTCTTTTATTCTTTTCGAAAAAATCTTTAAAATACAGTGACCCATTCTATGATTTTTAAGACGTCTCATCGTGGGCTCATTTTTCCTTCCGTTCTTTCTTCGAATTAATCATATTTTTTTGAGAAGATTTTCATCATGTTAATCTCCAATAATGTTATTAATGATTTTGTGGTTTACAATTCGTCTTCGACAGGCCTGAAACGGTTTATTTTTTATTTGTGCGAAATTTAACGCAAGAAAATGAATCATTTTAAGAAAAAAAATCATTTTGTTTCGTTAAATTCAGCACAAATAAAAAATAAACCGTTTTAGGCCTGTCGAAGCCGAATTGGAAATCACAAAATCATTAATAGCATTGCTTGAGATTGAAATGGTAAAAATCTTCTCAAAAAATATGATTAATTCGAAAAAAAAATAGACGGAAAAATGGGCCCACGATGAGACTAGTCTTAAGAATCATAGCATGGCTCGTTCTATTTTAGAGAATTTTTTGAAAAAAAAAAAAAAAAAAAGGCAATTATTTTTAAACAAATAGTTTTCACTTCAAAAGCCAAAAAACATTGACATTGATAATTGATCATTTTTTCATATTTTTTAACGAAAGTATGCTTGAAAATGAAAAAATATATATAGTGACATTTGTCGATATCTCAATTAGTTCAGGAGTTATCTGCGTTTAAACGTTTCCCAAAACTTCCGAAATCGACATTTTTTGGCAAATTATAACTCCTAAAGAAGAAGAGATGAAAATCTAAAAATTGGTGGTACAATTTTACAAAAAAAAATCAGGAAAACTCAAAATGGTCGGGGTCACGGGCTATGTGAAATGGCGTGGAATGTCCCATACATACGATTCCTTCCTTAAAAGCTTCACGGACGAGATTTTACAACATAACGCGAATCGCAACAAACAAAAAATCGCGACCTCGTCTTCCTCATAGCACGAGGCCAATGACTAATCGGAGTCGTTGTTTTTCTTTGCTCGTTACAGGAGTACGATCATCCTCACTTACTGCTGCAAAATCCACAAAGTCAATTCAGCTCGATGGTGAGAGAAACCGGACGCTCGATGACCGAGCAACTCATGAGGGTCGCGAAGCAATCCTACGTGGCCAAATTCGGTGAAGGCTTGTAAAGCACAACGAGAAAAAAAAATCGAACAAGACGATACCATTTTGTTCCCTACGTCCAATGACGGCCCAGGCACTGCCGTTTTTTCTAGGCAAACATTACACGGAAAAAGATGAATCAGTTCTCTGCTTTTTCGATACTCAATGCCGTGCGCGTACCAAAGAAACGATACTGCGTATTATTCGATACCGCGGGAAGGCGGACGACGGCGAAGTGAAGGCGACAATTGTTGCACAGTTGAAAACATTGCCAGATAAGAAGAGCGCTTGAAAAGCGACTCGTTATAATATTGTATACGTTTGCCTATGCAAAGACGATTTTTCTTTAGCAAATTATATATATATATATATATATATATATATATATGAGATGTTCCACGTGAATCCGGTGCACCTTTTCCCTGACCCCCGCCAATTCAATTAATTTTTTAAAATCTGATTCCATTGACTCTAAAAGACATCCTGATTTTTTGTACATTTTTCGAAACAACCCTTAGACAAAAAAAAATTCTCCGAAAAAAATAACGCACCGATTTAAAAATCTGAAAAAATTCAAAAAAATGGGTGATTATATGTAAAACAATTTTAAGCTATCACCCGCAGTGGAAGTATGATTTTGTCTCAGCTTTCTGAGCGAATAGCGTTACAAAAAATCCGAAAAATTGACTGCTAACTGTTCAAGGTCCATGATTGTGATTTGGTTATTCAAAAATGGTCCAAAAAATTCATTGTGGGTATCAAAATATTTAAGTATCCGCCCGAAGTAAGCAGTTGTTGAATTTTTCGGATTTTTCGAAACGTTAATCGCTCAGAAAGCACAGAAAAAATCATACTTCCACTGCAGGTGATAGCTTGAAAATTTTTACATATAACCACGCATTTTTGGGAATTTTTTCAGAACTTTAAATCGAGGCGTTTTTTTCGGAGAGTTTTTTTTGACTGAGGGTTGTATCGAAAAATGTTTTAAAAAATCGGGATTTATAGAGTCAATGGAATCAGATAGAAAAAAATTAATCGAATTGGCTAGGGTCAGGGAAAAGGTCCACCGGATTCACGAGGAATACCTTATATATATACACAGAAGCATCGATACAAAGTGAATTTGCAAAAGAAAATACGCGACAATACGTCAATCATTTTTTTAAACAAACAGCTCCATCATCGAGCCGGCCGATCCAACGACGTGCGTCAATTAAACGAACATAAAAAATTGTCCACCTCAATGAAAGTATCTACCATATTTTGCGACGTCGTTTACACGAGCCACGAGTCTAACGTTGCAGTACGTTAATTGAAATTAACAACTGTTATTTTTGCCGCATTCCTTAGCATCGGAAAAAAAAACGTGAAGGATGTCGAGATACAGGCCGCTCTGATTGTACTTATTCCGATATATCTCAGAAGAGAAAGTATTACACGGGGAGTTGTAAAAACGAGTTCGATTGAGAAAGAGTTTGGAAGGGAAAATAGCAACGAAAAAGAAAAAAAAGAAAAAAAACAAAATTACGTACTGTATCATAGTATAGCAGGATAAATTATGAATATCTATATATATTAGCGTGTCGAAGAAAAAAATGCAACTCCTACGCCAATGAACAACGGTGTTAGGCATACGAACGAAAAAGGACGAAATTTAAGCTCTGGAATTTTGTTCCCGCTTTGATTTGCACGGAAATTTCGTCGTTTGATGAATTAATTAATCAATTCAACGTTCAATTAATTAGTTTAATTAGCTTAATAATCGTTCAATTAATACGACGGGAAATTATTACATTGAACGTTCTATTATTCAAGTGAATTAATCAATTTAACGTTCAAATAATTGAATTAATTCCACAAGTAGTTAGTTAAATTAATTAACTCAACAGCCAATTAATCAATTCATTAAAATCAACGCTTAATTAATTAAATTAGTTAATTCAACATTCAATTCGTTAAATAAACATTTAATTGAGTCATTTTATTAATCCATTCAACAGGAAATTAATTCACTTAATTCAACGATTAATTAATTAGCGAAGTTATTAATTCAATCGTCAATTAATCAATGCACCGTCCAACGCATTTAGTTAGTTGACTAATTAATCGATTAAATGATCAATTTATTAAATTAATTAACTAATCCGTCGTTGAATTGAATCGTTTAATTAATCAACTGACCCAACATTCGCTTAACTAATTAAATCAATTAGTTAACTAATCGTTTAATTAATTAATAATTGTTGTGTTCGGTTGAAGATTTTCATAAGGAGCTTTACAGCTTTGGAAAGCTTCTTTCCAAAACTCGATTTCAATATTTTCGTGCAAATTTTAGTTATTTGAATATCGCATTCCTGTCGAAACAGGACCATCTTGAAAAGGATCCAATTCGTGCAAAAAACAATATCGATTTTTTTCACCGTTTCGTAGCTGCGTGAAGCGAGTTTTGGAAATGTCCAACCGGATATGACAAATATTAATTAGTCGTTGATTTATTCAAGTTCGAAGGTAAAGAGCGAATACACCGTGTCAATCCAAGTGGAAAAAGGAAAATAAATGATCGAGCGCTACCGACTGAGACGTGAATTCTCAAATTTGGCACGGATTATTTCGATATCCGACTGCTCAAACGGGGCATAAGAATCGAAAAACATTTTTTTCTCGACACGCCCACATGCCCTTACAATTATGATCAAAGTAAACACTGTACTTAGAGTAACAATCATCGTCATATAATTCGTTTGATCGGGCGAATCGTCCAACGAATTTGACTCAGGGTGCGAAATAGATTCTACAATAGTTATTTTTCTACAGAATTTTAAAGCTGTTCGTCTCTCGATTGTGGCTATTTATTTTGTAATTGTTTATCAAGTGCGTGTCTCGGAGGTTGGTGCGATTTAGCGAGTTCGTTTGACGTGGGTTTGTCGCATTTGGCTGAGCCGAGGCTGGCCAACGCACTTCGAACGATGTTTTCGCAGCAGGGTCTATAATAACATGGAAATTATTACACGTATACGTACGAAGAGCGGCACGTGTTTGTACGATGCGGAGAAGAATTTATCGATACTTAAAGCTACACGAGTATGAGAAGCAACGATGATGCGGAATAATTTGTATTCCTTTTGTATTTAATAATATACACGAGTTCGCGGGTACGGAAGTTATGTACAGGGTGATTCACAAATACCAGGGCTTGTTTGGTGAGCATCGAAGGCGTGTCGTTGCGAGTAAAACGCTTCTATTTAAAAGGTCGCGCGACAAAAATTGGCCGAGACGTTCGAGTTGAAAGTCCGACGCTGAATTCGAAAGTTCGACGGCCAGTCCACTTTGGGGCCACGAAAAAAGGCTATTTTCGCGATTTTTTTTTTGAGGATTTTATAAAAGATATGAATATAAAAGTTGTTGGGCTTGATAAATAAAGTCTTGAAGCACATTTAAAAAAAAATAATTTATTTTTCTTCATTTTTAAGTACAAAAACTATAGTTCAACGCAACGCCTCAAAAATAGGTGGGCTAGGTAGCTCCATCACAACGCGGCAACGGCTTGTCTGAAATGTAAAAAAATCAAAGTCCATTAGATTCAGTATGGCACCAGCTAAAAAATGACCCTCGGATATAAAGTTTTATCAAAAAATAAAAAAGAATGGCACATGAAAAACGAAAAAAGTATTTTAAAAACGCGTTTTTCGCAGTTTTTCGCAAAAAAGAGTAAAAATCAAAACTTTAAAACCATCGAGGGTCATCTTGTTGCGAAACATGTTTACAATATGTGGTTCGAATTTCAAGCGAATCGGTTTATTGGTTTTAGCGATACGATGGAGCTAGATTTTGAAAACGTTGTTTCGAGAAAAACGCCTTTAAAGTTTATACTATGAAAAACTCTTACATAAACTCAATCGGCAATTCCTGCACCGTACAAAATTCCTTCTGATTGCTCATCATCGTCGATTTCTTGAAGTCTTGCTTGCTTTCGATTTTTTGAAATTTTCAAAGTGGACTGGCCCCTTAACTATGGCTGAGTGGTTCGTCACGCGCGATTTTTTTCTTCGAGGATTTAAGGGGGAATATAGCTGTGTGAGGTCAAAATCAAGGGTCATTTTTGACAATTTATTTACGAAAAACAAAACAATACTTTTAAATTCGGTTTTTCATACATGTTAGTACAAGTCTTAAAGTAAAAGAATTTTTTTTCAAATTATTTTGAAACAAAATGGCGGCGCAGTAGTCGACGACAGAAAACTCCTCTTTTTCATAGTCCTCTACGGGCGTATTCGCACAGGTCAGAATTTTCAAGCTGGAACAAAAAACGAAAAATATTTTGAAAGTAGATATAAAAAACTAGACCAGTACGTAGGGGTTTTTCAAAATATTGATTAAAAAAATGGCGTTAATATGAAGAAAAAAACGTGAAAAAATCGTTCAAATATCGATTATTCAATTTTTTAATTTCAATTTATCGAAAAAATCCCACGTACTGGACTCAAAAATGTTGTCAAGAAGCTACAATTAAAATGTCAAGTCAATCGATTGAAAACTCGATGCGCTACGCATACGCCCGTGTCTAAAAATATAGTTTCGAGAAAAACGCATTTGAAGTTTTAAGTACTGTAAAATCATGGAAATTTCGTGTTTACCTTTAATCGGCGATACTTGGACCATACAATTGTCCTTTTAATTCAACATTCTCTTGCTCTTCTTCTTTTCTGGAAGATGTAGGGAAAAAATGCAAAAAAAATGTGTAAAGGTATATTCCCCCTTAATTAATATAAGGTAATAAACGAAAATTTATTAAACCGTATTATCGATTCCCAAAGCGAGGTTTCGTCATCATTATTTTTAGCGACAAATGAAAATTTGAGAGGAAAAAGCTCACTTGTCTGAAGGTGGACTCGAAGCCGCGCTCGACTTGGTTTGCACGTTTCCCGCATGAGCTACAGCTGTGCCATTCTTTACTACTCGCACTTTGAACTCGAATATCGCGGCCAATTCTTGTCGCGCAACATTTTGGAAAGAAGCATTTCAGTCGCAATGACACATACTCAAAAGACCCGAAACATAACCCAAAAAAACATAAGCCAAAATAGAGCGAAGCCCGACAAACTCCAAAAATGTAGAAGGAATTTTAAAAAACCAACCCAAACAAAAAAAAACAAATTTATCCACACCCAAGGAATCAAAACGAGCGCAATGCCAAAACGAACCTCAACAAATGCAAAGGAAATCCCAACGGATCGAAACAAACCCAAAAAAAAACCCAAGCAAAACTAGAGTGAAGGCCGACAAACCCCAAAGAATCTGAACAAATCAAAACAAATCCGAAAAAAAACCAAAAGAAACCGCAACAAATCAAAACAGATTCAAAAGCTTACCCAAATAAACCCCAACAAAATAAAGTAATTTGTTTGGATTCTTGTTTTTTGAACGCGGATATCTCGGCCAATTTTTGTCGCACGAAATTTTGGAAAAAAAGCGTTTTGCTCGCAATGGCACATCCTGCATGCTCACAAAAGGAAACTCGACCGTCGTGAATTACCCTCTTTTTATATGCGTGTGTATATGTATACGTGTGCACGTACGTGCATGAAATACAAGCTACGGCATCTATAGTTTCTTACATAATTTTACAATATCCTGCGCCTAGAGCGAATTCTTCAGCCGTCAACAATTTCTATCCATTTACAACGAATCGTAAGATTTTATTCGGCGAGTGTCATCATCGTCGCTATTCGTAAACTCCGGCTATGTTAATCAATGATGTCCACAAACTAGATGGACGACAAGTAACAAAGTACATGCCAAAAACCTATGTTGAAGGTTCGTATGGTTGATACCGAGCAATTTATAGTATTTTTCCGCAATGCCAAACTTTTTCATACAGTCAACGAATCTATATATTTATAGATATATATATATATATTTTTTTGGGAATACACACTCGAATAAATTGTTGATAACAGAGAGAGAGAGATCGTCCAGGAGCGATATTTCGGGGGAAGGATGAAAGTCCTCGAAATATTGCAAGGTCCGTACAGAGTTTAAGGTCCATTGTCTTCCTGTAAGCAAGCAATGCTGTCATCCGAGTTACCATGTACAATAATAAAAATCTGTAAGACGAAAAAAGATATTTAACAAAAACGTTCTTGCGTGGCAAGGTCTTTGAATTATTGAGTCCAGAGTTCCTTCGTAGCTACTTCCGGTCTTCAGCTTGTCGTTTTTAGCTTGTATATTATAAGGGACCAGACGACGGTAAAAAAAATGTTGTCATTTTTTTTCATTTTCTGAGAGATACATTTGTTAAGGGACTCTACCAGTGTGAAAAGCTTCAGCCTCTCAGCAGGCATTATTCGAGGAAGAGCAGGGTTCATTGTATGGGCCAGGTATAGCTGATTAGCAGTTTTTATGGTAAATATCATTTTATCTTGCAAAAATCGATAGCTAATCTTTAAGGGGGGATTGTCTTTTTTTTTCGCAAAATTTACCGCTTTTTGGGAATTTTTTTGTGAAGAAAGTATACAACGGAAATATTGTGAAACTTGGCATATAGTTTTATTGATCTGTTTACTACATACAAAAAATTTTTTAAACAATTTCATCAAAAAATCCGCCTCCCACCCCCCTCGACGCGCGATGGTCCTTTTTTGATGGTGTGCACGATTTCTCATAAACTATTCAACCGATTGCCTTCAAATTTGGACAGAATGCTCAGCTGACATCCTTTTATCGTTTGATGAAGCAAAAAAGCAATACGTTCAATAGTTTTTTTATTTATAACAAAAAATCGATCAATTTTTTTCGAAAAATCGATACTTCAAGTTCAAAACGTCACCAAATCGTCAATTTTTTTTTCCCTTCATCGAACGATAGCTATATGTGTCTAAAGTAAAATGCTTTTTGGGTTTTTGTTGCAGGATGAACGTGAAGGCTGTAATCGTGCACACCATCAAAAAAGGACCATCGCGCGTCGAGGGGGGTGGGAGGCGGATTTTTTGATGAAATTGTTTAAAATTTTTTTTGTATGTAGTAAACAGATCAATAAAACTATATGCCAAGTTTCACAAATTTTCCGTTGTATACTTTCTTCACAAAAAAATTCTCAAAAAGCGGTAAATTTTGCGAAAAAAAAGACAATCCCCCCTTAAACGCGTTTTTCTCGACATGAGATTTTTAAAATTTGCTGACATTGTAACTCAAAGAGCAATTATCCGATTGACGTGAAATTTGAACTGAGTACTCTTGAATATATTTACTCTACAATGACGTAGGATATTTTTGATTGGATGAAAATTGACGATTTCGCATTGAAAAAAACGACCATTTTATAGGCAAGAAAACAGACTTCTTTTTCATAACTACGCCATTTTGTTAGATTTTAATATTTTTCGAAAATCCTACGTCATTGTATAGGAAATACCTTCCAGTTCAACGACATTTTTTCCTTCGTCGGTTTTGGCTACTCAATCGGGCGGAATTATGTCAGCAATGGAGGAACTTTTTTTTTGGCGCCTCCGAAGTCAGCGCATAAGTCGCGTGGCTCTCAATATTTTTCTATGAAAAAATTATGTAATATAGGTCAAATATAGCCAAATATATTCTTAATTATCCGAAACATTTAATTGAGTACTTTTCTTCCAAAAAAAATTCCCGAAAATCACCCGAATTTTCAGCGTTCACACTGGTATACCCCCTTAAGAATGCTCTTACCAATTTTTTAAAAGAAATTTGTACAATTGGTGGAGATACAGCATTTTATGTTAAACCGTTCGAAGCGCACGACCGCGCCGAGCGGCAGATGTGCGGCTGCCGAACGGGTCTGCTACCTGGCGACCCTTTGTTGGCCTCTATGAACCCTAATTCTTGGAATATATTTCGATTAAGGTGCTTCAATACTTTTTAACAATGGTCATATTGGCCTCATAAATGTATTGGAGATATTAAACATAAAAATTGGTGAAACACTCTACCAATATTGTCAAAACATCGACGAGAAGCGATTATGCGAAGCCGAGCACGAAGCCAAAAGGCTGCGTGCAAAACATGAAAAAAATGATGAGTCTCTGGATGCTGAGGAGCTGTTGTATGGTCCAGGAATAGCTGACCAACGGTGAGAAAAAAAAGAGACAAATAAAAAATTTAGTTTGTAGAATTATCGTTCAGTACAACTTTGAACGCGTTTTTCTCGAAAGTACGTTTTTCAAACGGGTTGACAACATATTAAAAAAACGATTCATCCGATTTGCATGCGCCAAGTTTTAAACTGTTCAAAAATTCAGTCTCTATGGCACCACGTAGGGATTTTTTAAAATAAAGGGCCCCTTCTATTTTTTAATGTATGAACGATGAAAATTTTCCATAAAAATCGGAAATAAAATTCGCTGGTCCGCCATTTTTATTTTTATATCGAAATTCCCCTACGTTATGCTGTAAACCTATACAGTGTGAGGCACTAACTGTTGCCACTTTGAATATCTCTGTAATTATCGACGTCACAAAAAATGTTTGAAACAAAAGTTGTACCGTGCGAAAGGGGTCATCAAATGCGACCATTTTTTTTATCTCAGTGGAGGCGCTGTCGCACAGTAAAGGTCACCTCCACTTTTTTAAATGGGACGGTACTTTTTTTCAGCTATCTTGTAGAGCATCGAAAACTGCATAAAAAACATTTAGGGGTCAAAGTCGTTCAAGGTCATTTAAGATCAAAAAGTGACATGAACTTTATTTTCATGTGAAATTACCTTTATTCACAGTACATGTTCAAAGTGATTGCCATTGCAGTATTGCAATCTCCTCATCACGGATTGTGTAGAATTTCTTATCACTTCGACATTTATGGAATCACAGGCTCGAAGAATTCTCTCACGCATATCATCCGGCGTAGTTGGACGTTCTTTATAAACAAGATCTTTCAAGTATCCCCACAAGAAAAAGTCCAGAGGCGTCAATTCTGGCGAGCGAGCCGGCCACGATACAGCTCCTCCGCATCCAATCCAACGATTTGGAAATCTCTTTTGCAATTCATTTCTGGCTATCAGCAAAAAATGTGCCGGGCACCCATCGTGTTGATACCACATTCTGTTTCTTGTTTCTAAAGGTATTTCTTCCAATAACGGACCTGATGTTTCTTGAAGGAATGTGGTGTACTTCCTAGCATTAAGATTCCCTTCGATGAAATAAGGGCCTATGATTCTATCCCCAATAATCCCACACCATACATTAACCGACCATACATTAAGGGCCTATGATTCTATCCTACACCATACATTACGGGCCTATGATTCTATCCTATCTATACACCATACATTAAGGGCCTATGATTCTACCCCCAATAATCCCACACCATACATAAACCGACCACGGTCTTTGGTGTGCAACTTGCCGCAGCCAATGTGGATTTTCAGTTGATCACAAATGCATTTTATGCAAGTTAATATTTCCATGATTCGTAAATTTGCCTCATCAGTAAATAAAATCCAATTAATAAATGAGTCATCTCTCTGAATCTGGTCTTGAGCCCATCGGCAGAATTCAGTGCGATTCATGAAATCCGTACCAGTTAATTCCTGGTGGAGACTGATGTGGTAAGGATGATATTTATGACGATGTAGAACACGTAGAATACTCCTTTGGCTTACGCCAGATTCCCTCGCAATTTGACGAGAACTCACACAAGGGTCTCGATGAACGGCGGCAAGAACACCAATTTCCGTTTCTCGGGTTAAGGATCCATATGTCCTCAGTTTAGTGTACAACATTTGAAATGTACGGCATGTAGGATGAGAACGTTCAGGAGATCTTTCAGCGTATAAGTCTCTAGCTCTCACTGCATTTTTCTGACGTTCTCCGTGAATTAGAAGCATATCAGTTTGCTCTTTAAAAGAATACATAATTTACATTCGCTTGATTCACTGGTCTCACCATTCTTACTATCGTTATCTTGGGTTTGTTTGGGCGAAACATTGTACAATGTTCCGTGTACATTGTAGGGTTGGTGCCGTTGTTTACATACAAGACAATGGCAAGACTTCGGCGATAAGTGCCGAAGTGATAAGAAATTCGTGATGAGGAGATTGCAATACTGCATTGATTCCAATGGCAATCACTTTGAACATCTACTGTGAATAAAGGCAATTTCACATAAAAATAAAGTTCATGTAACTTTTTTATCTCAAATGACCTTGAACGACTTTGACCCCTAAATGTTTTTATACAGTTTTCGATGCTCTACAAGATAGTTGAAAAAAAAATGTACCGTCCCATTTAAAAAAGTGGAGGTGACCTTTACTGTGCGACAGCGCCTCCACTGAGATAAAAAAAATGCTCGCATTTAATGACCCCTTTCGTACGGTACAACTTTTGTTGCAAACATTTATTTGTGACGTCGATAATTACAGAGATATTCAAGGTGGCAACAGTTAGTGCCTTACCCTGTATATCTAGTTTCTAAATATATTTCTATTCTGTTTTTCAGATAAAGCGTATGGCTTAATCGCTGTCAACCGCCGAGCAGCAATTTCGTTGGAGTGTCCTCTTGGAAGCGGTGTACACCGCAAACTATACTTTAGATTCTAGTACAAAAATGTGTATACAGTCTTCTATATGTATATATTGACTATGAGTATTAATAAAACGAAGTCCATTAATCGTTTGCTTGAAAATAATTACGAAAAATACACCCTCGTACTGCGCACGAACCGTGGTGTGGTGCCTTAAGCCACACGGTAAATTCATTAAAGGGGTCGTCCTATGTGACAGCTACCTTTTTCGCTTTTTTGGGATTTTTTTTTATGAACTATTAAAGCGCACAATCTTTTAATTTTTACCACACATTTATTAACATATTTACAGTGCCTCAGAATTTTATCAAACAAAAATAACAAGTTGAATCGACTTTACACCGTTCGGAAGACATTTATGTGTAAAAAAAATTTACCAAAATTGTGTACTCCAATTACATTTCCGGTTGCGCGAACATAACACGCGTTATCCTACATCGTTATCGTGCGAGCGACATTCGTCGGTGCGAAAAACACGAAGCGTTTATTTACTTGTATTATAGAAATACATACGTCGCAAACAGATCACGTTTCCTCGTTGTTCGTAACCTATCGTTGCACGGGTGCGAAAAATACGCCATATTCCGCGTTCTGCTTGTGGTTCTGTTTTTTTTTTTTTTTGAAAGTTTCGAATCTCGCGATGAGGGATGAAGCAAAAGAAGAGAAACGATGTCCGGAAGAAACGGCCAATCCGCTGAGCAGGCTGTGCTTCTGGTGAGTCACATTGTATTCGACATTGGAAGCAAAGGACGAAGAAAAATTTAACAGTCTCAAATGTAGCTCCATATAATTATTATCAAAAATTTAGGTGGTTGCGTATGAAAATGGTCATTTTTGAGCGAAAACATAGGTAGGAAACTGGTTCATTTAAAATGTTGCTCAACGGAAGAAGAATTCGGTTTCTTCGACGATAGGTTTTTCAAGAATTTTTTATAGAAAATTGAGAGCATTTATTGCAATAAATCAAATTACATAACAATATTGACGTTCAAATGGATACAATATTTTTTTTCATGAGTGAAAACAAAACAAAATGGCGGCGCTAGAGGTACTCGAACTTGACTCCTCGACTTTGCGCCGTAGAACGCCCAGGTCCTTATAGTTGAATAAAATCAACGAGACACATTTTTTTCATCAAAATAAGTCATTCTCCTTTGCATGAACCTAAATATAGCAACAAAAAAAATTGAAAATTTGAGGACACAAGAAAAAAAACACTTTTCTTAAATAAACAAATCGTTAAAAATAACATTTATTACAACAATTTATACGAAATTTTAGGTTTATGCAAAGGCCGATAAGTTGACAAAATTTCAAGTTGATTGGTTCATTACTTTTTGAGTTACATTCCACGGCATGGAAAAAAACACGTTGCGAAAAAAGCTCGATTGAAGTCTTCGTTCTTGAAAAATAGAGTTTAGAGTGATTCATAATTACCCAAGCTTAATCTGCGATGCCAGGGCCATAAAGCAAGCCTTCTTCTAGGGAATCACTAATCTGGACTGCTTTTTTCTCTTTTTGTGTAAACTGTTTGTGTGAAAACGAAAAACGACGGTTGCACAGGCCGAATTTTTCTTTCGAATCGTCGGAAGTACCCCTCTTATTCAAAAAGTAAACTAGCAATTTGTTTGGCTCGGAAATTAAAAGGTAGAGGCCGCAAAGGGCGCCCGTTTACCTACTCTCGATACTTTTGGAGGGCATCACTTCGGTGACTTCCTAGGGACCTTTTGGACTTTCTGATGGGCTTCAAACTTGGGAAATATATTCTTCAGATACTAAATGAATTTTTAAAGCAATGAAAAAAAATGATGTCTGGAGGAAGTTCCCTCCTTAAGGGAAGGTTCTGCCTTGTTGGGCCAAAAAATGTTCGATTTTTCGCCAATTTTTTATGCGAAAAGTATTAAATATAGAATGTTGATATTTGGTAGGTTGACGAAGCGATCTTTATTGAACATCAAAATATTTTTTAAAGTTTGACAAAACATGGTGGTGGGAGTGGGAGGAGCCACGTATGTCGGTGCGCGGGCGATGACATTTTTCGCTTGCGGAAGTCCTAAGTCCCGGACAGGTGATATGAAGCAAAAAAATCAAACATATTTTTACTTTGTACAATATTGTGTATAAAGTTGACATAGAATCAAGAAGAAAAATTGGAAAATAAAAAAATAGTGAGCAAAAAACTGCGAAAATTTTTGGGAAAAAAACAAACTTCCTTCCGACCGCTCACTATTTTTTTATTTTTCAAGTTTTCTTCTTGATTTAGGTCAACTTATACACAATATTGTACAAAGTAAAAATATGTTTGATTTTTTTGCTTCAGATCACCTGTTCGGGACTTAGGACTTCCGCAAGCGAAGAATGTCATCGCCCGCGCACCGACATACGTGGCTCTCACCACCATGTTTCGTCAAACGTTAAAAAATATTTTGATGTTCAATAAAGACCGCTTAGTCAACATACCAAATATCAACATTCTATATTTAATACTTTTCGCATAAAAAATTGGTGAAAAGTCGAACATTTTTTGGCCCAACGAGGCAGACCCTTCCCTTAAGCAGCTGCGGAACAATTGACGAAATGTTGCCATTTGTTTCAAAATTGTACAGTAAATTCTTTGTTATATACTGAATGCACCCTACAAATTATAAATTGATCGTCTACACCGTTTCTATAAAATTTACAATTGAAAAAAAAACACTTTTTAACATGTGGAGATGCCTATGATCAGGTAACGTAGGGAGTATATTATGACACTGATGACGAAATTGTCATAATGTACTGAGCGATTTGACAGTTTTTCGTACGATTGTAAACATTTTTTCACACTCTCATGCGTAAGACTGCCATTCAATGATGAGTGTAGGCATCTACCCATGTTAAAAAGTGTTTTTACAAGTTTTATTTAACTTGACCTGGTGTGAGATAACTTGCCTTTCTGTAAGATGCCCTCTTCTTCTCTTTCTTTGAGGTCTGATGACGTCTTCTCTCTCTTTAGACGCTAATAACAGGCTATTTTCATGAATTTTTTGATAGGTTTATATTATAGATATTGATAAAAGAGTTGTTACACTCAATAAATACACTTTCCAAATACATTAAAAAAAATTTTTATACATTTATGTAACCTAAATAAACTTGAAACGCGTTTTTCTCGAAAAAACGTTTGGCGACGGCTTGTTGATAAAATCTTCGAAACTACAGGACCGATCCTTATGAAATTTCAACCAACTATTCTTTACAACTATAGTTATAGCGCATATCAGGATATTTTTAAATTTTGATATTTACTATTTTTTTGCCAAAAACGGTCAAAAAACACGTTTTCTTTGTTTTTTCGAAAAATGTCCGTCATTTTGTCATTTTTGCATATATCGAAAATCGTATGATATGCGCTATAGCCATTAACAAGCTGAATCTAAAACCGTTTGATTTTTTTATTTCGGATGATCCATCTCCGAGATTTCATCAACAGCGCAGACCTACAATTTTTTTAGGACATTTTTTTAACTACCATTTTGGTCTATAAATAGTGACTTAAATAATTTTTTTTTAAATGTATTTCAAAAGTGTACTTATTAAGTGTAACAACTTTTATATCAATATCTATAATATAAACCTATAAAAAAAATTTGCCCTTTTTAGCGTCTAAAGTGAGAATACCCCTCAATTCGAGAAAGTAGTTTACGTACCGCCATCTATTGCCAGAGGTTGTTTCATACGCAATCAACTAATAGCATTGACCCTTATAATTGATCGTGGACGCGTTGCGGCAAATAACGGGTCGTTGAGAATTCGCAGGTGGATGCTGAAGTTGTTTCGGAAGGGAGCCGCCAAAGATCTGCAAATGGATGACCTTTATCCTCCGATGAAGAAGGACGAATCGCGATATCTTGGCGAGCGCCTAGAGCGGTAATTTTGTCCATCGACCTTTCGAAAGATCTAACATCCAACACGATCCACAGCATCAAAGTCAACATTAAAGGGGAAGATACCTTTAATCCAGGGAAAATTGCTGATTTTTTTTTAAGGGAAGATTTCTTCACCATTTTTGAGCAGACGATATGAAGACGAAAAGTACTTTTTTTTAATGTCAAAAACATTTAGAACCACGTTTTAGACTTTAGACAATAAGGTTAGAAAGCTTTATACCAAATTTCATCAGATCTGTCCATTAGTTTTTTTTAGCTATACGTCACGTCAGTTTTGAAAATGCAGTTTAGAAGACCGTGCCATAGGTCCGCCATTTTTTAAAGATTAATAAATAAAAAATACCATGTAACAGTCAAAAGTGGTAATGAAACATACCCCAAGGCTAAAAAATAGTGAAGAAATCTTTCCTTTTGAAAAATAATCATGAAATCCCATGTAGAGATTGACCGTTGGCCCGGGGACGGGCCTTCACAGTTAGCCTTTCTAGAATATTGGGCCGTGAGTATTTACTAATGAGGTGCCTTTGTAGAAATGATAAGAACGGCCCGATATCGGCCAACAGAGCCAACAATTATTGGGCCAATGATTTAATTCATTGTAGCGCCAATGTTGGTGATTGCACTTGGCCCTATGTGGGCCCTCTTAAAGGGCCTATGTAGAAATTGACCACTTGCTCTATGATGGGCCTTCACAGTTGGTCTATCCAGAAGTTAGTCTATCTAGAATATTGGGCCATGAGTTGGTTTGGGTTTGTTTAGGTGCGTGATAAATATTCAACCTATATCGGGCCAAGATTGGCCCGAAATTGGTCCTTATGGATACATATTTCATGGAATAACCTTAAAATAAATTGTGATTTGCGTATATGACAGGTTTCAAAATTGGCATGTTTTACTTACTTATGTTGGTTATTCACGAATGCCAATAATAGGCCAAGACTTGATTACAAAAACTGAACTACAAAATACAGACGATTAATATATGACGTGCCAGTTATTTGCCTATTCTGGCACAATATACAGATAGTGAATAACCCAAGGCTTAAATAAAATAAACGCAGGTATGGTCTGACCCACTTAGCCAATAAAGGGCTTAGATTAATTAAATGTAATTTCCAGTATTTTAGCATTGCCAGTTTTCAAATTGGCAAATTTCGATGAACTATCACGGCTGTTTATTGGTTTTGAAAGATGGGCCAGGATAATCTTTAGTAATGGGCCGATATTGTGCCGGTTCTCAATTTATGACGGGACAATAATGGGCCAATGTAATTGCTTGTATTTTAGCATAACCAGTTTTTAAATTGGCAAATATAGTTCAACCATCACGGCTATTTATTGGTTTTAAACGATGGGCCGATATTGAGCCGGTTTTCAATTTATAACGGAACAATATTGGGCCCATGGAATTATCAGTATTTTAGTATCCCTAGTTTTTAAATTGGCAAATTTAGTTTAACTATCACGGCTATTTATTAGTTTTTAAAGATGGGCCAGGACAGGCTTTTGGGATGGGCCGATGTTGTGCCAGTTTTCAGTTTGGAGCGGAACAGTAATGGGCCAATATTATTTCTCTTTTGTTGGCTTATACGATGGTCCCAATATTGGCCTGATCGTAACATTGGGCAACTCATGGCAAACTCTACATGGGATTCAGCAAAAAATTTCCTCGCCTAAAGGTATCGCCCCCCTTAAATCCCTCGGTCAATCTATCAATCGTGTTCTCCAATTTCGCTATCTTCGTTTTCCCAGGTCATGGAGCATCGAGCTGAAAAAGCTCAAAACGATGGAATACACAATTGGCAAGGACGGTAAGAAGGTCGTAATCGGCTCGACATCGCCGAGCCTCTTCCGCGCGATATTTCGAGTTTTTTGGTGGCAATATCTGTCGGTGGGACTCTGCATTGGCCTGAACGTTATCGTGATTCGTAATTTCCAGCCGTTCTTTCAAAAACTCATCATCAGCTATTTCAGCACGAGCGACACAAGGCGCCTTATGAGCAAAAACGAGGCTCTGTACAACGCGGCAGCGCTCGTCCTCACCACCATCACGATTATTACGATTAATCATTATTCCGGTGCGAGGGCAATGGAAGTTGCGATGAGACTTCGCGTTGCGTGTAGCACCCTTGTTTACAGGAAGGTATACAATGTTTTTTTTACCTAGACAATGTGAGCGAAGTACAGGAAGAATTATAGTTGGCGATATTTCCTTCATATTTGGCCTTTGTATTTGGCAATAATTTCTTTATAGTTGGCTTCCATAGTTGGCGATATTTTTTTTGTAGTTGGCGATATTGCCTTTATAGTTGGCGCAATTAACTTCATAGTTGGGACTATTGCCTTCATAGTTGACGTAATTAACTTCATAGTTGGGGCTATTGCCTTCATAGTTGACGTAATTAACTTCATAGTTGGCGATATTGCCTTTATAGTTTACGATATTTCCTGCAAAGTTGTCGGGTTTCCTACATAGTTGACGAATTTTTCTTCTTGGTTGGCGATATTGCTTTCCTAACTGTCAAAATCAGCTTTATTCCTTTATAGTTACCGATATTTCCGTCATAGTTGGTCTTCGGATTTGGCAATAGTCTTTCTATAGTCGGGTGTCACATTCGGAGATAGGTCCTTCATAGTTGGCGGTACGTGATAGTTGGCGATATTTCCTTCATATTTGCAAATATGTCCTTCATAGTTGCAAATATTTCCTTCATAGTTGCCGATATTTTCTTCATAGTTGCCGACACCCACGTCATAGTTGCCGATGTTTTCTTCATAGTTGACGATACTCCCTTCATAGTTGGCGATATTTTCCTCATAGTTGCCGATATTTTCTTCATAGTTGCCGATACTCTCTTTATCACAGTTATCGTCATTACTTTTACAGCCAGCCATCAATGTTGGCAACATTTCTTTCACGTTTGCAAATACTTTATCCACAGTTGATCATATTTCCGTTTAGATCCTGCGTCTCAACAAAGCGTCGCTGAACCAGACCACACCAGGACAAATAATAAATCTTTTGAGCAACGACGTCAGCCGATTCGACACCGTATCGGGTCTCCTCAACTTCATATGGATAATGCCCTTCCAGGTGAACTAAAGTCGACCCAGATAGACGGATGTACCTCATATTGGCATCATATGTACATCATTACTGCGGCATAGGAAGTCTCACAGCTGTGTATCCCTTGTGAGTGCTCCCGTTGAAGTCATATTTGCATCACATGATGATACACAATAATACATAAAAATGAAGCAAAGTTGTTCTCACGCGAACATGGATGCAATGAATTCATGAGACTGGCAAATTCGGCTCACGAATATATAATAATAAGTGAGTGCATATGGGGCTCATATGGGTGTCACGGAGTGAAGAAATTGTAGTGCTCATACGGAGCTCATATTGCGGCATGGCGTGAAAAATTTTAAAAAACCAAAAATGTTGAAAAAAAATCTGGTAGGATTTTGATATCCATATTCTTTATTTATGTTCCTGCCTATGTGATAAATGGTTTAAAACGTATCCTGCCTAGTTAAAGTTTTAACCTACCTACGGTTTGAACCTACGTCTTCTAACTCGAGAGTTAAGGGGGGATTGTCTTTTTTTTCGCAAAATTTACCGCTTTTTGGGAATTTTTTTGTGAAGAAAGTATACAACGGAAAACTTGTGAAACTTGGCATATAGTTTTATTGATCTGTTTATTACATAAAAAAAAATTTTTAACAATTTCATCAAAAAATCCGCCTCCGACGCCCCTCGACGCGCGATGGTCCTTTTTTGATGGTGTGCACGATTACAGCCTTCACGTTCATCCTGCAACAAAAACCCAAAAAGCATTTTACTTTAGACACATATAGCTATCGTTCGATGAAGGGAAAAAAAAAATTGACGATTTGGTGACGTTTTGAACTTGAAGTATCGATTTTTCGAAAAAAATTGATCGATTTTTTGTTATAAATAAAAAACTATTAAACGTATTGCTTTTTTGCTTCATCAAACGATAAAAGGATGTCAGCTGAGCATTCTGTCCAAATTTGAAGGCAATCGGTTGAATAGTTTTTGAGAAATCGTGCACATCATCAAAAAAGGACCATCGCGCGTCGAGGGGGGTAAGAGGCGGATTTTTTGATGAAATTGTTTAAAAATTTTTTTGTATGTAGTAAACAGATCAATAAAACTATATGCCAAGTTTCACAAGTTTTCCGTTGTATACTTTCTTCACAAAAAAAATTCCCAAAAAGCGGTAAATTTTGCGAAAAAAAAGACAATCCCCCCTTAAGCGCGCTACCTACCTAGCCATTCCAACACTTGTGTAAACTTTCTTTGTGTCTTTGCCTATTTGTATCATTCTGGATTTGTATGCATATCGCCGTCATATTACGCTCATCGAATGTATCACTTAGAAATATGCATATCGCCGCCACAGGATGTATCACTGAGAAACACGCATATCGTCGTCATATTGCGCTCATGGGATGTATCACTGAGAAATATGCATATCGCCGTCATATTCCGCTCATCAAATGTATCACTGAAAACATGCATATCGCCGTCATGGAATATATTACTGAGGAACATGCATGTCGCCATCATATTGTGCTCGTGGGATGTATCACTGACAAAATATCCATATCGCCGTCTTATTGCGCTCAACGAATGTATCACTTAGAAACATGCATATCGCCGTCATAGGATGTATCACTGAGAAACACGCATATGGCCGTCATGTTGCGCCCATCGAATGTATCACTGACAAACATGCATATCGCCGTCATATTGCTTGCATGGCATGTCTACTATCAGTGCTAACCCAGTGAATTCATCAACACAAGTCATTGGATGACTTCCATATGACGTAAAATTTGCAGATATTGTGGACACTTGAGCACAGCGATATGAGTTCAACGTGCTCCAAACGTACGATGCATTTGTAAACGACATATTGAGATCAAAATGCTTTGTACATTCACGATACTAAATGAGTTCACGGCTTTGCATCATGACATGTAGTCAATATGCTGTAAAATATGCTTCATCAATTGGATGCACGGCGTGATGATCATGACTGTCTATCTGGGGATGCTCAATAAACCATTTCTTTCCAACCGCCCGCGACTATGGGCGAATCAATTATTTGTGAATTGTAGATAGTCGTGATCGGAATAATTATGTGGCAATCGGTCGGTGTCGTCGCGGTTGTCGGATTGGCGAGCATTCTGCTCCTGATCGTTCCGCTCCAGCTGATACTGAACAAGTTTACCCGCTACTTGAGAGCCTCCGTAGCCACCAAAACCGATCACAGAGTTCAGCTGATGAGCGAGCTCATAAGTGGAATTCAGGTAAGCACGGACAATTTTTTATCATTAATATTGTTGTTCTATAAACATCCAGATCAATTAGCGATGTTTTTCAAGACACTCGACCGTTTTTTATTCACGTGGAAATATGAAGGTCGTGAAGATGTACGCGTGGGAGAAACCGTTCGAGAAGGTGGTCGTCCAGGCTCGCGCATTGGAGATGGGGGCCTTGAGGCGGGCGGCTTATCTTCGCGCTCTTTGTCTCGGTGTTATGATGGTGACCGACAAAATAGCGCTTCTGGCGAGTATCCTGACATACGTGTCACTGGGTAAGGTGCTTATCGCCGAGGTGACGTTTCCTCTCGTCACTTACTTCAATATTCTTCAAGCCGGGGCTGCATACTTCTTCCCGTTCGCCCTCATACAGGCGAGCGAGGCTGCCGTGTCGATTAGCCGTTTGCAGGTAAATTGACGAAAAATATTCATTGACATCAACTAAGTACCTTGAATTGGTCCTTTTTTATTCGAATTGAAGAAAATTCTCGAAATCAATGTGGTTTATTATTTGATTCTACAATTTCAGAGATTTAATTCAAATATATTTATTTATTTGAATGAACATGTATTTAACACGACTGAGTAATTGGAAATTTATATGCTTTCAATAATTTTGATATTTGGTACTATTTACGGGAAAAAAATATTTAGCCGTATAGACTAAATGTCTTTTCAGATTTTTCCATTCGAATTAAGGGGTTAGGCCACTTTGGAGGCCGAACAAATAGGCTTTTTGGGGATTTTTTATCTCAGAAAAACTACAAAATAATTTGAGATTACAAAAAAGGGTGTTTATCATACATATCAGCGACTGTAAACAATAACTTTTTTGAAGCGATTAATTTCAAAATGGCGGCTGTGCAGCGTTTATCAAAAAACTGCATTCTCTAAATTGGCCGGAAACATAACTCAGACCATTTTCAACCGATTCACTTGAAATGTTGAATATATCTTGAAAAATACATTGTCTATGGGAGTACGTAGAAATTTTTTTTATATTGCATAGTTCATTTGTTATTCTGACGAAATGTTTCACTTTTCAAAAATTTGCCTCCAGAATCGTTAGATGATTGTTAATAACAAATGAACTATGCAATAAAAAAAAAATTCTACGTCCTTCCATAGACGATGTATTTTTCAAGATATATTCAACATTTCAAGTGAATCGGTTGAAAATTGTCTGAGTTACGTTTCCGGCCAACTTAAAACAGTTTTGAGATAAACGCTGCACTGCCGCCAATTTTGAAACTAATCGCATCAAAAAAATTATTGTATACAGTCACTGATATGTATGATAAACACCCTTTTTGTAATCTCGATTTATTTTGTAGTTTTTCGGTAAAAAAAATCCCCAAAAAGCCTATTTTTTCGGCCTCCAGAGTGGCTTAAGGCCGTAACTAGCAAATTCGTAGACGTAGTAGTACGCTCTGCGGCCGCAGTGCGGCGCAGGGCCCGAGGCTTCTCTCGCAAGCCTCTTTCACTCCGAGCAAGCGTTCATATTCGAGCGTACATGTGTACCGAAAGCCGTGGGAATTGCACATCTTGTGATAGCCACGCAAGAGGAACGTCCTCTCACGTATATCGAAATGGTGGTAATGCAAAATATTTTTTAGAATTTTTCGCCACATAGGATGGTTAACAAACACGGATAAATAGGTAATGTCTATGCGAAAATATGGCAAATTTCCTAGTTTCAAATGAAAATACTAGTTATTCAAATACAATTTTAATTCTTTTTAAATAACAATATATTTTGATTCAAGACACATTTACTGCATGCAAAAGAAGATATTTTTTACCTATACGTGTCTCTTATTCGTTCTATTCAACAATATATTTTGATCAAATACATATCAATAAAATTGTCCACATCAAGCAATGCTTGAAACAAATAAAAAAATGCATTAAAAAAAATCGAAACGTAGAAGGCCGTAAGGCAACAAAACAATTACCTGACTCAAGTAGATCCTACTTGGCTCAACTAAACTCTCTAACGCACCCAGGCAGCTATATTTTCCACCGAGTTGTCAGAGACCCTCGATATTCCGCTCAACCAAAATAACCTAAGGTTCTCCATCAGGCGTTTCTTCTCCTCGACGAGGCCTGCAAGGAAGAGATCCAGAGCTCAGACGAGAAACGTTCTCCATCCTTGAAAAAGCCACCTACGAACATCCCCTCGTCAAACGATGATTCGAAGTGTCCCAAGACGACGGATACCTCGACGGGATCCGTCAGCATAGACATGCGACGAGTTTGCGCCAATTGGGTGATCGGCCAACTTCCGCCGGTTCTCTGCGAGGTGACCTTGAGCGTTGATCACGGTGACCTCTGCGCTCTCGTTGGTTCCGTCGCTTCCGGCAAGTCATCCCTCTTGAGCATTCTCTTGCGCGAATTGCCACTTGCCTCCGGCACCGTCAGGCTATTGCGTCAGCAGACACAACCGGAAACGTTGTTCGCCACCGCCAACCAGCAGGAGCACAAGGCGCCGGAAAAACGCGGCTTCGTCGTCGACGGTAATGGAAAACTGAGAATATCCTACGCAAGCCAAGAACCCTGGCTGTTCTCCGGAACTGTCCGCGACAATATACTCTTCGGTGAAGCTTTTCACGCGGAACGTTATGAAGAGGTACGCGTTTCCGTCACAAACTTTACCTTTTTCCTTCATTGTTCGTTTGTTTTAGCGATTTATATCGTGATATTTGTTTGGGTTAACTCGCATTGCGGGATATTTTCCTGAGACAATACACACTATTGTTTAATTTTTCAATTTCGTTTGGCAGGACAATTGAGATGTGCCTACGTAGGCCAGTCTTGGTTTAGTTGGGTTTGTTAAAGTCCGTGTGGGGTTTGGGTTTGCTCCGGCTTGTTGGGGTCTGTTCAGATTCGCCTAGGGTTGCTCAAGTTGATTGGACGAAAATTGCTCGAATTCTGCTGGGTGCTGATTTCAAAAACATGGTTTCGAAAAAACGATTTTTTTTCGTGTACATTTGAAAAAAAAAATTACACGAAATACGTTCAATGTATGCTTAATAACATACCGTTTTTTTCACATGCCAAATAAATAATCTAGTAGACGAAAACAAATCGGTAAAACGATTTTTTTCAGCATGTCACAGTGGTTGTCCTTCCTTAAGGTAGTTCTGTAGGTACACGTAAGAGCCAAAAAGTTTGAGTGGAAGCGTATAGTAACATCCAATGCCTATACGATGCTGTTGGTTGTACATTTTTGACAGAGCTTGTACCCTCTACACGTCCCACACATTCGCACCTCATGCAGAAATAGGTCTCATACTCGTATGGAGAGCGGCGCTGTAATCGTGGCAACAGCGCGATCTTCCTGCAGTCATAGCGTTCAGCTTCCTACGATCCGTCTTACGCGAAATATTTTATATAAATAAAAAAAAGCGTGAAAATGTCAACCCAAATGCGATACAAAGGAAAGTTTACAAGGAAAAAGGCGCTTGCTAAAAGACTGAAAGCTGTGGCAGCCATGTGTCAAGGAAATGCGGCTAAACGCGATGAGAATGACCATAACCTCAACGATCAGTAACGAAAATTCGCTGTCGAAGGACGTCGGATCGTTCATTTACAACATCTTGCCGACAGCAGCCCCGGATCTAAGGGGGGGGCAAATCGGGGTACCTGCCCCGGGCGGCAATTTAAGGGGGCGCGAAATTCTTGTGTTTGAAAAAAACTTGTTTCACTAAAGCACCTAACATCCAGGGCGCTTTGGTGAGCTTCAATGGCGTCGTGATCCTAGCTATCGAAAATAAAACTGCCTAGGAGACGAACTTTGATGAGGTATTCCTTTAGGCGTCTTTTGAAAAGCTGCTCGTGTTATAGCTCAACAAGTTATTGATCGATCTGGCTGATATTTTTCCAGATTTCTCACTATAAGACTATTGGAAGGATATACCTAAAGTTTTAAGGTTATCGCGTAAATAAATTACTTTTTCGGGGTAAAAATTGTCGAGAAAATGGTAAAAAATATGAACATTTGATCACAAAGCCTACTTAATTTTCAATTTTATACCTTTTAATATTTTTATGGGTATATCCTTCCAATAATGTGAATAAATGTGAATGTGAGAATAAATGTGAGAATAAAAACGCCCATAGTGAGAAACCGCCCAAAATTTCAGCCAGTTCGATCAATAACTTTTTGAGCTTTACCATGAGCAGTTTTTCAAAAGGCCCCCAAAGGAATACCGTATAACGCCGCTATTTTGTTTTGTTTGAAAAAGAAAAAAAAAGTTTTACCACTTGAAAGTTGTAATAAGATAATGTCAAAATTTTAAAATGATGCGATTATCTTATCACATTTTCTAAAAATCATGAAAAATGACTGAATTTTTCGCGATCAGTCCATGAAGGTCATATCTACACCATACTTAGATTTCAGCCAATTCCTAAGATTTTACCAAAACTACAGAACTACCTCAAAAGATGTCGACCATCATGACGTCGCCAATTTGAATTTTTTACCGAAAAAGATTTCGTTTAACGTTTCCCTTTAAACTCTAAAAGTTTTATTATACTCAATATTTGATCGGAGCAGTATTTTTCGAGCTAAATCCGGTGTAAGATTAAAATGGGACACACTCCAAAAAATCGTTTGCCAGGAATAAACATTTTTTCTTCGATTTTCCCAATAATCTCGACGGCCATACATATCATTGCTGGTACCTTCACCTATCCAGATAACGAGAGTATGCGCCCTGAAGCGCGACATCAAGCATTGGCCTCACGGCGACCGAACGGCAGTCGGCGAGAACGGAATATCTCTGTCGGGCGGCCAAAAGGCCCGTATAAATTTGGCCCGAGCGGTTTACAAGGAGGCCGATCTCTACCTCTTCGACGACCCGCTGAGCGCCGTTGACACTCGCGTGGCGCGCCATCTCTTCGAGAAGTGCATCAACGGGTTTTTGCGCGGCAGGACTCGCCTTCTCGCGACCCATCAGGTGCAATTTCTTCGGCCGGCCGACACGATCGTTCTACTGGATCGCGGAATGGTCAAGGCTCAGGGCCAATTCGACGACTTGAAAGACGCCTATCCAGAATTTCGCGCGCTACTCGCGCAGAAGAGGAAAAAGCCGTCGGGCGAAAATCGCGAAATCGTCGACTCGTTGAAACGCGGCTGGAAAATCGGCAGCTCGAAGTCCATGGACAAGGAGCAGGAACCGGACGACGATGCTGCCCTGAATTGCAAGGATAGGCAACGATCACGAGGATCTATCGACGCCTCAAGAGACGTAAGACTTAGCCAGCATTTTTATGTTAGTTATTGAGAGAACAAAACTATAATGAATCGGGCGAAGGGGAGGAAAAATGAAAATTTAAGGGGTCTTCTCACTTTTGACGATAAAAAAGGCTATTTTCATGAATTTTTTTGATAGTTTTATGTTATAAACATCAATATAAAAGTTGTTACACTTAATAAGTACACTTTCGAAATACATTTAAGGGGCCGTTTAAATATTAAATAGTTCATACCAGGGTGAACGCTGAAAATTTGAAGGATTTTCGGGAATTTTTTGGAAAAAAGGTAATCAATTAAATGTTTCGGAAAATTAAGAATATATTTGGCTATATTTGACCTATATATTACATAATTTTTTTATAGAAAAATATTGAGAAAAAAAGTTCCTCCACTGCTGACATGGTTCCGGCTGATTGAGTAGCTGAAACCGAAAAAGGAAAGAATGTCGTTAAACTGGAAGGTATTTCCTATACAATGACATAGGATTTTTGAAAAATTTCTAAATCTAACAAAATGGCGTAGTGATGAAAAAAAAAATGTTTTCTTGCCTATAAAATGGTCGTTTTTTTCAATGCCAAATCGTCAATTTTTATCCAATCAAAAATATCCTACGTCATTGTAGAGTAAATATATTCAAGAGTACTCAGTTTAAATTTCAAGTCAATCGGATAATTGCTCTTTGAGTTACAATGTCAGCAAATTTGAAAAATCTCGTTTCGAGAAAAATACGTTTAAAAATTTAACTATCGATTTTTGCAAGATAAAATGATATTTACCATGAAAACTGCTAAATATAAACGTAAAGTATAAAGTATAAATTGTTGAAAAAGGCAAAAAGAAAATCGATTTTTTAAAAGTGTCACACTGGTATAGCCCCTTCAATGTTTTAAAATGTATTTATGTAACCCAAACAAGCTTAAAACGCGTTTTTCTCGAAACAACGTTTTTCGACGGCTGGTTGATAAAATCTCGGAAACTACTGAACCGATCCTTATGAAATTTTAACCACATATTCTTTACAACTATAGCTATAGCGCATGACAAAGATTATAATTTTTTAATATTTACGTTTTTTTGCCAAAAACGCTGAAAAAAAACAAGTTTTTTTGTTTTCTTCGAAAAATGTCCGCGATTTTGTTATTTTTGCATATATAAAAAATCGCATGATATTCATTATAGCTATTAACATACTGAATCTAGAACCGTTCGATTTTTTTTGGATGATCCATCTCCGAGATTTCAACAACAGCTCAGACCTTCAATTTTTTCAGGACATTTTTTTAACTACCATTTTCGTCTATAAATAGTGACTTAAATAAATCATTTAAAAAAAATGTGTTTCGATAGTGTATTTATTAAGTGTAACAACTTTTATATCAATATCTATAATATAAACCTATCAAAAAATCGTGAAAATAGCTTTTTTTGGCGTCTAAATTTTTTGATCCCCCTCACGGGCTTATATCTAGTTGAACATTTTGGAAACATCGATTTTCGGTGGATTCTCAAAATATAGTATTTCGAAAATATTATCTGAAAATTTCGAATCGATCCGCTTAAAATTGACGGAGTTATGGGCGTTTATACGTAGGTTCCGCAAACCGGCGAAATTTAGAGGCGTTTTTCTCAAAATTACTTTTTCAAAATCGGTCACCACGATATCTTGAACATCACTGCATCGATGAATTTCAAGTTTTATAAGCTCTCATTACATATGAAAAAGCTCTACATATAAAACAGTGCAATCTTTTACACATCAATCAGTGCAATATTTTATATATCAATCAGTGCTCGAACGAAGGATTTTTTTATGCATAGTTTTTTTTTAACAACGAAAATGGAGTGTTTTTTCCCCGAAAATCGATACTTTCACTTGGGACTGCAGTCATATTTCAAAAAATCAATATTTTGTTAAATTCTTCGACCAAGCACTCGATAATTTCATGCAGAAACTAAATGTCGCCGCGAAAAGGTCGCGGCGAAGAATGTTTTTCAAGCAGTGCTCTGCAGGAATCATTTTATCTACCACATTTATAAATATTGTTCAATAAAAAATTGTAAAAGATTATTAAAATCATACTCTTCGATGTGAAAAAGTTAAAATCTTTTTCCATAATTTTGGTGCAGGTTTGGAGTAAAAATGAAAAACTGGAGCAAACTAAAATACAGCGCTGGAAAAAATTACTCGTCAAATGAAGTTTGGAATGTGATTAACAGTTTCGAGAGATTGGAAAATCTTCCCAAATGATTAAAGTATATTTACATATAAAAAGGAAATCACGGAGAGCTTCATTTTCGGTGAAGACTTTTTTTCAAAACGATATATAGATCTGTTTGGGTTTATATTTGTAAATACGAGCGCTTTAAAAATGATAATAAGAGTAAGTCAAACGAAGTTCGAAATGTAGTTGAATTTTTTTCGAATCTCTCGAAATTATTTAGTACATTCAAAACGTTGACGCATTATTTTTTTTAAGCGTTGCATTTTATTTTGCTCAAATTGTTGATTTTTACTCCAATTTTCTTATGTTTACCACTACAGCCCCAAACTAAACCGTACATCGTTTTGAAAAAGCTCCTGTCAAAAATTAAGCTTTCAGGTATTTCGATTTTTTCTTCGAATATATTTTTTCATTTTGCAAGTTTTTAAAAAATCTCTTCAAATTATTTAGTACATTCAACTTTCAATTTGAATTTTCAATTTTGTGTCGAAGAGAAAAATATAAAAAATACATCATTATTAAATAGTAAAAAATAATTATTAAAACATAAAAAATGATTATTAGAAGACAAAAAAAGTATTATAAAATAATTTCTGTTATAAATAATATTCACAACTCTGAGTAAAAATTACAGCAGTGCCCAAAACCAAAAGAAAAGACCCAAATAAAAAATCCCTTATAAATTCGTTCCCCTTCAGGGTTCCGACGGGGACGAGGAGGAGGCGGCTCCATCCCCGGGGGCCATCGACAATGACCACGAGGTGTCCAGCAAAGGAGACATGTCTCTTCGAGTGTACGGAGAATACGTGAGGTCCTGTGGCTCCTGCGTCGTCCTCGTTTTCGTTTTGTTGGCGATTATGATGGGACAACTGGCGAATACGAGTGCCGAGTATTGGATAAGTTACTGGACGAATATCGAGGCGGTGAGAATGGGCTTGAAGCAAAAGGATCCCACGATAACGCTCCGGGAGTACGAGCAAATGACGAACAACACGTTTTTCGATTACTTCGCGATGTTGGACGCGGAGGGTTTGTTGCCGACGATGACGGCCCTGAGGATCTACTCGTTGCTCATAACCGGCTGCGTGATCTTCAACATGACGCGAAGCTTCTTGTTCATGCACGTTTGCACGCTCGCCAGTCAGAGGCTCCACGACAAAATGTTCTCGAGGATTTTGCACGCGACCATGACATTTTTCAACGCCAATCCATCGGGTAAATAATTTCGACACTTTTTGAGGAAACTTTAGTCGGGGCCAATACTCGGATGGGTGACCGGCGAGCTGCCACAGGTTTTCCCGTGCCCCCTTAAGTGGAAATGCGATGGCTGAAGTTGGCAACTGGAAGTGGCGAAGTGACTTTTCCAGTAATGTGATATCACGCCACTGGAACTTTTCCATTGATGTGATATCACACCACTGGAACTTTTCCATTGATGTGATATCACACCACTGGAACTTGTCCACTGATGTGATATCACACCATTGGCACTTTCCCACTGATGTGATATCACACCACTGGAACTTTTTCAGTGATGTGATATCACACCACTGAAACTTTTCCACTGATATGATATCACACCACTGGAACTTGTCCACTGATGTGATATCACACCACTGGAACTTTTCCACTGGTGTGATATCACACCACTCGAATTTTTCTACTGATGTGATATCACACCACTGGAACTTTTCTATTGATGCGATATCACACCACTGGACCGGAAGTGGTTGCGAAAGATGACGCTCTCAAGAATTCAGCCTCGAATTTATTCCCATTTCAGGCAGAGTGCTCAACCGATTTTCCAAAGACGTTGGTATAATGGACGAACTGTTGCCGAGGGTTGCGATGGAGGCGTTGCGCCTCTGGTTGATGATGATCGGAGTAGTCATGATGGTCGTCTATCTCAACCACTGGATGATCGTGCCTCTCTTCTTCCTCGTGACTTTCTTCTACTTCGCGAGGTTGTATTACATTCGAACCTCCCAGGGCATCAGGCGTTTAGAGGCCGTCTGTACGTTGCCAAAAGTGCTCATAACAATCCAAACAAACCCTCCTCATTGACAATTATTTTCCAAATTTATTGTCTCTCTGGCCCTCATCTGTCTTTTTGTGCCTTATGGCCCTCATTTAACGATTCTCCAATCAGCAGCCTTTCTATTACCCCACGTGTGTCCATGCACAGGCAAAAGTCCGGTATTTTCGCACGTGAAGGCCAGTATCAGCGGTCTGACGACCATAAGGAGCAGCGGTCCCGACGTTGTGGCCCGGATGTGCAACGAGTTCGACAAGCTCCAAGACGTTCACTCGGGTGCTTGGTACCTCGGTATAATGGCTGCCACGACCTTTGGATTCTACCTCGATCTCTTCTCATGCAGCTTCATCGGGAGCGTCTGCTTTTCGTTTATTCTACTCGACGATGGTACGTTACATGGAATTTTTTAGATCCATATGTATGGAAGAGTATGCCGAAGATATTCCATCGAGTACAAGGTGCAAAGAGTGCTTTGGAAGACAACAAGGAGTGCGGAAAAACAGCCAGAAGAGGGCTATCGTGTATAACGAGCTGCTGAAAGGGTCGGAAAGCATCACTGGGGATCGTTATTGACTGCAACTGATGCGTTTGATGCCCCAGACATCGCTCCCTCCGATGACCATTTGTTCCGGTTGATGCAGTCAGCGCTTAGGGCTCGTACGAAGAAGTCAAAAATGACTAGATGACTGGATTGCCTCTAAAGAAGACGAATTCTTCCTGCGTGGAATCGAATTGTGGGCCGAAAGATGGGCTAAGCTTGTCTCCTCCTATGGGCAATGCTTCGAATGAACCTGTTCGTCGATTTCCTACCGAACCACTATCCAATGGACAAATCAAAAAACGAAACTCCATACCCTGAACCAAACTACCATCTACTATAGAGTGTTGTATTGTTTGAGTTTGTTTGCTTGTTTGTTTGGGTGATTCTCCTGAAATGACCACTTTGCAGGACAACGAAATTTATAAACAAAAATAATTAATTCTTTCATTCCAGAATTGCAGTTGACTTCAGTTCTAATCGATATGATATAATTCCCTATGGTTCACACTGATTTTTCACTTTTGAGAGATTTTGCAAGATCAGAAGAAATAGTAGGACCAGAGGATTGACGCAAACATTTCCTATCGAGCTTCTATTGGTTTATCAATATCTTCTTCTCCTTTTTCTTTGAATATTGATCTCGCTCTTCTTGTTTCAACTGCTCTTTTCCTATAGGATCCCATTCAAGCCTTTCTTATCTCCGTTTTTCAGCTTCTCTTTTTTTTACAGAGCCTTTGTTCTTTCGATAGCGGCATGGCAATAATCTAAGAGAATCATTTTTATATAACCTCATGCATATCCACACATGTCCAACCAAGCTGGCGTCATTTCTCTGGCGCATCTATCATGCCTCTGGATCTCACATGTCAGGAGGAATCCATAGGAATGACGATGCAAACGGTTTTTATGCACAGCAAGGCATGCTACGTTTTTCTAACCTCAAAATCTGGCGGTTAGTAGGTGTCTAAAAGTTCTACTGGAACAGGTAAAGAGTGACCCATTTAATTAAAAAATCATACAGTTAAGGGGTAAGGCCACAGTAGAATTTTCAAAAAATCGTTTTTTTTTCGCTAAAACGGTGTTTTATCATCATAAGAATAAGTTACTATTCGATTACTAGCAAGAAAATTTGTTGTTCGCCGACTTTGAGGGTAAAACGTAAGCTCACCTCTGGTACGGCCATAGAGTACCTAAAACTTTAAACGCGTTTTTCTCGAAACAGCTTTTTTCCAATTGGCGTGACAAATAACTTCAACAATTTTCACTCGATTTACTTCAAATTTCAAAGTTATGTCCCTAATTGCATTTCGCAGAGAAGTACGTACGGAATTTCTGATTAATCGAAAACTTTTCATTTTATGAGCAGTT
This sequence comes from Ophion ellenae, assembly GCA_963210295.1. Lineage (NCBI taxonomy): Eukaryota > Metazoa > Arthropoda > Insecta > Hymenoptera > Ichneumonidae > Ophion > Ophion ellenae. Next base: position 31,274,280 of record OY723392.1, read on the forward strand.
TTATACAAAAATGTTCACTGAAAATTCATTCAAATACCTACAACTCAATCCAAATACCTACAACCTTTGAATAAAACAATATTTTTTAACATCCGTACGTGCTTCTCTAGGTATTCCAATGTAGATTGACGAGAATTTTTGTTTTTTGTTCTAGGTAAAAAAATTTGGATGCTAAATGTCGCCCTGTGGGGTGCGTAGAACACTGGGGTGGGTACTTTACTGCATATGGTAAAGTACCCACCGAAAAGCATATGGTAAAGTACCCACCGAAAAGCATATGGTTATTTTTTTCCGGAAACATCATGCGCCATTACAATAATGATAAGGATGATGTTTGTTAACCATATTAAACCATTTATACAAAAATTAGCCTAATTCTAGCAGGAGCCCCACTTCTGAATATTTACGAAATGGTTATATTCGCACATGATTTTATACCCGTTACTGTGGCCTAACCCCTTAAGGATGACCAGAGGAATGACTCTATCGCCTGTGACACCACCTCATAACACATAATGTCTGTAGAAAGAAAAAGCGTAAGCTACGAAAATGAAACGACACAATTAGCTTCTTCGGAAAAGTAGCTCCAGAAGGCACTGCTCTGGCAAGCATTATCAGGTAGCGCCACCCCTTACACAATATATGAACTGATTCACAGCTCTTCAGACGATGGATTGAGAAAAACGGTTACCAAATTACGTTATTCATTGTGAGATTCTGTGCTCATTACTTTTATTTTTCAGGGAGGAATAAAATAAATATCCAATGGTTTCAAGGAATGTTTTTGCCCTGATGTTTTGGAATTTTCAGTACCTTTTCGGCTTGCTAGTGTATATGAAGTCTGGATACTTACACTCCAGACGAGTGATTTTCATACTCAGAATACAGAGAAAAAAAAGAATAACCCACAAATCTATTTTGGAGGAAAAATTTGAAATATTTTTCCAATTGTCGTATTCTAAAAAAAACCTCCACAGTAATCGAATAGCATGTATTAAAAAAGTCAGAATACGTGCAAAATGATAATTTCGGGAGAATTACTCATCTATACTATTGTACAGGCAACATCTTCGGGGGTAATGTCGGCCTCGCGATATCCCAAGCCCTCCTGATGACCGGAGTTCTACAGTACGGGGCGAAACAAAGCGCGGAAGCGATTATATACATGACGTCGGTCGAGAGAATCGTTCAGTACACGGATCTCCCGACCGAGGGAGCTTTCGACTCGGCAGACCCACCGCCCGTCACTTGGCCCCAGGAAGGAAGAGTAACGTTGGAGCATCTGTATCTCCGCTACAGCACTAGCGAGACGCCAGTTCTGAAGGTAACTGAGGGATCTGGTGTACCGATACAACTAATACTGATGATTCCTGGCTTGCATGAACTTCGGGAATTGTTTTTTCATATAAAATAAATACATTGGGAAGTGGGTGTCAATGCATTTTATTTTTCTATCAATGGAGAGTAAATTCCAATTTTATTTATTTCAAAATCCAAAATGGCGGCCCCAGCTCCCGCCAAATAAAGCGCGGGGGGCTCCACAGCCTTCCTAGTTCATCTGAGACAAAAACGGGTTAAAATATCATTAAAGTAGTTCTGTAGTTTTGGTCAAATCTTAGGAGTTGGCTGAAATCTAAGTATGGTGTAGATATGACCTTCATGGACTGATCCCCGAAAATTCAATTCGATTCGCCGTTTAGTTCGTGAGATATTTGCAATTGAATGTGGGTATTTTTGTACACGATCCCTATACCTAACACGTAAACCGATAGGAGTTTGCTCGCCTTTCTCGATATTGGTTCTAAACGGATCTTAGGATTTCAAAATAAAAACACACGTGTACGCAGTACTATTGTGGGATTGATTTAAAAAAAAAGACAAACTTTCACCGTTTAGTTTCGGACATAAAGAGGGTACAAGCTCTGTCAAAAATTTACAACCAACGGCATCGTATAGGCATTGGGTGTTACTATGCGCTTCGACCGAAACTTTTGGCTCATACGTGTACCTACAGAACTACCTTAAGGCCTTAGGCCACAGTAACGAGTATAAAATAATGTGCGAATTTAACTTTTTTTTCGTATAAAAAAGTGATTTACTCATAAAATTAATTACACATCTATTTAATATGAATGTCGAGCTGTTAGAAAATATATATATATTTTTTTCGATGTACAAAATGGCCAACTACTAATATTTTCTTTTGTTGTCTTTTTTTGTTAGGCGGTCCACAGCGTGACATTCAGCATCCACAATTCTTTACCTAAAACAAAAAAAAATCTCGTTAATCTACATTAAAATACCTAGAGAAGTACGTAAGAAATTTAAAAAATATTGTTTTATTTAAAAGTTGTAGGTATTTGAACTGAAGAAATGAATTTTCAGTGAAAAATTTCGTTATAACTGCTCATATACTGTTCATAAAATGAAAAGTTTTCGATTAAGGCGTTACCCCCACTTGTAGCGCAAAAAAGGCCTTTTTCATGAATTTTTTTAAAGAAAACTACAAAACTTTTTTAATCGATCAATATACCATCTTAAAGAATACATCTTGAAGAACTTTCAGTGATTTTTTTATTGAAAATATTACATTGGTTAGTGGCAAATGGCCGTCAATGAAATAATGTTTTTATATACACGGTTTGCGGTGACCAACATTGCGGCGAAGTGGATCATCTGAAAAAAAAAATGCGGATGGATTTAGTCAAATATAAGTATAAACTAGTCTTTAATCGAAGGATTTTAAAAAATATTCATTTTTCACAAAATGGCGGACAGTCAAAGTTAATGGTTCGATTTTAACGAAAAAAAACGGCCGTTTTTTGGCTATAAAACGGCCATTTTTTTCGAAAAAAAAAATCGAACGATTAAAAACTACATTTTTATGTATTAAATGTGCCTGCAAAATGTCAAGAAGATCGGTTCATTAGTGTTCGAGTAATCTTGGTCACCGACTTCAGAAATGCCATTTTGAGAAAAACGCGTTTAAAGTTTCTCATTCAACGCTCTTTCAACGCGGATTCTTCTCTTTCAACGCTCATATCTCAGTGAATTTTGTTCGGATCGACTTGAAATTTTCAGGACATATTCTCAGATACTTATACTTCAAAAAAAATGCAATAAAAAAAATCGATTTTTTCAAAATCGCAAGTGGGGTAACCCCTTAATCAGAAACTCCGTACGTACTTCTCTGTGAAATACAATTAGGAACATAACTTTTAAATTTGAAGTAAATCGAGTGAAAATTGTTGAAGTTTTAAAATATGTTTATATTTTCTACCTGCTTGATATTCATACTGAATAGATGTGTAATTAATTTTATGAGTGAATCACTTTTTCAGCCGAAAAAAAAATTGTTAAATTCGCACATGATTTTATACCCGTTACTGTGGCCTAAGGCCTTAACCCAGACTAAACTTGGGAGGGCCTTATCGTTTATATTTTCTGAAAAACTAAATAGCAGCCGTTTGAAAAAAAAACCGCAATTTTTTTGCTTCAACGGATGAAAAAAATATTTCTAAATCAATTTTTGACAAAAATCGCTTCCCGACGGCGCCGCGCGCTGAAAAATGCTGTTTCCATAAAAACGCTCCGAGCGCCTGAGCTGCCTGTTTTCCAGCTGGCAGACGGTTCCGCTCAACAGGCCGTAAATTCTAAAATACATCAGATATGAAAATATCCTTTTACCCGCGTGTTCCAAGCACTTTAAGGATGAAAATAATGTAAAAACAATAATCGGAGTTTTCATCGTCATGGACGGTAACCTGTTTCTATCGTCATCCAGGATGTGACGGTGACGATCGAGGCAGGCTGGAAAGTCGGTGTCGTGGGTAGAACCGGAGCTGGAAAAAGTTCCCTGATAGCGGCGCTCTTTCGCCTGGAGAACGATGGCCTGTCCGGCAGAATAACGATCGACGGTTTGGACACTTCGAGCCTCGGCCTTCACGAGCTGCGCTCCAAGATATCCATAATACCCCAAGAGCCGGTACTCTTCTCCGGAAGTCTTCGCTACAATCTCGATCCTTTCGGTGCCTACACGGACGCGACGCTCTGGCACGCCCTGAAGCAAGTCGAGCTCGACGGATTGGCACTGGAGCAAAGCGTCCAGGAGGGCGGCAGTAACTTCAGCGTTGGGCAGAGACAACTCGTCTGCCTCGCCCGTGCCATCCTCAAGGACAATCGCGTACTCGTGCTCGACGAGGCCACTGCAAATATTGATTCACGGTAGGCTGAAGTACATCGAACATCACTTGGACTGACCATAAACCGTAATTTAGGGAAGATGGACGATCTTTAAGGTGAAAAAATGACATCTCGCATATTTCACATGTTCACCATCTGTCAATGGACAATTTCGTGATCCGATTTCAATTTAACGGACTATACCAGTGTGAAAGCTGAAAATTTTGGTGATTTTCGGGAATATTTTGGAAGAAAAGTACTCAAGTAAATGTTTCGGACAATTAAGAATATACTTGGCTATATTTGACCCATATTATATTATTTTTTCATAGAAAAATATTGAGATCCAAGCGACTCATGCGCTGCCTTCGGAGGCGCCAAAAAAAAAGTTCCTCCGGAATTAAACAATACTGTTTTATTCAAAAGTTGTAGGTATTTGAACTTGAAAAATGAATTTTCAGTGAAACATTTCGTTATAACTGCTCATAAACTGCTCATAAAATGAAAAGTTTTCGATTAATCAGAAATTCCGTAAGCTGTTTCGAGAAGTTTCGAGTAGTCGGCCATTTTGCACATCGAAAAAAAATATATATATATTTTCTAACAGCTTGATATTCATACTAAATAGATGTGCAATTAATTTTATGAGCGAATCACTTTTTTATACGAAAAAAATGGTTAAAATCGCACATTATTTTATACCCGTTACCGTAGCCTAAGGCCTCGAAGAAACGACCTGACAGACATTACAATTGTATATCAGTAAGATTAGTTCTTCGCTCGTTGGTCGAATGGGCTCATTGCAAAAGTTGTCCATCTCGTGCAGAACCGATTCCGTCATCCAGACGACCCTCAGAACGAGGTTCGCCAGGCACACGGTAATCACGGTGGCTCACAGATTGAACACCGTCATTGACAGCGACAGGATCCTGCTGATGGACGCTGGACAAGTCGCGGTGAGTCTACCGGAGCAGAGCAAACCCAATGAGCCACTTGCGCATGTCGAAAATCATTTCTGTTTAATTATTCTCAAAAACAAACCCCAATATTCTCCCTGGAAAAAGACTTTCCAATAGCTTAGTTTTGTTTCCATTTAGGAATTCGGCTGTCCGAATTATTTGCTCAGTCGCAGTCCCAACGGGCCGTTCTCCCGTATGGTCGCCCAGGCCGGAACCGCCGCAGCTGACAGCCTCAAGGAAGCAGCGAAGAGAGCCTGCGACAAAAATCCGAAGCACAATTGTGACAAGTGACACTTTGCATGTGACATATATGGAAAAACATGCGCGTCGTGTTATTGCGGATACAATAAAAATATGTTGTGAGAATAACTGCGAGAGTCCGTTTTACGTTTGTATACAGGGTGTTAGGGAAGTCGATGCAAGGCCTTAAGGGGGTGATAGGTCACCTCCTTAAGAAGCATATCTAACCTAGGTTACCTTAGTCCAAAGTCTAAGGACTTCGAGTTATCATGGTAAGTATGATTTTTGGAAAATTTCCCAAAATTGGGCACTAAGTCGTTCATACTAGGTGCGCAACTAAGTTTCCGGGTTTTTTTTATCGATAAAAAATCGAAAATTTCATGAAAAATACAAAAAATGGTTCATTCGAAGTATTCTACCTCGCTATTTGCACATTTTTGCCATCCCTCTGGCAATACATAAATACCGCGACGATAAAAAGACGCGTCCTTGGACTGAAACCATTCGTCCAAGCAATTTTGTACTGCATCGTAATCGGCCAAGTGTAGCCCAGCCAAGCCATGCGCCATCGACCGGAACAAGTGATAGTCTGAAGGGGCCAGGTCTGGCGAATACGGCGGGTGCGGTAGCAGATCCCATTTCAGTGTTCTTATGGTGTCCTGGACGATGGAACTGCGATGGCACGGAGCGTTGTCGTGCTGCAATATCACACGTTCGCGTCTCGTGTCCCATTCTGGCCGTTTTTCGAGCAATGCGTGGTTCAAATCGATTAGTTGTTGTCGGTAGCGATGCCCATTGACAGTTTCGCCCGGTTTCAGCAGCTCATAGTACACGATTCCTTTCTGGTCCCACCAAACGCAGAGCATTGCCTTTTTTCCGAAGCGATTTGGCCGTGCCGTCGATGATGACGCTTCGCCAAGCGAAAGCCACGATATTCTGCCTTTGGGATTCTCGAAATATTTCCATTTTTCATCGCCAGTAACAATTCGATTCAGGAAACTCTTCCTGTTCTGCCGCAAAAGCAGAATTTCGGAAGTGGCTCTTCGATTTTCCATTTGTCCCTCAGTCAACTCATGCGGCACCCACTTTCCTTCCTTATGAACTTTTCCCATGGCGTGCAAACGTTTCGAAATACATTGCCGAGTCACATTCAATGCCTCGGCAAGTTGATCTTCTGTTTGAGTGTCATCTTCATCCAATAACGCTTGCAGATCGGCGTCCGCAAATGTTTGCGGTCTTCCCGAGCGCTCCTTGTCCCCAGTCTCAAAATTGCCACTTCTGAACCGCTTGAACCAATCTTCACACGTTGTTTTTTATGGTAAATGTTCGCCGTAGGCCTCTTCGGTAGCCTTCGGTAGCCTCTTTCTGAGGACTGGTAGCAGAATTGAGTCGAACAATAATTCTGCCCACATTTTATAACTCGTCGAATACCCGAAAATGTATGAAATATCGTTAATCAAAGTTTAACAGGCCGCTATTTTGTAACAACATTTTTTCAAGTACCAATTCTGCTACCAGTGCTCAGAATACTCATACAGATTGAGAATATATATATATATATTTTTTTTCAGATGCATACATCACCCAGGGTGGACGCCCATTGAGGCAGTTTTCGGCGGAACATGTAAAAAAATAAAAAAAAACTACATACAAATATTTAAAATAATTTTTTTTAACGCAGATACATTCTCAAAGGAAAAATAAATACATATGTAAAATTTCATCAAGACAACTTCAACGGTTTAAAAGTTATTCCGATCCCAAAATTACGTCAAAAATCTCGCTCTAGACCAGACTACTGCCTTAAATAAAAATCCTGAAACTGAGAATAAACGTGTGATGATCATTTCTGTAATTACTACTATGCCGAATTAAATACGGTTAATGAAAATGAATTTATAAAATTTATTAAACATTTGAAAAGTTAAGCGTCACAAGCTTTTATTTATAGTCCGGTATAAGTGACTTGGTAAAAAAAAATGATTTTCTACTTTTTAGTGCATTAAATAAGAGCTTGATTGTTAAAAATATTTTTTTACATATAAATTTTTACTTTACTCCAGTTCCGGCGATAGCCACGGGTCTTCAAATTCAAATGCCGTGCGATTTTTTTTTGGCAGAGCAAAATCTCCGGAATCACGGCGCCGTCAACCATTTTTTTTTACACATGACTGTCTTCCGAACGGTGTAAAGTCGATGCAACTCGTTATTTCAATTTGCTAAAATTCTGAGCGACTGTAGAAATGTTAATAAATGTGTGTTAAAAATTCTAAGATGGTGTGTTTCAAGGCGAGAAATCCCATTAGAATTTTCAAAAAATCGATTTTTTTAAAACATATTTCGAAAGTATGATACCCAAAGAATATACTGACCAAAGGAAAACTCGAAATATTGAATATTTGCGGAGTTATCGCATATGGTCTAGAGCGCGGGGACAGCATGCGGTCAGGTAGCGAGTCACATGTTGAAACTTTTAACGCGATTATCTCGAAACGACTTTTTCAAAAACTGCTCGTGTTGTAGCTTAAAAAGTTATCGGCCGATTTGGATGAAATTTTGGAAAGTCACTCTCAGTAATATTATCGGAAGGATATACCTAAAGTTTCAAAGGTAGCGTGTAAATGAATATTTTTTTTTGGGTCAAATATGTCGAAAAAATGGTCGAAAATTCGCACTTTGGAGTAAAAAGGGTCCAAATTTTCAATTTTCCATTTATTCATCATTTTTTATGTATATCCTTCCCCTTAATATGTCAGTAAACAAATGACACTTATTAAGTCTTTTTAGATCAACAGAAAAAGAGTGACAAATGTCACTTATGGCGTTTTAACCAAACTCTATGGACCTATCAACGTGGGAACGCCAGCTTTCTGCGAGAGAAAATAGTCTACCCAACGCCATCTATCGGCAGCGGACGGTTTCACACGCAACCACCTGATTCGATTTTTTGAAACCGCTTGTATGCGCTGCTAATTTGTTGCACTCAAGCTACAAACGCGTTTATCGCAATTTTCTTTTTTTCCCGTTCTCACTTCGTTTCGATGCGAAGTGTAATCAATGACGCGTCATATGAGCTTGTTATCCTCGGCCGCGGACAATTATCGATACGGCGCAGGTCTACGTGAAAGACGTCAATTGCTCGCCCAATGAATTAAGGGGTCTTCACACTTTAGACGCTAAAAAATATATAAAAGTTGTTACACTTAATAAATACACTTTCGACATACACAAACAAACAAAAATGATTTATTTAAGTCACTATTTGTAAACGAAATTAGTAGTTAAAAAAATGTCCTAAAAAATGGTAGGTCTGCGCTGTTGACGAAATCTCGGAGATAGATCATCCGGAACAAAAAATCAAACGGTTTTTAGATTCAGTATGTTAATGGCTATAGCACATATCATACGATGTTTGATATATTTAAAAAAAATGGCGGACATTTTTCGAACAAACAAAAAAAACATGTTTTTTTTCACCGTTTTTGGCAAAAAAATAGTAAATATCAAAGTTTGAAAAAAGTCCTTGATAGGCGCTATAGTTATAGTTGTAAGTTTTTTTGGGTTACATAAATACATTTGAAATTTTTTTAAATGTATTTCGAAAGTGTATTTATTAAGGCCTCAGGCCACAGTAACGGGTGTAAAATCATGTGCGAATTTAACAATTTTTTTTCGCATGAAAAAGTGATTCACTCATAAAATTAATCACACATCGAGTTAGTATGAATATCAAGCTGTTGGAAAATATATATATTTTTTTTCGATGTACAAAATGGCCGGCTACTAATATTTCCTTTTGTTATCTTTTTTTAGGGGCCCCGCGGCGTGACATTTACCATTCACAATTTTTTACCTAGAACAAAAAACAAAAATTTTCGTCAATCTACATTAGAATACCTAGAGAAGTACGAACGGAATTTGAAAAATATTGTTTTATTCAAAAGTTGTAGGTATTTGAACTTAAGAAATGAATTTTCAGTGAAAAATGTCGTTAAAACTACTCATAAAATGAAAAGTTTTCGATTAATCAGAAATTCCGTACGTACTTCTCTGCGAAATGCAATTAGGAACATAACTTTTAAATTTGAAGTAGATCGAGTGAAAATTGTTGAAGTTATTTGTCACGCCAATTGGAGAAAAGCTGTTTCGAGAAGTTTCGAGTAGTCGGCCATTTTGTACATGTAAAAACATTCTAACAGCTTGATATTCATACTAAATAGATGTGTAATTAATTTTATGAGTGAAACACTTTTTCATACGTAAACAAATTGTTAAATTCGCACATGATTGTATACCCGTTACTGTGGCCTAACCTCTTAAGTGTAACAACTTTTATATCAATATCTATAATATAAACCTACCAAAAAAACTAATGAAAATAACCTTTTTAGCGTCTAAAGTGAAAAGACCCCTTAAGGAATTACCATCGACAATTGCCCCCTATACCACATAGGAATATATCCCACGACCAGATTTTTCCTTTTTTTATTGATATTTTGACCTTAGCTCTATAGAAGGGTGCGAAATTGATTCGGACGACGAAAAGGTTTGGGTGAAAAGTAACAGGAGAAAAAAAAATGGGCGACATTAGTGCACCAGACCTATTACTTTTCCTATCAGTTTTTCTCCTTATCACTTTTAATTTGGTCGCTCCGAGAAAAAATAGTGGAACGTTCGTGCGGATCGGCTGTTCGAACTGCAGTCTGCTTTGTGACTTGAATTTCGCGTCGGAATTTGATTCCCCGGGGTGTTCGTTATAGCGTCGCGTTTACGAAAACATCACGCTATGCTGGTCGATTAGAAAAGCATAATTAAAAAAAAGAGAATACAATGGATGGATTTATCATAAAACCGAAGGAAAAATGTCCCGCGGAGAAGGCAAATTTCGTGAGCAAATTTTTCTTCTGGTGGATGAAGAAAATCTTCATGACTGCCTCGCGCAGGGATCTCGAGATCGAAGACTTGTGTTATCCGCTCGAGAGCGACGCGGCTGAGGGAGTCAGCGTTAAATTGGAGAGGTATTAGTTATTGAAGAAAATAAATAAATGTTAAATCGATTTAAAAATTAAGATAAAAAAGCCCGTCTTTAGTTTTCTCGTTTTTTCATCGGCCATATTATTATCGTAAATACAAAATTCGGTATTCAGAATTTCGTAATTTTTCCTTATGTGATTTAGTCCTTGTTTGTTTGTATTGTTTGTTTATTTGCGTGGGCGTGCTAAATCTTGAGAGCTCGCGGAGTCGGTGCCGCGTTTTTTCCTCGGGAGCCGACAAAGAGATATCAGAATACACTTTTACGCATATGTGTATATGCATATGATAAAAAGAGAGAATCGTGCTGGAATTTTAAAAGTGGAAGTATGATTTTTTCTGTGCTTTCTGAGCGATTAACGTTTAAAAAATCCGAAAAATTAACCGTTAACTGTTCAAGGTTCATGATTGTGATTCGGTTGTTCAAAAATGGTCAAGAAAATTCATTGTGGGTGTCATATTATTTAAGCATCCGCCCGAAGTAAGCGGTTCTTGAATTTTTTCGGATTTTTTTAACGTTAATCGCTCAGAAAGCACAGAAAAAAACATACTTCCACTGTGGGTGATAGCTTGAAAATTTATACATATGATCACGCATTTTTGGGATTTTTTTCAGATTTTTAAAACGGGACGTTTTGAAGTTTTGAAAGTATCAAAAATTTCAATAAATCGACGAATTATTTCAAGCATTTTTTTTTTAATGATGTGATTTTACGTCATTTTTCAAATTTGTCTGGACAATGTTATACGTTCTACCTTATCTACAGTCAACTGTGTAGACTTTCGATGGCATAATCTTGACGAACCCTGTAATTTCGGAACATTAAAATTAGGAATTTTAAACCGTCGGTGCATTCAAAGTTCGGAATTTCAACCCGGCCCTCATGTCAAGATCATGCCAGCGAAACTCTACACAGTTGACTGTAAATGATGTAGAACGTATAACATTGTCTAGACAAATTTCAAAATTGACGTAAAACCACTTCTTAATAATATAATAAAAATTCTTGAAATAATTCGTGGATTTGTTGAAAATTTTGAAACTTTTAAAACTTCCATAGCCGAATTATTTTGACGGTGTTCAGATTTTCGGAATTTTGGTCTTTCGTGTAAAATTCTTTCGGAGTTTTGATCTTTCGGGGTACTATTCTTTCGGGGACCATTCAAAGTTCGGAATTTCAACCCGGCCCCATCTTGAATTTCGGAACATTAAAATTCGGAATTTTAAATCATCAGAGCATCCGAAGTTCGGAATTTCGGAAAACGTGATTTATTTGTTCCATTGTCATTGTCAATCCAATTAAAATAGACAATGTTGAAACGTCACCTATGAAGTTTTGGCGGGACTCTATAGACCTATCATCATGCGTACCGCCAAGTTTCGATTCGAGAAAATAGTTTACCTAACGCCATCTATTGCCCGCGGATGGTTTCATATGCAATCACCTACTACAACGTACGTATCCTCGTTCGATTTCTTCTTACACAGAGCCTGGGCCAGAGAATTAAAGAAGCTGAAGGACTTGGAGTACTCGCCTGGCACGACCGGAAAGAAAAAAGCCCTGGGAGCAGGGCCCAGCCTCTGTCGGGCCATATTTGTCGTTTTTTGGTGGGATTATTTGAAGTGTGGCCTGAAAATGTTCACGATGAATGTTGTACTGAAAACCGTTCAGCCGTTCTTTCAGAAAGAGATAATCGGCTACTTCGGCGGAAGTGGTGCCGAAACGATGACTCCCAAGAGTGTCGCGCTATCTTACGCGGGTGGCCTCATCGCCATTATTCTGATCAACGCATGGCTGCATCATCACACGTACTTGGAATGCTACCAAGTAGCCATGAGGGCCCGGGTCGCGTGTAGTTCTCTCGTTTACGGAAAGGTGAGCTTCCTCTTTGTCCTACAAGGAGAAAGGCAATTTTCAAACAGCTGTCATTTCCCCAAAAATTATGATATTGAAGTTCTCAAAAAAAGCTTGTCCAGAGAATTTCCAGCTATTCGGAGGATATCTTCCTTCTTCAATTCTAAAAAAATCGGCCGATTTTTTTTCTTTAAGGTAGTTCTGTAGGTACACGTATGAGCCAAAAGTTTCGGTTGAAGCGTATAGTAACATCCAATGCCTATACGATGCTGTTGGTTGTAATTTTTTTACAGAGCTTGTACCCTCATATGTCCCACACATTCGCACCTCATGCGTAGATACGTCTCATAGTCGCATAGAGAGCGCCGCTGCAATCGTGGCAACAGCGCGATTTTCCTGCAGTCATACCGTTGAGCTTCCTACGAACCGTCCTTCACAAAATATTTCATATAAATAAAAAGACGCGTGAAAATGTCAACCCGAATGCGATACAAAGGAAAGTTTACAAGAAAAAAGGCGCTTGCTAAAAGACTGAAAGCTGTGGCAGCCACCCGCGTAGAAATTTCGATGGGGCCCAGATCAGGGCCCGATCAGGTTGCCTGACTGCCCTGGTAGGGCACTAATAAGGCAGCCTGAAAGGGCCCTACTAGGAAATGTAACGTTGTGTCACATATGGGCCCGATCTGGTTGCCTAATCAGGCCCCTATCAAGTTGCCTGATCAGAAAGAAATGCATATAATATTTCATAAAACCAAAATGGAATGAACCACTTAATTTAGAGTTCCACTACAATGATTTTGTATCATAATTCGTCATTCCCTGGCCTGCTGAAACGTTTTTGTTCGAAGAAAATATTTCGCCCATATGGGAATCGAACCTCGTACTACCTCCTACCCAAAGCTAGGCACGCTGCCCCTATGCTACCGAGTGCTTGTAACATCTTGGTCCCAGATATGGCATAACAGACCAAATGAATTCCTATAATTATTTGTTGTATCACATAAAGTATATCAATTAGTTAATATCATTGTGACTATTAAAGAGGTTTATCGAATAACATGCTATAGATTTTTGAAACTTAACCTTATATATATGTGTGTATATATATATATATATATATATATATATAGTTCCTCTCTCTCTCTCTTCGCCTTACAAAGCTGCCGAAATCTTCTAACGCGCATCCGAGTTGCATAACGTTTTTTGTCGTGACAGTCTACAGCAGCACCTTTTTTTAAATAGAATTCAGGAATGCATCGAAACTCCGAAGCTACGTTGCTGTAAAATCGAAGTTTCCATATGAAAAATGAGAGGTTATGTGCATCTAGCGACTGCTGAGGCAGGGATAGGGCAAGCCTATTTATGGCCTCATCAGGGAAAGCCATAGTAGGGCCTATCAGGGCAAGCCTTGGTAGGGCCCTATCGGGGAAAGCCTTAGTAGGGCCACATTAGGGACAGCCTTAGTAAGGCCCTATCATGGAAAGCCTTAGTAGGGCCTATCAGGGCAAGCCTTGGTAGGGCCCTATCGAGGAAAGCCTTAGTAGGATCTCATCAGAGACGGCCTTAGTAGGGCCATTTTAGTATAGCCTGATGTAGGGCCTAAATACTTCCGGCCCGATCGGGGCCGGATCAGGATGTCCGTAATAGGTGTTACCCCTATCACACCCCGATCGGGGCCTGATCCTGGTCAGGCTAACCGTAAGAAATTTCTACTCGGGTATGTGTCAAGGAAATGCGGCTAAACGCGATGAGAATAACCATAACCTCAACGATCAGCAACAAAAATTCGCTCTCTCGATTTATTTCACATCCGTCTCAGAATTACTAGAACTCGGGGGAAGAAAACACGCTTCGCGTTCCCAAACCACGCGCCGATCAGCTGGCTGCAGCGTTGCCATTCCGTCACAGATGGTTGGGCCCGAGTTCGGTGTGGAATAAAGTTACCTCTTTTCATAAGTCGATATCTCCGAAACTAAACGGTCAAAGTTTGTCGTTTTTTTATCAATCCCACAATAGTACTGGGTACACGTGAGTTTTTATTTTGAAATCCTAAGATCTGTTTAGAACCTATCTCGAGAAATGCGAGTAAACTCCTATGGGTTTACGTGTTAGGTACAGGGATCGCGTACAAAAATACCCATATTCAATTGCAATTATCTCATGAACTAAACGGTGAATCGAATTGAATTTTTGGGCATCAGTTCATGAAGGTCATATCTACACCATACTTAAATTTCAGCCAATTCCTAAGATATGACCAAAACTACAGAACTACTTTAACTGACACAGTATTATAGAATAAACGTCAGAAAAAAACCGTTCATCAACCAAATCAAAAGAGAATAAATAAAAATGCGATTCATCCTCTCCATGAAAAAAAAAATCCACCCAACGACGGGCCGATTTTTCCGCCGTATTTTTTGTTTCCAATGATTCACGGCCCGCAGGTCTTGCGGTTGAGCAAATCTGCCCTGAACAAGACGACTCCCGGCCAGATCGTGAATCTTCTGAGCAATGACCTGAGTCGTTTCGACATCGTCGGCCCGATGTTGCACAAGTTGTGGATTATGCCGATGCAGGTAAACCGCTTGCATGTTGATCGTTTGACGTTGCCTTGTTGCTGCGAATGGACAACATTTGCTGACGACCGTAATCAACGAACCATGAGGCGTTTTCTTTTCCTACCGTCCATTGATCTCCAACCGGTACTGACTTTCAGGTGATCGTGATCGGCACTTGTTTGTACCTAACGGCTGGACCCATTGCTTTTATCGGCATGGGAAGTCTTTTGTTGCTCATTGTGCCGATTCAGTTCGTCGTAATTCGATCGATCAAGAGCTTGCGTCGTTTGGTCGCAGGTCTCTCCGACCAGAGAATACAACTGATGGGTGAGCTCATCAATGGAATTCAGGCCAGTGGAGATCTTTTCGCTGATTAAAAAGATTGTTCGAAATCAACCAAATACGTTTGTTGGATGCTTATTTCGTTCGTTCCTCTCTGCTCAGGTCGTCAAGATGTACGCCTGGGAGCGTACGTTCGCCAAGGTCGTGTCGGGTGCTCGACATTCCGAGATGGGGGCCATCCGAAGCGCCAACTACCTGCGAGCCCTCACTCTGGCCATTGCAACGTTCACCGACAAAGTCAATCTCTTCGTAACTCTGGTCACTTACGTACTCATGGGAAATGAACTGACCGCCGAGGTCGTATTCACCGTTGCACTGTACTACAACATCCTGCAGAGCGGCTCGGCTTTCGTATTCCCGTTGGCTCTTCTGCAGACCGGCGAAGTCGCCGTGTCCATCAGAAGATTGCAGGTATTTGGAATTCACATTTCGTAGAAATTCGAACAAAAATAATAAAAATTGAATAACGATGATAAATAAAAATAAATAATAATACGGAATGATAAATTTCGATGGACAATAATAAATAAGGAGTATGAAATGTATTATATTTTATATCTATTTTCAAATCTAAAATATTTTTGTAATCTTATATTTTGAGATATCTAAAACCAAAAATCGTTATCTTCCAAAACTTCAACTACGTGTAGGCCCTTAAGGAGTGAGATGCAGTCAGAGGCGTGAAAAAACGAGCATTTTTAATACATTTTTTTAATAGTAATTAAGTTTGTTTTACAAAAGTCGTTACACAGACTTTTTATGTTACATTTTAACTTGAATTGTACAAATTTTCAAAGAAAAATACTGATTATTTATAACAATATCGCCATCTTTGTCGGACCCCCTTCGGCATGTAGTGCTTTGCGGTGACCATCATACAATTTTACTGGATTATCTGAACTCAAGAAAACAAAACAAAAATAATGAGTTCAATAATGAATTTAGTCTTCAAGCAAAACTTTTTTTGTTTAAAAAATTAACAATATGGCGGCTTCCGACAGATAACATTCGATTTTCGACCAAAAAATCGCTCGTTTATTGTTTACAAAAATTGAAATTTTCAACAAAAATGAATATCCTTCGATTAAGGGGGGATTGTTTTTTTTTTCGCAAAATTTACCGCTTTTTGGGAATTTTTTTGTGAAGAAAGTATACAACGGAAAACTTGTGAAACTTGGCATATAGTTTTATTGATCTGTTTACTACATACAACAATTTTTTTAAACAATTTCATCAAAAAATCCGCCTCCCACCCCCCTCGACGCGCGATGGTCCTTTTTTGATGGTGTGCACGATTACAGCCTTCACGTTCATCCTGCAACAAAAACCCAAAAAGCATTTTACTTTAGACACATATAGCTATCGTTCGATGAAGGGGAAAAAAAATTGACGATTTGGTGACGTTTTGAACTTGAAGTATCGATTTTTCGAAAAAAATTGATCGATTTTTTGTTATAAATAAAAAACTATTAAACGTATTGCTTTTTGGCTTCATCAAACGATAAAAGGATGTCAGCTGAGCATTCTGTCCAAATTTGAAGGCAATCGGTTGAATAGTTTTTGAGAAATCGTGCACACCAGTTGTGAAAAAGCTGTTTCGAGAAAAACGCGTTTAAGGGGGGATTTTTTGATGAAATTGTTTAAAAAAAAATTTATATGTAGTAAACAGATCAATAAAACTATATGCCAAGTTTCACAAGTTTTCCGTTGTATACTTTCTTAACAAAAAAATTCCCAAAAAGCGGTAAATTTTGCGAAAAAAAGACAATCCCCCCTTAAGGACTAGTTCTTAATGCTATCAATAAGCACACCAAATTTCATCAAAATCCATCCAGTGGTTTTTGAATTATAGTGGTCACCGACTTGAAAAAACATAGTTTCGAGAAAAACGCGTTTAAAGTTTTTCGATGTGGATACGGCATGTTCGTAAAATTTTGAGCTCGATGGATGAAGCAGAACTTTTTTTATGTATTTTGATCCGCTGAATCCAAATATAACAATTCTTTGCCGAAAAGTCGAGCATTCAATTGTTTATAGCCAATTGTTAAAATAATTTTCCTAAAAATTAAAGTTTTTCGGGATGAATTATTAAAAAAAAATATTTTGGGCAATTTTAAAACGAAAGTATTCTTCATAAAACTTTGATAAAGTTCATAATTTTTTAGTAACAAATTTTTGAAAATTTCCGAAATTTTTGAAGTTTTCCAATTTTACACTTGATTTATGAATAGAAATACCAATTAAAAAATTACTTACATCGAATCGTCAATTCCTGACCCATACAATAGGGCTTCTGCCGATGTGGAAGCTTCCAAAATATCAACATGGGGACCCGATGCCCCTTCACTAATTGTGGTATATCCCGGAAACTATTCATCGGATTAACTTGAAATTTTCAGGGAATATTTTCGAAACATCATACTCCAAGAACTCCAATGTAATATAAAAATCGATTTTGTGTAAATTCTGACTGCATCTCACCCCTTAAAGAGAAATGAATGCAGCTATGAACATTTCTTATTCCTATGAAGGATCCTCCATTTATCTATTTTTTTTTAATTCTCATTTTCTTTAACTCAATTTTATTAATTTAATTTATTTATTATCGCATTTGATTTATTATTCATTATTACTCATGTTTGCCCGTTCTTCTTTAGGATTCTTTATTCATTTTTATTGCTTATTTAATATTATCCTTCTTGAATCGTTGTTTTTTAAAGATTTTTTATTTATCCATATTCTTGGTCATTATCACTTTTTTTTCTTCGTTTCTCTTCAGCATTATTTATTCGTTTGTATTCTTTATTCATTATTATTCCTTTTTGTTCGTCATTCTCTTTAATGATAAAGAAGGACGAAAAACCTTCTTCAGCCGTTTATCTTTGCGGGTTTTTTTAGGTTTAGTAAATTAGAGTGTCACCATTTTTTTCCTAAAGAAAAGCTTTGATCTTTGAAACGAAATCTAAGTTATATTTATATCGAATAGAAAGAAACCGAAAAAATTCTCAGGATATTTGTTGCTTCGTTAAATCGTTGTTTGTCCACGTGTTGTTACTTTTTTATCATTCCATTTACTTTTTCTTATCAAATTTGAATCTCTTCGAATTTATTATTATTTCTGTTTATTGTACATTTATATTTTTCGATATTCATTGCTATTTATTAATATTCATTATTATTTATTACAATGTATTGTTATTAATGATATATCATTATTTATTACTGTTTATCATTTTTAGGATCATGTTTTAGACAATAAGGTTTGAAAAATGTAGACCAAATTTCATCAGAATCGGTCGATGAGTTTTTTAGCTATACGTCCCGCCGGTTGTGAAAATGCAGTTTAGAAGACCGTGCCGTAACTTCGCCATGTTTAAAGATTAATAAAAAAAATAGCATGTAACAGCCAAAAGTAGTAATAAAACATCACCCAAGTTTTAACAATTAAAAAAATCATTCCTATAAAAAAAACCATGAAAATCAGCAATTTTTTTCCTCGCCTAAAGGTATCTCCCTCTTAAGGAATGATCACAGTCTAGCTTCCCGTAGTCTATGATTTGCAAAAAAGTTCAAACATTTTTTCAGTTAGAACATGTATAGTTTCTATGTGACGGTAATGAAAATGAAGAAAATGCAAATTTAAGAAAATGGCACGCATTTACAAAAAAAAATCAACATTTCTGCAAAAAGTTGATGAAAAAAGTAGTTTTCTTTCCAATTTTTCAAAAACAATTCTCGTCAAGTAGAAGGTACCAATATTATCAATATTTCTACCAAGTTTCAACTCAATCGGCGTAATAGTTTTTGAGTACTCCTGCACGCCAATTTTGATAATGCACCTTTGAGGAAAACGCGTTTGAAGTTCACGCCCGCTCCGAATACGCGCGGTGAGGCATAGCATGGACAGCCTGTGACGTTCGAAGTTTTTCGAATTTCGCTTTGAAACTTTAGGAAAATATTCTACATGTATAGTTCTATCGTTTAAGGGGTTAGGCTACAGTAACGGGTATACAATCATGTGCGAATTTAACCATTTTTTTCGTACGAAAAGGTGATTCACTCATAAAATTAATTACACATCTATTTAGTATGAATGTCAAGCTGTTAGAAAATATATATATTTTTTTCGATGTACAAAATGGCCGACTACTAATATTTTCTTTTGTTATCTTTTTTTTGGCGCTCCGCATCTACAATTTTTTACCTAGAACAAAAAACAAAAATTCTCGTCAATCTACAGTAGAATACCCAGAGAAGTACGTACGGAATTAAAAAAATATTCTTTTATTCAAAAATTGTAGGTATTGGAATTGAATTGTAGGTATTTGAATGAATTTTCAGTAAAAAATTTCGTATGAAACTGCTCATAAAATGGAAAGTTTTCGATTGAACAGAAATTCCGTACGTACTTCTTTGCGAAATGCAATTAGGAACATAACTTTTAAATTTGTAGCAAATCGAGTGAAAATTGTTGAAGTTAGTTGTCACGCCAATTGGAAAAAAGCTGTTTCGAGAAAAACGCCTTTAAGGCGTTACCCCCACCCGTGCGGAAATTGAGTTGGGGCTGTGATCGGGCCCCAATAATATTCCCCTAACTTTATTCGGGCCCTAATCTGGAAGCCACATGAGGGCCGTTAGCGGCCGGTCACACTTTGTCAACAAGGGCCATTAAAGGCGCAACGACCGGGGCCTTATAAGTTGCCTCAATGGCGCCTCATCAAAACCATTTTAGCGCCCTGAAAATGCCTCAACGGCGCCTCGTCATAACCATTTTAGCGCCATTAAATATCCGTATCAGTGGATATACGTGTATGTTTAATGCGTCAGGGTATATCTGTATTTGTTTTTATGTAATTGTTCATGTGCATAGGTGTGGGCGTGAGTACATGTGTATGTATGTGTGCGCGCGTAGAAATGTGATTGCGTATTTGCATGTGAGCCTTTATGACAAACTGCCATGACAAAATTAATACAAAAGTTATCCATTCTAAGGAATGAATGTGTGGTAGAAATAAAAAAAAATATATGGGTTTACTGAATCACTAGAATCTATTTCCATTGAGGGAAAGATCTGGAAAACAAAGACCAATTTATTTACTTATCCTACACAGTCAGATAAAGTTTATGAATGGGAAATATCAGCGAAGTCTTCGGAAGAAATAATTTTCCCTATGATGAGTATTGAGCGGGAATTAGTTGCTATATAAATGTCGAGAAAACCGGTTGGCACTGTTCACACTTATGCGCTAGCATTACTCCGTGTATGAGTGAAAGCATGAGTAATTGTTTGTATCTATGTAAAAGGTTTCTTTAATTTGATAAATAAATACTGTCTGATGTTTGTCTGCATATTTGTGTTCATCGTTGATTTTTTATTTGCTAATGCCCTTACCCTTTTTCCCAATTTGCGTTCGATAATATTATTCGATCGATGTATATAATCGATTTGAATAATTGAAATACCATTAACCATGCAGCCTAAGCTATTTATACTGGTTTATCGCTATAATAGTCAGATCTGGGCCTATTGTGGAGATCCCTACTTGTTTATCCCTATACAGGCCAAGTCTGGGCCTATTGTGGAAATCCCTACAGGTTTATCCCTATAATGGCCAAGTCTGGGCCCATTGTGGAAAACCCTACTAGGGAAAGCACTAGGAAAACCCTGAAAGGCCCTTATTTTTATTAGGGATGCCCTATCAGTTTTCCGCACGGGCACTTGTAGCGCAAAAAAAGGCCTTTTTCATGAATTTTTTAAAAGAAAACTACAAAACTTTTTTAATCGATCAATATACCATCTTAAAGAACACATCTTGAAGAACTTTCAGTAATTTTTTTATTGAAAAATATTACATTGTTTAGTGGCAAATGGCCGTCAATGAAATAATGTTTTTATATACACGGTTTGCGGTGACCAACATTGTGGCGAAGTGGATCATCTGAAAAAAAAAATGCAGATGGATTGAGTCAAATATAAGTATAAACTAGTGTTTAATCGAAGGATTTCAAAAAATATTCATTTTTCACAAAATGGCGGACAGTCAAAGTTAATGGTTCGATTTTAACGAAAAAAACGCCGTTTTATAGCCAAAAAACGGCCATTTTTTTTTCGAAAAAAAAAATCGAACGATTTAAGACTACATTTTTATGTATTAAATAAGCCTGCAAAATTTCAAGAAGATCGGTTCATTAGTGTTCGAGTAATCTTGGTCACCGACTTCAGAAATGCCATTTTGAGAAAAACGCGTTTAAAGTTTCTCTTTCAACGCTCTTTCACGCGGATTCTTCTCTTTCAACGCTCATATCTCAGTCAATTTTGTTCGGATCGACTTGAAATTTTCAGGACATATTCTCAGATACTTCAAAAAAATGCAATAAAAAAAATCGATTTTTTCAAAATCGCAAGTGGGGGTAACCCCTTAAAGTTTTATGTACTCTATGGCCGTGCCAGAGGTGGGCTTACGTTATACGCTCAAAGTCGGTGAAGCAAAAATTTGCTTGCTATAAATCGAATAGTAACTTATTCTTATGATGGTAAAGCACCGTTTTAGCGAGAAAAGAAAATCGATTTTTAAAAATTCTACTGTGGCCTTACCCCTCAAAGAGGAAAAAAGAAATCGATTTTTTGATCGTTGTAAATGTATATCCCGCCTTGAGAATAGAAAAAGAACTCAAAATAAATAAAAAATGATATGACAAACATTGATAAGAGTGGCCCAAAATGGCTTCTAGAATTTCCTAATGCTGGACGAGTTCGTGGCTTACGAGTCAATTGAGGCTGGTCCCAGTGCTGCGACACTAAACGAGACCCAGAGCAGCACCCTGGTGCCCGGGAGCACGGAGACCATGTCCACGATCGATGAGAAGCTGAACGAGGAAGCGCAAGTACCAGCCGGTACCGAACAACTTCCAACGAGGGATCCAGTGTTCTTGGAGATGCAGAGATTGTCAGCCAACTGGTTGGAGGGCCAGTTGCCGCCGACCCTTTGCGACGTTTCCCTCAAGATCTACGGTGGGGAGCTTTGCGCCCTGGTGGGTCAAGTTGGCTCCGGCAAGAGTTCCCTGCTGAACGTGATACTTCGAGAATTGCCGATAGGATCCGGAAACCTGGTCATGCGCCAGAGGTTCACTGCTGAATTTGAGGAGCTCACCCAAAGCCGTGGCTACGCCACGGACAATCCGAGCCTCGTCGTGTCTTACGCGAGCCAGGAGGCCTGGCTGGTGACCGATACGGTGCGCAACAATATACTCTTCGGTCAGCCCTGGGAGGCCCGTAAGTACCAGGAAGTGACAAGGGTCTGTGCCCTGTGGAGGGACATAAGACAATGGCCTGATGGCGACTCGACGATCGTCGGCGATCGTGGAATTGCCCTGTCCGGCGGACAAAAGGCTCGGGTCAATCTCGCCCGGGCCGTCTACAAGGATGCCGATGTCTACCTGCTCGACGATCCGTTGAGCGCCGTTGACAATCGCGTCGGACAACATTTGTTCCGCAAGTGCATCAACGGCTATCTGAAAGGGAAGACGCGGATTTTGGTGACCCATCAGCTGCAGTACCTCAAATCGGTTGATACAATTGTCGTCTTGGATCGCGTGAGTTCATACATTGGCAATTCTCCCGAAATTATCATTTTGCATGTCATCTATCTTTTTTACATTAGGACGTTAAATAAGTTTTTGCTGTTTTCCAACAGATGGCGTTACTAGTACTGCGTGCGTGTAGTTTAGGGAGGGGAACCTCCTCCAGACAACAGGTTTTTCAATAATTTTTCACAAAAAGTTGAAACCATTTATTGCAATGAATCAAATTGCATAATAATGTTGACGTTCAAATGCATACATAAATTTAGCCTACATACATAAATAAAGAACCTAAATTTATCAAAAAATAAAAAAATTGAGGACAAAAAGAAAAAAACACCTTTTTCAAAATAAGGGGCCATCCATATATTACGTCATCGATTTTTGCTGATTTTTGCCCCCCCCCCCCCCCCCCCGAAATCATCTTATCCTTCCTATGGTCATAATGTAATTATCGTTACCGTCATCCAATGCCTAGACCCCCCCCCCCCCTATTTTAAAATGACGTAATTTATGGACGGCCCCTAAACAAATCGTTAAATACAATATTTATTAAAACAATTTGTACAAAATTTTAGGCTTGTGCGAAGGTCAATAAGTTGAAGAATATCTGTACAAAATTTCGAGTTGATTGGTTCATTACTTTTTTACTTACATGCCACGGCACCGAAAGAAACACGTTTCGAGAAAAACTCGATTGAAGTTTTCGTTCTTGAAAAGTAGAGTTTAGAGTGATTCATAATTACCCAAGCTTAATCTGCGATGCCAGGGCCATAAAGCAAGGCCATAAATCAAGGCAATCACTAATTTGGTCTGCATTTTTCTCTTTTTGTGTGACAACGAAAAACGACGGCTACACAGGCTGAGATTTTTTTTGACAATCGTCGGAAATGCCCCCTGTTATTCAAAAAGTGAACTAGCAAACTTGTTTGGCTGAGAAATTAAGGGATTAGGTCACTCTAGAGGCCGAAAAAATAGGCTTTTTGGGTTTTTTCTCACAAAAACTACAAACAAATCGATATTACCAAAAAAAGTACTTGTCATACATATCAGTGACTGTATACAATAATTTTTTTAAGCGATTAATTTCCAAATGGCGGCTGTGCAGCGTTTATCTCAAATTGCATTTTTTAAGTTGGCCGGAAACAAAACTCAATTTTCAACCGATTCACTTGAAATGTTGAATATATCTTGAAAAATACATTGTCTATGGAAGTACGTAGGATTTTTTTTTATATTGCATAGTTCATTTGTTATTAACATTTATCTGACGATAATTTTTCACTTTTCAAAACTTTGCCTAAAAAATCGTCAGATAATTGTTAGTAACAAACGAACTATGGAATATAAAAAAAAAATCCTACGTACTTCCATAAACAATGCATTTTTCAAGATATATTCAACATTTCAAGTGAATCGGTTGAAAATTGTCTGACACGGAACATCCCTCAGGTGACACCCTTCGATTTTGTTGAAATTTGGATATCTTATAAAGCACCGGAAAGTAAGCGATACGTATTTTTTTTTAACGGCGGAAAAACGGTTTTAACGGCTGAAACAAAAATTTCAAATTGCAACAATGTTTATTTTTTTGTGCACTATACATTGGAGGTGTGAACGATAACGTTATCGACGAAAAACACCCCTATTTTCGAGGGTTCGTTTCACCCCTCGGCTTTTCCGCCGATAAAAAAAAAGTATCGCTTACTTTTCGGTGCTTTATAACATATCCAAATTTCAACAAAATCGAAGGGTGTCACCTGAGGGATGTTCCTTGTCAGTTATGTTTCCGGCCAACTTAAAAAATGCAGTTTTGAGATAAACGCTACACAGCCCCCATTTTGAAATTAATCGCTTCAAAAAAATTATTGTATAGTCACTGATATGTATGATAAACACCCTTTTTTGTAATCTCGATTTATTTTGTAGTTTTTCTGAAAAAACAATTCCCAAAAAGCCTATTTTTCGGTCTCTAGAGTGGCCCAAGGCCTTAAAAGGTAGAGGCCGCAAGGTGCTTGTTTATCTACTCTCGGTACTTTTGGAGGGCATCACTTCGGTGACTTCCTAGGGATCTTTAAGACTTTCTGTTGGGCTTCAAACTTTGGAAATATATTCTTCAGATACTAAATAAATTTTTGAAGCAATCAAAAAATTGACCTCTGGAGGAGGTCCTCCCTTAAGATGGTAACGCATCTATGGAGAAGTACTATAAGCAAGCTTGAAATTCAGCGTATGTCATTTCGCCAAGGTCTAAACAACTTATTTATTGAACATATTGTTGAACATATTGTTGAACATATTCAACAAAAACTCTGCTGCTGAAGCACTTAGAATTCTTGTTGAAACTTACGGCGACCATGCTCTGTCAGAAACAACATGCAGAGATTGGTTTAGATGCTTAAAAAATAACGTTTTTGATATGTTGAATAGGAGGCATTACTTCATGAAGACTCATGTCAGAAGCTAGCTTAACTTGCAGAATCATTAGGAGTTGATTAACAACAGTTTCGAAACGTTTGAAAGCATTAGGAATGATTTAAAAAAATAAAGCATCAATATTCACGAAAAACCAGCGAAAACTTATTCAACATCCCAATAACAGATGCTATTCGATTACTTTCTAAGATTTTTTTGGAATACAAAAATCTGAAATATTTAGAAATCTTCCTACAAAACAGATTTGGCAGAAAAATCGTCGTTATCCTTTTTTTTCTCTGTGTTCTGAGAATAAAAATAATTCCTCTGGAGAATAACTATCCAGACTTCGTATAGACTAGCAAGCTGAAGAGGCACTAACTAAGAATTAAAAAATATCAGCAAAACATTCCTTGAAACCATTGGACAGTTAATTAGTTCCTTCCTGAGTTTTAAAAATAAATAATGAGTATCTCACAATAAATAACGGAATTTTGTAACCGTTTTTCTCAATCATTCCTTGGAGAGCTGTGAATCAGTTCATGAATTGTGTAACAGGTGGCGGTAGCTGATCATGCTTGCTAGAGCAGTGCCTTCTAGATCTACTTTCCCAACACGCCGATTGTGTCGTATCATTTTTGTAGCTTAGGTTTTTTTTTCTACAAACCTTGTGTGTTATAAGGTGGTGTCACAGGCGAGAGAGTCATTCCCCTGGTCATCCTTAACTGTATCTTTTTTCAATTAAATAAGTCACTCTTTACCTGTTCAAGTGGAACTTTTAGACACCAACTCACCGCTAGATTTTGAGGTTAGAATAACATAGCATGCCACGCTGTGCAGAAAAACCCGTTTGAGTCGTCATTTCTCTGGGTTCCTCCCGACATGTGAGATCCAGAGGCATGTGTGGATATGCATGAGGTTACATAAAAATGATTCTCTTACAAGGAACATCCGTCAAATGTCGTCCTTCGATTTTGTTCAAACTCATTTATGTTATGAAGAATTGAAAACTAAGCGATGCGTCTTTTTTTTATCGGCGGAAAAACTGTTTCATGGGGTGAAACCAGCCCTCAAAAAAGGCATGTCAAGGAGTACTATTGCAGTTTCACCCACGAACAGTCGACCGATCGCAATGAAACAAAAACGACAATTCTTCTAATCCGAAGCGATGAAAAATCCACTAGAGAGTTATCGCAAAGAAAAATAATTAAACGGTGAACCATCCCTATTCGAGAGCTGCTTTCACCCCTTAAGGGGCTATACCAGTGTGAACGCTGAAAATTTGAGTGATTTTCGGGAATTTTTTGGAAGAAACGTACTCAATTAAATGTTTCGGAAAATTAAGAATATATTTGGCTATATTTGACCTATATTATATAATTTTTTCATAGAAAAATATTGAGATCTAAGCGACTTATGCGCTGCCTTCGGAGGCGCCAAAAAAGTTCCTCCACTGCTGACATGATTCCGGCCGATTGAGTAGCTGAAACCGAAAAAGGAAAAAATGTCTTCAAACTGAAAGGTATTTCCTGTACAATGACGTATGATTTTCGAAAAATATCAAAATCTAACAAAATGGCGTAGTTGAGAAAGACTGCTTTCTTGCCTTTAAAATGCTTGTTTTTTCAATGCCAAATCGTCAATTTTCATCCAATCAAAAATATCCTACGTCATTGTAGAGTAAATATATTCAAGAGTACTCAGTTCAAATTTCAAGTCAATCGGATAATTGCTCTCTGAGTTACAATGTGAGCAAATTTGAAACATCTCATTTCGAGAAAAACGCGTTTAAAGATTTAACTATTGATTTTTGCAAGATAAAATGATAATGATATTCTTGAAAGTATAAACTGTCGAAAAAGGCAAAAAAATTGATTTTTTGAAAGTGTCACACTGACGACACCTGACGGATATTCCTTGTTAGATTATTGGCATGTCTATTGGATAATATCTTCAACCGCCAAAAAATTATTAAAATACAAAAAAAAATTGTTTATTCAATAACTCAAAAACAATCGATTTTTTGGGTATGGTTCAAATGTACGAAATGTAGAGAATATTATCCTCTATATTTTTGTTGCTATGGACCACCCTTGAATTTGGATTTTCCAACCCCTCTCGAGGGTTGAAAATTCAAAATGGAATTCTGGGAAAACTATTGACCGCACTAATTCGCCGCCTAGGAACAATTTGTAGCTTGAACCCTCAGCTACATTTTCGTCCACAACGCCAAACGCGTATCGCTTTATTTTCGGGCAATAGTTTTCCCAGAATTTCGTTTTGAATTTTCAACCTCCGAGAGGGGTTTGAAAATGCAAAATTCAAGGGTGGTCCATAGAAACGAAAATATAGAGAAAATTATTCTCTACATTTCATACATTTAAACCATCCCGAAAAAATCGCTTGTTTTTGAGTTATTCAATAAACAATTTTTTTCTGTACTTCGACAATTTTTTTGGGGGTGAAGATATTTTCGTAGAGGGATTATCAAAGACTCGATTGACGCGTCTTTTCAAGGGCTATAACGTTCCCATGTGAACAAAAATTGTATGAATATTTCCTAAAGAATTATCGAATTAAAACTGATTTTTCAAAATATCACCCCATTTTTTCACGCCCAAAATGAACTTCTACGACTTCGGCGCTGTGGACAAAAATAATGCTCGGATTTTTCTAAACATTTTGTCTCCCGACTCCGACCTCGTGGGGCTTGTGGTTTGGCATTAATCCACCCCCCCCCCTCCCCCCTCATCCCCTTAAAAAGACCCTACACCTTGATTTGTAGGCAAACTTGGATTTAGCATCCACGGCACCTAAAAATTTCGTTGTCCTGCAAAATGATCATTTCGGCACTCGCATATGGATTTCCTCCAGCAGAAATAGACTATCAACGGCGATAGGCTGTTCCCATAGTCCCAATGGGCGCTCAATCATGACACTCTATGCTCAAGTCAACTCCTTCCAGGGTCTGGTCCGTGCGCAGGGTACCTTCCAGGACCTCAGCAAGTCCAATCCCGATTTCATATCCCTCCTGAGCATCCTCGCAAATTCCGAAAAAGAAAAGGAGAAGAAATCTTCGCTAGCCACGGAAACAACCCGGGCCAATGAGGCTGTCGGTATCGAACAGTCGGACATGACCAGATGGGCCTCCATCGCCTCGATCAACAGTTTGGTATGACTTTTCACTACTTCCCCCGTACTTTTGTTTCTTCTTTTTTCTAAAACTCGCACATCACATCCGGAGGTTTTTCCAAGAGCCATTTTGGTGAAACCGCTGCACTGACTGAGAAAAAAATCATTGGTGTTATTGAATAAAATTTCGTTGATTCAATTGTAGAATTGTTGGTGTAAATAAACGGATGTATTAGTCCAAACAAAATGCTATTGACTTTAATAACACGATAAAATTTATAAAAAAATTCATTCAACAGATATATTGTTAGCCGAGAACAATATATTATTGAAACTATCGAAAAATTTATCGCGAACAAATTATATAGTTTTAAATGCATTTTCTGCAACGAACAAAAAAAGCGTTTCAATTCATAACATGAATATTGTTGATTCGAGTACACAAGAAAAATTGAATTTCGCTCGTTTGATTCAGATAGAATTTCTATTGAGTAAATATGTTACTTTATTTTTTTCACCATATCCGATATTGTTTCCCAAGTACATTATTCGTTAAAATATTAATATTCTATTTTGATTGAAAAATATTAAACAAATGTCTGAATAGGTTCAAAAATTATGCGAAAATAAAATTTGTTTCTTGCGCATTTGGTTGAAAAAAGTTCAACGAAATCATGGCCGAGCGCTACCGAAATTATAGGTGTGAGGAAACTGGTAGTTCTCGGAGTGACCGCTAGAAGCCGCACGCGTGCTCGTTTCTCGTAAGCGTAGCGCGAACCGAAAATCTACTTGAACGCCGGAGAAACTCTAAAGAGTATCGCTTCTTGGCCTGTGGCTAAGATCAAAGTGTAGTATCCGTTCTTATCAGTTGAATATCTGATATTCTCTCCATGTATATTCCATTGGATATCTGATATTCTCTCCACTATTATCTTGGATGATCTCTCCAATGCTCACTTTTTATTTAAGATTTTAAACAAATTGAAAAACTTACGTCCCATGGCATATTCGTTGCGATGCAGTAAAGAGATAATTAATTCGATTGATTATATTTTTGTACGAAATAAAAAAATGTTGTAGCAACCGCTTAATTATTTCATCCAAACATCTACAAATTGCATATAGAATGATTTCAATAGAATATAATTTTATTCAAAGGATAATGTAGATATTCAGAGAACGGAAGAGCTTTTTCAAATAAAACAATATGTTATTTGAATCAATCACATTTTCCAATATTTCATAGTATTGTAACAATCTCATATATCGGTGGCACTCCGCAGCAGCACATTTATTTGGATCAACCAATATATATATTTTTTTCATTCAATTAGTTTTTTTTTCTCAGTGCGAGTGGATGCGAATGGCAGGTCCTTGATGGCTTCCGGTTGTATTTTGATAGAGTGTCGACTGGACGGACGAGGGCAGCGTGGCCTCGGGCGCCGCCAGTCAACACTCGGAGATAAGCCCGACGGGAAAGATGTCCTGGGAGGTTTGGCGGCGTTACTTCCGCACCGGAGGTTCAACGTTCGTGTTGATGATCGTGGCGGTGATAATCCTGACCGCCCAACTGTCATTGACGACCACCGATCTCTGGCTGAGCTACTGGAGCAATCTTGAGGCTGTTAGGACGAGCATGACCGACCCCAATGGCGTGACACCTGCCGAGTATCGTTCCTTCGTCAACAACACGGTTTTCTCGTACTTCTCGATGCTGAACGAAGACGGCTTGCTCTCCACCAATTCGGCCATTTACGTCTGCAGTGGCCTCATAGCCTGCTGCGTTATCTTCAATTTGGCACGGAACATGATGTTCATGGCGATTTGCGTGCGAATCAGCTGCAAACTTCACAACAGGATGTTTCGGAAAATATTGCGCGCGACAATGAGATTCTTCAATTTGAATCAGTCGGGTCGCATAGTGAATAGATTCTCGAAGGACGTTGGGGCGATGGACGAATTGTTGCCGAGCGCGCTGCTCGACGGCTCGAGAGTTATTCTCCTGATGGGCGGTGTCTTCGTCACGATTATCGTCACCAACGTATGGATGGTGTTGCCGCTGATGGTGATAGTTCCGGTCTTCTATTGGCTCACCAGACAGTACCTCGTTGCCGCTTACAGCATCAAGAGACTCGAGGGCATATGTGAGTGCAGTTGAAATCAACTGAATCGTTGGAATTGATCCTTTTTCATTCGAATTAAGGGGTTAGGCCGCTCCAGAGGCCGAAAAATAGGCTTTTTGGGTTTTTTTTCAGAAAAACTACAGAATAAATCGAGATTACAAAAAAGCGTGATTATCATACATATCAGTGACTGTATACAATAATTTTTTTGAAGCGATTGATTTCAAAATGGCGGCTGTGGAGCGTTTATCTCAAAACTGAATTTTTTAAGTTGCCCGGAAACATAACTCGGAGAATTTTCAACCGATTCGCTTGAAATGTTGAATATATCTTGAAAAATGCATTGTCTATGGAAGTACGTAGTTTTTATATTGCATAGTTCATTTGTTATTCACAATTATCTGACGTTTTTTTAGGCAAATTCTTCACTTTCCAAAAATTTGCCGAAAAAATCGTCAGATAATTGTTAATAACAAGTGAACTGTGCAATATGAAAAAAAAATCCTCGGTACTTCCATAGACAATGTATTTTTCAAGATATATTCAACATTTCAAGTGAATCGGTTGAAAATTGTCTGAGTTATGTTTCCGGCCAACTTAAAAAATGCAGTTTTGAGATCAACGCTGCACAGCCGCCATTTTGAAATTAATCGCTTCAAAACAATTATTGTATACAGTCACTGATATGTATGATAAACACCCTTTTTCGTAATCTCGAATTATTTTGTAGTTTTTCTGAAAGAAAAATCCCAAAAAGCCTATTTTTTCACCATCAATGGCACAAAGTATTACAAAAACGTGTGCCAAATGTGAGCTTGATCGGTGAAATAGTTTCGCAGTAATCGTGGACACCGATTTCCAACTCATTGAAAAAAAAAGTTTCGAGATAATCGCGTTTAAGGGGGGATTGTCTTTTTTTTCGCAAAATTTACCGCTTTTTGGGAATTTTTTTGTGAAGAAAGTATACAACGGAAAACTTGTGAAACTTGGCATATAGTTTTATTGATCTGTTTACTACATACAAAAAAATGTTTAAACAATTTCATCAAAAAATCCGCCTCCCACCCCCCTCGACGCGCGATGGTCCTTTTTTGATGGTGTGCACGATTACAGCCTTCACGTTCATCCTGCAACAAAAACCCAAAAAGCATTTTACTTTAGACACATATAGCTATCGTTCGATGAAGGGAAAAAAAATTGACGATTTGGTGACGTTTTGAACTTGAAGTATCGATTTTTCGAAAAAAATTGATCGATTTTTTGTTATAAATAAAAAACTATTAAACGTATTGCTTTTTTGCTTCATCAAATGATAAAAGGATGTCAGCTGAGCATTCTGTCCAAATTTGAAGGCAATCGGTTGAATAGTTTTTGAGAAATCGTGCACACCAGTTGTGAAAAAGCTGTTTCGAGAAAAACGCGTTTAAGGGGGGATTTTTTGATGAAATTGTTTAAAAAAATTTTTGTATGTAGTGAACAGATCAATAAAACTATATGCCAAGTTTCACAAGTTTTCCGTTGTATACTTTCTTCACAAAAAAATTCCCAAAAAGCGGTAAATTTTGCGAAAAAAAAGACAATCCCCCCTTAAAGTTTGGACAAGGGTTGCCGTCAGCTAGACTAGTCAGCTATTCCAGCACCATATAATAGTCCTTCAGCTTCCTCGTAATACTATATTTGTAAGAATATCGAAGCGTTTCTAAAAGCTGTTATTGAATAGACGACTCACCTTTCCACATGGTGCCTAGGCCTGCGCGTGGGGTCCAAACGGAGCAGAGGTGATGCTCTCAGGACGTCATTTTTTAGAATTGACCAAAATCACAAACTGCTTCTTATTCTACGGAGTTCAAACTATAAATTTAGGCAATAAAAAAATGCATTTTTTGAAGCCTCTATATGGAGTGCCCCCTTAAGCAAACATTTCTAAATCAATGTGTTCTTTTATTTGATTCTACTGTTCCGGAGATTTATTTACGAGTATATTTATTTATTTAAATCGAGGTTTATTCAACGCGGCCGAGTAATTGAAAATTTATAAGCTTTTAATAATTTTGGTATTTGGTATGGTTTTTGCAAACAATATTTAGTCGTATAGACAAAATGGGTATATTTAGATTTTTTCTGTGTCAATTAACTAGCAAGTTCGGAGACGTAGTAGTACGCTCTGTTGCCGCAGGGCGGCGCAGGACCCGAGGCTTCTCCCGCAAGCCTCTTGTACTCCGAGCGAGCGTACAGCCCAATTTAGCGCATTGTTGCTCATGCTTGGCCAAATGTATTCCGATAGACGTGGGATTTGCACATCATGTAATACCGACACGACAGAAACGTCCTCTCGTATATACCAAAATGGTGATAATGTGCTAGTTGCAAATGAAAATACCAGTAATTGAAATACATTTTTTATTCGTTCGAAAAAACATTATATTCGAACTCAAGACCCATTTACTGCAAATAAACATATTTTTTGTTAAAGGATATATCTTATTCATTGAAATCAACAATATATTTTGATCAATTACGTCTTTATTGGATTATTTATATCAAGTATTGCCCAAATCGAATGAAAAAAAATATATTTGAAAAAAAAGAATCGTAGTAGATCGGCAACGGAAAAACTTACTCGACTTAAGGGAATGCACCACTGCGACGGGCCGAAAAAAGGTCGTTTTTTTTGTCCACTGGATTATTTATTTGGGACTTGGAAAAAAGGTATATCATTAAGCATACATTGAACATATTTCGTGTATATTTTTATTTTAAAAAATAAAAAATTAACAATGTCATTGAGGTATAATAGAGCCTCTTGACAGTGGTTGGTCTGAAGAATAAAAATAGAGAAGTTTTATCATCTATATAAATATAGTTTTCCTTATACGCAGCCGTGTTTCGAAATAAAAAATCTCCAAAAATGACGGGTGTTTAAAAAAGTGTAATATTGGCGAAATGTTTTCTTATATACGGGTTCTTAAAAAATACTAAATAAAAAGTGAAATGAAAGTTTAAGTATACGTAAATCTAAGTAAGAGAGTTTAAATAAATAAAAAAATTCGATGAAATAAACTTGATCAGTTTTCATTATCTTAACCTGAAATTTATTTGACATATTTCTAAATATGTATACTTTGAGGAAATACAAAAAAAATGGCATTTATTTTAACTCGCATAGTTAAAATAAATTTTTAAAATCACATTAGAAAAAATGGAATCGTAATAGGCCGTGAGGCAACGGAAAATATCAACTCGACTTGAATACCTCCTAGCTAAATCGGAAAATGAGAAAAACCACTTTGCGTTTGTCAATACCGATCTTTCGCTGCAGGCAAAAGTCCAATCTTCACTCAAGTGATCGCAACCCTCCAAGGGGTGGCAACGATCAGAAGCAACGGTCCCGGCGTTGCTCGAATTTTGCGCCGGCAGTTCAACGACTATCAGGACATTCATTCGGGCGCCTGGTTCTTGAGTGCTGCCTCCTCGTCCGCGTTCAGTCTCTGGCTCGATCTCTTCACTTGCGCGTTCGTCGCTTGCGTTTGCTTCACGCCGATTCTCCTCGATCACGGTAAAACGTCGCCTACGTTTCTACATTTGTCCACACTACGACAATTTTATTTTAATTTTTTCGTTTTCTTTAAGGGGAGATATACACCTAAGAGCCGGAAAAAAGGTTATTTTTTTTTAATTTTTCCAAGGAAAACTATTTGAAATTTCGGATTGGGGTTTTAATTATCTAAAAGTATATACATTCAAAAATATGTTTAATTTTTTTTATTCAAAAATATCAAAAATATACAAGGATATTGTATGATCCTTGGCGCGTCGTAAAAAAAATCTGCGTATACGGTACCGACTGGCGTTTCTTCAAAAATCATCTGAAAAAAAAACTAAAAAGATGATTAAATTAGATACTATAATCTAGTACTTGTCATAGGCGATTTTGAAAATATCGATTTATGACAAACTGGCGGACCGTTGAACATAAGTAGTGATTTTTGGGCCAAAAATTAGTTATTATTTTGCCTATAAAACAAAAACTAAGTAACGGAAAAACAATCCTATGACAAGTACTAGATAATGGTGTATAGAATAACCACAAAAATTGGTTTTTGAGAAATGTTGGGTACCGATTT
This sequence comes from Ophion ellenae, assembly GCA_963210295.1. Classification (NCBI taxonomy): domain Eukaryota; kingdom Metazoa; phylum Arthropoda; class Insecta; order Hymenoptera; family Ichneumonidae; genus Ophion; species Ophion ellenae. Next base: position 31,308,826 of record OY723392.1, read on the forward strand.
GAAAAACGTGGTTTTGAGAAACACACGTTTGAAAATTTGGGAATGAATGAATCATGAAATTTGTCAACTTACATGGAATCATCGAAACCAGGCCCATAGTGTAGATCTTCTACGGTCGACGGAATGTTCATAGCTTCTAAATCCTCGACCTCGACTATCTAGGTGTAAATCTCCCGTTAAGTACACTTTTATCAAGAGGTCATACAGTCTGTATATACATACAGACAGACTGTATAACCCCTTTTGTAAGGGGTCATACAATGTATTAAAAAAAAAATTTATACAGTTAACAGTTACCATAATATGTGTACAAATTTTTACGTTAATAAAATCTATCTTTATTAACCTTAATTAAGACCTTTAAATCTCTTCTCTTAAAGGTCTTCTTTAAGAGAAGAGATTTAGGAGGCCCAAAAAGATCGATTTTTCAAGAATTTTTGTTGAAAAGACCTTTGATTTAAAGGTCTTAATTAAGGTTAATAAAGATAGATTTTATTAACGTAAAAATTTGTACACATATTATGGTAACTGTTAACTGTATTAAAAAAAAATTTATTCGTAACAATAATTATTTTGAAAGCTGCTATAGCTGATCTCCGGGAGCACCTCTAAAAAAAGGCGTCTTGCGGTGAGCACGATATCTCTGGACTGGATAATCTAAAATGAAAAAACCAAAAATATTTTGTTAATATAATCGATTATCTTGTAATTGATCGAAGGAATAAGCAAAATAATGTTTTGATAAAATGGCGACTTCTCAACGAAAAATCGACTTTTGACAAAAATTTAGGCCTAAAATTGTTGATAAAATGGAAAATATTTATTGGTGAGAAAAAACCTTCGATTAATTACTAAAAAATATACTTGAAAAGATTGTGTTAAGATTTGAGACTGATTGGTTCTGCCGTTTCCGAGAAATCTTGCTCCTCAACTTTAAAAACATAATTTTGAGGAAAAAGTGTTTAAAGTTTCCAAAGCACTTTTGAATGCTCTGACACGTCATGACAAATGTGCGTGTAACTTCGAGAATATTCGCCGGGTTGACAAGACATTTTCTGTGTGTGTATTTAAATATATGTACATTACGAAAAGTAACCCCTTAAGTCCCGAAATATTTTGCATTAAATCCAGCTCTAAACACCTCAAAATTTGCTAAAAACTGCCTTTTCAAACAGAAACGGACCATGACTGGATGAAAAATACATTGCATTTTCTGATGGATGGATGGATGGATAGATGGATCGATGGATGGATGGATCGATGGATGGATCGATGGATGGATCGATGGATGGATGGATTGATGGATGGATGGATGGATGGATGCATAAATGGATGGATGGATGGATAGATGGATCGATGGATGGATGGATGGGTGGATGGATGGATGAATAGATGGATGGATGGGTTGATGGATGGATCGATATTTACATGTACCTGTTTTTTATTACCCGAAATGTCTGATTACCTTTTCAATGCCACGAGATAGTTGCACTTTCTGTAATGTCTGTAGATTTTTTTATTTTACATACAAACTTTGCCACCCTCTTTCTGCCCTTAGGGTTGAATTTCTAAAAACGCTGAAACACCTGTTTCATTAATTGTGCCAAGAAGCACGAATACCAAATTTCGAGTAAATTCGGCCAGATTTAAAAAATTTTCCATCCAACTTTGCCACCACTTTTGCCCCCTTAAGGGTTGAATTTCGAAAAATCCTTTCTTAGTGGGTGCTTACGTCACAAAAGCAACCTACTGTCAAAATTTCATTTGATTGGCTTCAGCAGTTTCGGCTTGGCGTTGATGAATCAGTCAGGACATGTTCTTCTATACGTATAGATATGTCCATAAGATTTTCATTCAAAAGCGGACTTGTCCAAAAGAAAAAAAAAACAAATGGGCGTTGGTGTTTTTATTAAACTAAAGCCAGGTCCAGGCTTACATTTTCATAGAGCTTCATATATTAATGCTCAAATATTTTAATTCATCTCTATTTGGTTATTTTGGTTTTTGGCCTCTCCTGTAAGAAAGTAAGTTGATGGTCGTCAGCGCGAATGAAATCTTTCTCCCGGCAGGAAACACTTTCGGCGGTACGGTCGGTCTGGCGATTTCCCAATCTATGATGCTGACAGGCTTGCTCCAATACGGGATTAAGCAGTGCGCCGAAACGGCTATATACATGACAGCGATCGAGAGAATATTGCAGTACACCGATGTCAAGTCGGAGGAATCTCCGACCTCGGGGAATCCGCCACCAGCGAATTGGCCAACGCAGGGACGTTTATCGATGAAGAATGTCTTCATGAGCTATACCGATGACAATTTGCCAGTTCTCAAAGTACGTTTGGATTTTATCATATTATTACTCATTTAAGGCGTTACCCCCACTTGTAGCGCAAAAAAGGCCTTTTTCATGAATTTTTTTAAAGAAAACTACAAAACTTTTTTAATCGATCAATATACCATCTTGAAGAACACATCTTGAAGAACTTTCAGTAATTTTTTTATTGCGAAATATTACATCGTTCAGTGGCAAATGGCCGTCAATGAAATAATGTTTTTATATACACGGTTTGCGGTGACCAACATTGCGGCGAAGTGGATCATCTGAAAAAAAATGCGGATGGATTTAGTCAAATATAAGTATAAACTAGTCTTTAATCGAAGGATTTTAAAAAATATTCATTTTTCACAAAATGGCGGACAGTCAAAGTTAATGGTTCGATTTTAACGAAAAAAACGGCCGTTTTTTGGCTATAAAACGGCCATTTTTTTCGAAAAAAAAAAATTGAACGATTAAAGACTACATTTTTATGTATTAAATAAGCCTGCAAAATTTCAAGAAGATCGGTTCATTAGTGTTCGCGTAATCTTGGTCACCGACTTCAGAAATGCCATTTTGAGTAAGACGCGTTTAAAGTTTCTCTTTCAACGCTCTTTCAATGCGGATTCTTCTCTTTCAACGCTCATATCTCAGTCAATTTTGTTCGAATCGACTTGAAATTTTCAGGACATATTCTCAGATACTTATACTTCGAAAAAATGCAATATAAAAAAATCGATTTTTTCAAAATCGCAAGTGGGGGTAACCCCTTAAGGGGCTATACCAGTGTGAACGCTGAAAATTTGGCAGGTTTTCGGGAATTTTTTGGAAGAACAGTACTCAATTAAATGTTTCGGAAAGATAAGAATATATTTGGCTATATTTGACCTATATTACATAATTTTTTCATAGAAAAATATTGAGATCCAAGCGACTTATGCGCTACCTTTGGAGGCGCAAAAAAAAACGTTCCTCCACTGCTAACATGATTCCGGCCGATTAAATAGCTGAAACGGATGAAGGAAAAAATGTCGTTAAACTGGAAGGTATTGCCTGTACAATGACGTAGGATTTTTCGAGAAATATCAAAATCTAACAAAATGGCGTAGTTATGAAAAAAACGTCTGTTTTCTTGCCTATAAAATGGTGGTTTTTTTCAATGGCAAATCGTCAATTTTCATCCAATGAAAAATATCCTAGGTCATTGTAGAGTAAATATATTCAAGAGTACTCAGTTCAAATTTGAAGTCAATCGGATAATTGCTCTTTGAGTTACAATGTCAGTAAATTTGAAAAATCTCATGTCATATTCTTGGAAGTATAAAAAGCTTGAAAGTATAAAAATCTCATCTCATATTCTTGAAAGTATAAACTGTCGAAAAAGGCAAAAAAATCGATTCTTTAAAAGTGTCACACTGGTATAGCCCCTTAATTTATGGATTATTGATTTGAATATGTTTGTTTTATATTCTGGGTGTCGTTTTTGAAAATATTCAAAATTTCCTAGAAAATTGTAGTAAAACGGAAAAAAGTTTCATACACCAGTTACGTAATTGTTTACGCAAAAAAATATTCTGAAATAGAAAATATCGGTTCCCATTTGAAAACCTTAAGTTGACCTTGAAATGACCTTGAAAATTGCCTGTAAATGAAAAATATTTAGCGCCGTGATTTTTGTTCCTCAAAACTGTGAAACTTTTGTTTGAAACAATTTTTCCTACAATGCATAAGATTATATTTATTGCTTCTAGAAATACGTTTCCGTTCTTATCTAGTTTTTTTTTTAATTTTTCAATTGTCATCATGGATTATTAATTCGAATATTTCGAAAGTATTTAAAAATGATTTATTGAGTATCTATTTGGTCAAATATTTAAAATTTCTTTGAAAAATTGAATTTAAACGGAAAAAAAGGTTAATACAAAAGTATTTTATTGCGCAAAAAAATTATTCTAAAATAAAAAACATTGTTTTCCATTTAAAAATCCGACGTAGACCTTGAAATAACTTAGAAAAGTGCCTTCAGATACACAATATCCAGCGCTATAATTGCTGTTCCTTGAAAGTTTAAAACTTTTGTTTGAAACACTTTTTCCTACAATACATAAAATTGTATTGATTTCTTCCGGAAATCCGACGTTCATTGTTTTTCTAGTTAAAAAAATTTAATTGAAATTGTGGTTTATTAATTTGAATATTTTCTAAATGTTTTGAAATGATTCATCGGATATCCATTGGGTCAAATCTTCAAAAAGTCTCAAAAAATGTAAGTCAAACGGAAAAAACTCTCATTCAAAAGTTACGTATTTGTTTACGCGAAGAATTATTCCGAAATAAAAAATATTGGTTCCCGTTGAGAAAACATCGTTTTCCATTGAAAAATCTGACGTTGACCTTGAAATAACCTTGAAAACCTCTAACTAAAAAATATCCAGCGCCATGATTTTTGTTCCTTGAAACTGTCAAACGTTTGTTGGAAAAACTTTTTCCTACAATGCAAAAAAAATGCATTTATTGCTTTCGTAGATTTTTTTGTTACAACGCCTAAAAGTACAGAGTATACTAATGAACACTGAGAAAAAAATCATTGACCCAATATCATTGGTGTTATTGATTGAAATTTCGTTGATTCAATTGTAAAATTGTTGGTTTAAATAATCTGATTTATTAGTCCAAACAAAACGCTATTGACTTTAATAATATGATAAAATTAAGAGTTTTTTTTTTATTCAAAAGATATATTGTTAGCCGAGAGCAATATATTATTGAAACTATCTAAAAAATTATCGCGAACAAATTATATAGTTTTGAATGTATTTTCTGCAACGAACAAAAAAAGCGTTTCAATTCATAACATGAATATTGTCGATTCGAGTACACAAGAAAAATTGAATTTCGCTCGTTTCATTCAGATAAAATTTCTATTGAGTAAATATGTTATTTTATTTTTTCACCATATCCGATATCGATTTTCCGAGTACATTATTCGTCAAAATATTAATATTTTATTTTGATTGAAAAATATTAAGCAAATGTCTTAATTGGTTAAAAAATTTAGCGAAAATAAAATTTGTTTCTTGCGCATTTGGTTGAAAAAATTCAACGAAATCATGGCCGAGCGCGACCGAAATTGTAGGTGTGAGGAAACCCGTAGTTCTCGGAGTAACCGCTAGAAGCCGCACGCGCGCTCGTTTCTCGTAAGCGTAGCGCGAACCGAAAATCTACTTAAACGCCGGACAAACTCTAAAGAGTATCGCTTCTTCGCCTGTGGCTAAGATCAAAGTGTAGTATCTGTTCTTATCAGTTGAATATCTGATATTTTCTCCATGGATATTCCATTGGATATCTGATATTCTCTCCACTATTATCGTTGATGATCATTCTAATGCTCACTTTTTATTTAAGATTTAAAACAATTTGAAAAACTTAGGTCTCATGGCATATTCGTTTCGATGTAGTAAAGAAATAATTCATTCTGCTGATTATGTTTTCGTACGAATAAAAAAATGTTGCACCAACCGCTTAATTATTTCATCCATACATCTACGGATTGTATATAGAATGATTTCAATAGAATATAATTTCATTTGAAGGATAATGTAGATATTCAGAGAATAGAATGGATTTTCAAATAAAATAATATGTTATTTGAATCAATCACATTTTCCAATATTTTATAGTATTGTAACAATCTCATACCCATGTAGAGGTTGCCATGAGTTGCCCAATGTTACGATCAGGCCAATATTGGGACCATCGTATAAGCCAACAAAAGAGAAATAATATTGGCCCATTACTGTTCCGCTCTCAACTGAAAACTGGCACAATATCGGCCCATCCCTAAAGCCTGTCCTGGCCCATCTTTAAAACATAATAAACAGCCGTGATAGTTAAACTAAATTTGCCAATTTAAAAACTGGGGATACTAAAATACTGACAGTTCCATTGGCCCAATATTGTTCCGTTATAAATTGAAAACCGGCACAATTACCGATCGGCCCATCGTTTATAAACCAATAAATAGCCGTGATGGTTGAACTACATTCGCCAATTTAAAAACTGGTAATGCTAAAATACAAGCAATTACATTGGCCCATTATTGTTCCGTTATAAATTGAGAACTGGCACAATATCAGCCCGTTACTAGAACCTATCCGGGCCCATCTGTTAAAACTACTAAACAGCCGTGATAGTTCATCGAAATTTGCCAATTTTAAAACTTTCCATGCTAAAATACTGGAAATTACATTTAATTAATCTAAGCCCTTTATTGGCTAAGTGGGTCAGACCATATCTGCTTTTATTTTATTTAAGCCTTGGGTTATTCATTATCTGTATATTGTGCCAGAATAGGCAAATAACTGGCACGTCATATATTAATCGTCTATATTTTGTAGTTCAGTTTTTGTAATCAAGTCTTGGCCTATTATTGGCATTTGTAAATAACCAACATAAGTAAGTAAAATATGCCAATTTTGAAACCTGTCATATACGCAAATCACAATTTATTTCAAGGTTATTCCATGAAATATGTATCCATAAGTACCAATCTCGGGCCAATCTTGGCCCGATATAGGTTGAATATTTATCACGCACCCAAACAAACCAAAACAAACTCACGGCCCAATATTCTAGATAGACTAACTTCTAGATAGCCCAACTGTGAAGGCCCATCATAGAGCCAGCGGTCAATTTCTACATAGGCCCTTTAAGAGGGCACACATAGGGCCAAGTGCAATCACCAACATTGGCGCTACAATGAATTAAATCATTGGCCCAATAATTGTTGGCTCTATTGGCCGATATCGGGCCGTTCTTATCATTTCTACAAAGGCACCTCATTGGTAAATACTCACGGCCCAATATTCTAGAAAGGCTAACTGTAAAGGCCCGTCCCAGGCCCAACGGTCAATCTCTACATGGGTATGTCGGTGGCACGCCGCGTTCAGACATTTATTTAAATCAATCAATATATCTTTTATGTTTCAATTGGATTTTTTTCTCAGTGAACAGCGGTAAAATTTTTTTTTTAACGCTGAAGCGACGTATAAGCCCTTGATTTCGGTCTCCGTAGGATTTGAACTTGACGTTCGAGCCAGGCTGGAAAGTGGGTGTCGTCGGTCGTACCGGAGCCGGCAAGAGTTCCCTCATATCGGCGATATTTCGTCTGGAGAACGACGGTCTCCAGGGCGAGATAAAAATCGACGGCCGGGACACGTCGAGTCTTGGTCTCGAAGAGCTGCGCTCGCGCATATCCATCATACCCCAGGAGTCGGTCCTCTTCTCGGGCACTCTGCGCTACAACCTCGACCCTTTCGACTGCTACGACGACACCGTCCTCTGGGACGCCCTCAAAGAAGTCGAGTTGGGTGATCTCAGTCTGGAACTTCCGGTTTCCGAGGGCGGCTCGAATTTCAGCGTCGGCCAACGACAATTGATCTGCCTGGCTCGGGCCATTCTTAAGAACAATCGCATTTTGGTGCTTGACGAAGCCACCGCGAATATCGACGCGAGGTAAATCGTCCCGAGATTTTCCGAGCTTGTTTGGGTTTCCGGGCTTTTTTGAGGGCTCATCTATTTTTTTAGGGCTTGCACGTTTTTCCTAAGGGCTTAACATTTTTCTATTTTTTCTCAAGGGCTAACCAGTATTTTCTTATTTTTTTGAAAGGCCTCACCATTTTTTCCGCCAGGACTAGCCGATTTTTATTATTTGTTTATTTAAGGGCTATCCATTCTTTATTAACTCAATTTCTTAAACGGCCAACCAATTTTTATTTTTCCAATTTTTTCAAGCCTAGCCCTTTTGTCTTTTAAGGGCCACCAATTTATCGTTCTTTTTTCAAGGCCAACGAGTTTTCATTTTTTTTTTCGAATTCTATTTAACCTAAAGAGCTATCCATTTTTTCGTTTCTTCCAATTTTTTTAAGTGCCACTCATTTCTGACATTTTTTACGACTAACCATTTTTTTTAATTTCTTTTTCACCGACTAGCCAGTTTTTAATTTTTCACATTTTATTCAAGGGCTAAACATTTTCAATAAAATTAGATTTTTAAAGGTTAACCATTTGCTATTTTTTCCTTTTTTAAAGGGCTCACTATTTTTTACTAATTTTATTAAAGGGCCGAACTTTTTTTTTCTTCAAGGGTCAAGCAGCTTCAATTTTTTAATTTTTTTTCTAAGGTTTGAAAGCTTATTTTCCAACGTTCACCCGAGAGCGAGCCATTAGGATTTGGATTGAGAAAACCGCGCGTAAATAATTGTGTGAAACGAGAGTTGAACATTTGCAAAGAAACGGAATTTTTTTTTCAGGACTGACGCCCTTATTCAGAAGACCCTGAAGACAAAATTTGCGAGGCACACGGTCATAACCGTGGCCCATCGTCTCGTAACGATCATAGAAAACGATCGTATCCTGGTGATGGAGAACGGTCAAGTGTCGGTATGTATATATTTCATTCTTTTAAATTCATACCCTGCTCCGCTGCTGATTTATCGATTTTATCCTTATCCTCGGTAACGTTCGTATACGTATATACAGGATGTATCATTCAAGTTGTCATGACGAAATATCTCGAGGGAGATATATTTCAGACATAAATCTTTCAAACAAAAGTTTCACAGTTTCAAGAAACAAAAATAATGGTCTTGGATATTTTTTATTTGGTGGCAATTTTCGAGGTTACTTCAAGGTCAACTTTACTTTTTCAAATGGGAACGAATATTTTTTATTTCCAGATAATTTTTTGCGTACCAGAACAAGTAACTTTCGTCTGAAACTTTTTTCCTCTGGCTTCAACTTTTGAATATATCTTTAATATATAGTCAATATTCGAAATACCTTCAGAAATCAAAGGCTAACGAAAAAAAGTTTCATACAAAAGTTGCGTATTTGCTTACACATAAAATCATTCGAAATAAAAAAGTTCCCATTTGAAAAACTGAAGTTGGCCTCGAAATAACCTGGAAAATTGCCTGTGAATAAAAAATATCCCGCGCCATAATTTTTGTTCCTTGAAAGTATGAAGTTTTTGTTCGAAACACTTTTTCCTAAATGGATCAAGCTGTATCGATTGCTGTCGGAAATACGACGTTCATCGCGTCGTGCTAATTTCCGTTCTGTTAACTTATTTCCTACGTCAAGGTCATCCCAAGGTCACGATAGGTTATCGGTTTAGTTTTTAAAAAAAGAAGACGAAGAGGCGTTTCCAAATGAAATCCCATTTGAAAAACTAAAGTTGACCTTCAAATAGACTGGAAGCCCCCACGTAAAAAAAACATACGCGACCGAAATCTTGTTCTTCAAATCTTGTCTCTTACTTTATTGGCTGAAAACGAATTTTTTTCAACTTTTCAACTTTTCAACTTTCAACATTTTTAATCAACTATTTGATTAATTTCAATTAATTTTATTTTGTTTATTTTCAATTTGGCTGAAAGTTAATTGTTAATGTTAAATGAACTATTTAATTCATTTCAATTTCAATTTACTTTATTTGATTTATTTTCAATTAGGCTGAAAATTAATTATTAATTAATAGTTAATAATAGGAGTTTTCGAGTGTCTAGGTTATATGCGGTATATGTATATATGTGTGTGTGTGCGCGCGCGTGTGAGTGTGTGTGTGTGTGTGCAAATATGAGACTGGCCCAAAAAAAATTCAACTGAAAATGTTGTTGAGAATGACAAAAAATGAGTGCTGACCAACTTTAGCCCTCTATATCAATATTTAGAGGTCCCTCATCGTGATTTACTATTTTCCATTCATTTAACATGGTGAAAGTTTTGATGGCCGCTTCTCAGCTTTATAACTCGCCTACGGATAAACACACGGAAATGCCCAAGACATTGTTTTATAGGAAATTTATCGCTCTACAAAAAAAGTCGTTAGCCTTCATACGATAAATTCACTCGTTCGAATTTTATTCAACGTCAAAGTTGAATCTATAATAAATTTCATGATTTCGTGAGATTTTTGGACTTTTACAACGAAATTATTGATTTTATGTTTTTTTTCCTGATTCATGTTAAAAAGTATTGTATCCTTTTCAAATTATTCCGTAGGTAGTTTCTGCAATTCCTAATGGATTTAAATTTATTGTTACTTAAAAGTACATCAGTACAATAATCTATTCTTAAACCGAATTCAATTCCCATAGCATGATAAATAAATATCTAGGGATTAATTTAAAAAGGATACAATACTTTTCAAGATGGATCAGAAAAAAACAACAAAATTTCAGAATCAGAAAAAAAACAAAATAATTTCGTCGAAAATGTCCAAAACCCTCACAAAATGATGAAATTTATCATCAATTCAACTTTAATGTTGAATAACATTTGAACGAGTGAATTTATCGTATGAAGACTAAGGACCTTTTTTGTAGAGCGTTAAGTTTTCTATAAACAATATTTTGGGGCGTTTCCGTGTGTTTACCCGTAGGCCAGTTATAAAGCTCAGAAACGGAAAATAAAACTTTTACCATGTTAAATGAATGGGAAATAGAAAATCGCGATGAGGGACCACGGAATTTTAATATAAAGGGCTAGAATTTGGCCAGCACTCATTTTTTGTCATTGTCAATAACATTTTCAACAAAAATAAAAATAAAAAAAAATTCAATTTTTTTGGGGGCCAATCTGATATATATCGTCCACAGGAATTTGGTTGCCCTTACGAGCTCCTGTGCAACAATCCGGAAGGACCCTTCGCCGAAATGGTTCGCCAGGCCGGGCCAGCGGTCGCGGAAAATTTAATAAGGCTCGCCGAGGTCGCCTGTCTCGAAGTTGCGGCTCAGCACAGCTTGGATCTGAACAGTTCGAACTCCGACGACTCCATTACGTCTACCCTACGCAAAGTATAAAACATCGCACGACAATTGCTTATCGTGGAATAATTTTGTTTTTTTTTTCTTCTATGCGCAAACACCCACGCACTAGAGGTTGGCTCCTCTGTCGTCAACAATTGTTGAATAAATATACATAAATATATAATTGTTCGAAAAAAATTCGAACGGCAGTTGATTTAATATTCCATACATGTCACCTTGTCCGACAGCCCATGTTGCGAAAAAGTTTGGAGTTAAAAAAAATCGCTTTCAGAACGAGTTGAGCATAAAGAGCTTTACCGTGCGCGATTTTACGTTGGGTGTGTGTCTTTATAAATCAAGCCGTCCAGAGTCATAAGAGTAATCGGGATAATTTATACCGGATAAGAAAGGATAACGTCGGATCATTCATATAAATATGAACTTATCCTCGCAGTCACGTGTTTTACGAACATCGTTACACGAAAACATGTTGAGGTGTGTTGAAGAAAAAAATAAGTCATGTCCACGAAGAACATTGTTGGGTGTAAAAAGTCATTTTTGCCCATTGGGGTTGAAAAGAATGTTTGCTGATTTAGGGATGAAAAGAGCTTTTGCCAAATTAGGGGTGGAAATAATTTTTGAAGAATTAGGGGTGGAAAGATTTTTTTTATAAATTAGGGGTGGAAGGAGAATCGAAAGAACTGGGGATGAGCAGATTATTTGTCGAATTGGGGATGAAAAGAATTTTTCTTTCATCACTTTGCAAAATCAATTTTTTTCCAAAAAGTTTGCAAACAAATCAAATTATTTGTTTGCAAAATTGGGGACGAAACGATTTTTTTGCTAAATTAGCTACGAAAAGGGTTTTTGCCAAATTGCAGATGGACAATTTGCAAACAGTTAGGGGTGAAAAGATTTTTTACCGAATTGGGGATGAAAAAATGTTTTCCCAATTGGGGATATAAATAATTTTTGCTAAATTGGCGATAAAAAGAGTTTTCGCCAAATTAGGGGTGAAAAGAATTTTTGATAAATTGGAGATGAAAAGAGGTTTGAAAAATTGGGGATGAGGAGATTATTTGCCAAATTGGGGATGAAACGAGTTTTTAGTGAATTCGGGATGAGAAGAATTTTTTCCAAATTAGAGACCAAAATATTTTTTTGCAAAATTGGGGACGAAACGATTTTTTGCCAAATTAGGAATAAAAAGATTTTCCTTGCGAAATAAGATATGAGAATGATTTTTGCCATATTGCAGACGGACAATTTGCAAAGTTAGGGGTGAAAATAATTTTTTACCGAATTGGGGATGAAACAAATGTTTGTCCAATTGGGGATAAAAATTATTTTTGCCAACTTAGAGGCAACATTTTTTTTCCAAATTAAATGCAAACATAAATGTTGAGCCAAGTTGGAAATTTAAAGATTTTTGCCGGAATTGGGGATGGGAAGGATTTTCGCCAAATCGTTTCTTTCTCAATATGATTTACACAGAAAATTCGAAATTCGCGTTTGCGCCGAAACGAATTTCATTTTATCTCGATATCAATATTTTGCGTTTTTTTCTCTAAATATCGTTATATTTTTTTTATTTTTTATTTCAATGTCGTTATTTTACGTTTTTTTTAATCTCGATATGGATATTTTACATTTTTTAAATTTCGAAATAATTATTTTACAGAGATAGAAGCCAAATAGTTTCCATTTTTGTAAAATAATGATACCGAGATTTCAAAAAAACGTTCTTTTCCGACACGAATCCACTTATTTATCAAAATCTTTGGTTTGAAGTAAAAAATGAGATAAAAATAAATTTAAAAAACTGGTTAACAAATTTCAAGAATCTCCGACCAGATTGGAGAAATGTTTGTTTTGTTGTTGAGTTATTCAGGTGCGAACGTAAAGAGTGAATTTTCCGGGTACATGAAATCGGGGAAAAATTGATCGAGGTTTTTTTTGGTACCTAAAAATGTTGCAGGAGTGAGAGTTGCGATAATAATAAAAATGAAGTGTACGTTATCGAGATACTGCGCGGATGTACTTGAACAGATGCAACTGTTTTAATCTCATTGAATTCTGTGCGTTTGAACTCGTCGCAAGCGCGTTACGCGACGGCGCATGCAATATTTGTTCAGAAGCGAGGCATGTCGGGTCCTCAACTCGCTGTTGACTTCGAGCGCGTTTTTACCTCGAGTACTCTACGTTTAAAAAAGGGGGGGGGCGAGGAATCTCGGAAAAATGTTCTTCCTCGATTATTTCATTTTTTCTAAACGGAGAAAAAAATTTGTCGGCGTAAAGAACAAATGAAAATGCAGAAAGCTTACACCGGAGTATTGTGAGAAGAAAATGATCGAGAAACGACACTTGGAAAAATATCCAAAGGCAACAAATGACCGGGTCTGCGTAAGTTTGAAGCCTAAAAAATAGATCGAGTGTCAATATTTTTTTCTGGTGAGAGTATTGGGATGGCGAGATCGGGGATTTGCACACAATTCATACATAGTCTTGCCAAGATTCAGTTTTTTCAGTCGAAAAATATTAATAAACAAAAAAGCTATTATTGTTTAAGGGGTCAGGCCACCGTAACGGGTATAGAATCATGTGCGAATTTAACAATTTTTTTCGTATGAAAAAGCGATTCACTCATAAAATTAATTACACATCTAATTAGTATGAATATCAAGCTGTTAGAAAATATAATTTTTTTTTTTTTCGATGTCCAAAATAGCCGACTACGGATATTTTCTTTTGTTATCTTTTTTTAGGCAGCCGCGGCGTGACATTTAGCATCCACAATTTTCGACCTGGACCAAAAAACAAACTTCTCGTCAATCTACATTAGAATACCTAGAGGAGTAGGTTCGGAATTTAAAAACTATCGTTTTATTCAAAAGTTGTAGGTATTTGAATTGAGTTGTAGGTATTTAAATGAATTTTCAGTGAAAATTTTTGTATAAAACTGCTCATAAAATGAAAAGTTTTCGATTAATCAGAAATTCCGTACGTACTATAAATCCAATAGTAACTTATTCTTATGATCTTTTGAAAATTCTACTGTGGCCTTACCCCTTAAACAAAGTGCGGGTGCTCCTGGTAACCAGGGTCATCTGAAATGGGAATTAAAAAAATGTACTTTCAGCATAAGGATGAAACTCTTCTATGACTGGATACTTTTTTTAATTTTGAAAATTTGAAAATGCCTAGCTGTAAAAAAAAAGTTCGATTTCGATCATTTTTTATTAAATAATGTATGAATATATATTTTTTTAATTGGGAAATATGATAGATAATGTCGTGAACTATGCTCCGTCCGAATTTGAAGCGAATCGGACGAACGGATTTTCAGATACGACTCAAACCGTTTTACAAAACAGTTTCGCGAAAAACTGTGAGGAAAAGAATTCTCTTCAGCTTTCGTTTAAATATCCTTGTTAATAAATGGAATAAAATGATAATAAACAAAGAAGTCTTAATCGTTTGAAAAAACATGGCTCTTAAAAAAAATGAATATTTTTGTGATAAAATATTATTGAGAAAGGTGGGGCAAGAATTGTACTGCACATCTTCGTAATATTATTCCCGCGAGGTATATTTGAAAAACAGTTGAAAAATACGAAACTTTTCCTCCCACATTGAGAACGCACATTTGTACTTTGAAGTTTTATTTCGTCATAGCGAGAGAAACAAATATGTAATTTCCGACGATGGAGGAAATCGTATATTTTAATTCTGCACCAATATCCGACACGGTGTTCAAACACGCCCACGTACACGTCGTATTTGGCTTGGAATTTAATGCGAGTTGAAATAATATCACGCGTTACGATACGAAAAGTCTGTCGATTGATTGAAGGTCCGAACATTTTTTTTTTCCAGGGCTCGGAAATTTGTTCGAAGGGCCGAATTTTTTCTTTCGAAGGCTCAAAAGAAAATGTTAACGTCTTGACAATTTTTTTTCGGGCTCGACAATTTTATTCGAAGTCTCAACCATTTTTTTTGCGAAAGCTCGAATTTTTTTCTTGCAGGCTAGAGACTTTTCTCTGGCTGGAATTTTTTTCCGAAGGGTGACATTTTTTTTGTCGGGTCAAAATTTTGTTTGTACGCTCAGGCAAGAAAATTTCGTGCCGGCTTATTATTTACAATAATTTACATGCAATATTCGCGTGTTACGATGTAATAAAATATCGATTATTAATGTGAAAAAAAGTCGAACCGAGATAATTTTCTCAATGTACGAAAGAACGCTCGCGTTGCCCTCTCCGTCGTGCGCAGTTACGTATTTTATTTTTCCATCGCTCCACGTTCGCGCACCGACACTTTGTATTTGTGGGGCGCGCAAGTTGCGCGCTTTTTTATTCAGTTTTGTCGGGCCTGTCGTGAGGAGCGGACCGGGCGAACGCTTTTCCTCTTTCTCTTCGCCTCGCCCCCCGCGTTTTCATTTAAAACCGGTTGGCATGGTCGATCAGTAATTTGCACGCACTTGTGAGCAAAATTGTTTTATTCTTTTTTTGCGTTCGAGTGAAGAAAAAAAATTAATATGGATACGAAAGAAAAGGAGCGACGGAGAAATCCCCACGAAACGGCTAATCCGATCAGCCGATTATTTTTCTGGTTCGTATTATTTGGATAGGGTTGAATAATATATTATTATAATATTATATAATATATTATAATATAATATACTATATTATATATTATATTAATATAATATATTATATATTATATCAATATAATCTATTATAATATAGTAATATTATAATATTCGCGTGTAATATTACTATTTATGCATTTTATTTAGGAACTTGAAATTCTCAGGCACAATATCCAAGGATAGTTCGATTTTCTTATCGCAATGACACGTGTATGAGGGTGTCTGTGTGACATCGACGAAGTTGCATAAACACCTGACAGTCGAAAAAGAAAAAAGCTCAGTCATCAGACCTTCCTGGAGAATTGTAAATCAATTTCTTCCTCAGTGGAAAGCACATATTCTTCATAGCGTAGAAGCTCCTGATATTTAAAAAATCTCATATTTGAGAAGAAAAAAAGTAATAAAACATTGCTGGCGGTCATTGAACCTTCCAGAAGATTTGAAAGTCAATTTTTTTCTCAGCGGAAAAACATACTCTTCGTAGCAAAGAAGCTCATGATGCTTTTTCCCCTCATATTTGAGAAAAACGTAATGAACGGTTGCTGGAGATCATCGAACATTTCTAGAGAATTGAAAATCGATTTGCTCCTCAGTTAAAGATACGTACGCCTGAGCGAAAAAGTTGCTGATAATTAAAAAGAAATATTTTCTGAGATGGAAGTAATAAAAAGTTGCTGGAGGACATCGAACCTTCCTGGAGAATTGAAAATCAATTTGTTGCTCAATGAAAAATACTTACATGCTATCCTTAGCGAAAAAGTTGGCGAAATTTGAAAAAAGCCTCTAATTTCATAAGGAAGTAATAAAAAGTTGCTGGAGATCATCGAACCTTCCTGAACAATTGAAAATCAATTCTCCACTTAGTAAAAAATACTTACATGCTCTTCGTAGCAAAAAAAAACCCTGATATTGTAAAAAATCTCACATTTGAGAAAAAAGTAATTAAAAATTGCTGGAGGTCATTAAACCTTCCTGGAGAATTGAAAATCAATACTTTACCTGGTAAAAAATACTTACATGCTTTTCGTAGCGACGAAGCTCCAGACATGAAAAAATATCTCATATTTAAGAACAAAGTAATAAATAATTGCTGGAGGTCATCGAACGTTCCTGGAGAATTGAAATAAAGTTTTTCCACGGTGATAAATGCTTACCTCCTATTCTTGGCGAAAAAGGTACTGGTATTAAAAACAAATCTTATTTTTAAGAAGGAAATAATGAAACGTTGCATCAGGTCTTCCTGGAGAATCGAAAGTCAATTTTCTCCCCAGTGAAAAACACTGTCATGCTCTTTCAGGATCCGGATGTTAACAAAATCTCATATTTGAGAAAAAAATAATGAAAAAATTGCTGGCGGTCATCGAACCTTCTTCGAGAATTGAAAAATAATTTTCTCCCGCGTGCAAAACGCGTATACATCAATCATAACGAGTAAGCGCAACCGAACGCTTTGTTTGCATTGCAAGAAAAGAAAAAAAAGCAGAAACAACGTCATTTTGAATTTACCTTGAGTCAATATATACACAGACGAATATAATTTAATTGCATCTCTTCGTTCGTGCCGATTAAATTATCGTGCGCACTCCCGAGCGCATCATAGTATCGGGACTCCCGCGCATTCGCTCCGCACGCGTCAATGTCACCAATTTCAATTGTTACGCGTTGCAGGTGGACCATGAGACTTTTTTACAAGGGGGCCCGAGGCAACTTGGAAATGGAGGATCTTTACGATCCCGTGAGATCCGACGAATCCGAGCGTCTTGGTAATAAACTCGAGAGGTGATTAATTATCAATAATATCTCACGTCACCCACACGATTCGTTTCTTTCAAATGAAAATTGCAGTTTCGATCTCTACGAGTTCATTTTGCCAAACCTCTCCCTTAATTGCAAAATGATCATACTTACTCCAGCTATGACTACTACTGTTATAGTTAATCCCACTATAACTACTAGCATAATAGTTACTACTATACTAGCTATCACTATTATAGTAACCACTGTTTTAGCACCCACTATTACAGTCACAACTACTATTGTAGTACTTACTATTATACTAACTACTATTATAGTGACCACTATTATAGTGACCTAACTGTAAATAACTACTATTATAGTGATCACTATTTTAGTAACCACTGATATAGTAACAACTACTATTATAGTAGCCACTATCATAATAACTATTTTTATTGTGACAACTACTATTGCAGTAACTACTACTATAGTAACTATTATTATAGTAACCAATATTATAGTACCAACGACTATTGTAGTAACTACCATTATACCAACTACTATTGTAGTGACCACTATTATGGTAACTATTATAATACTTACTGCTATCATAGTAACTCGTATAATAGCAGCCACTATTATAGTATATTCATATTATAGTAATATAAAAACCAGAATTTTCCAGTAGAGAATAGATGAATGCAGATGCCCGCATTATTGCCATCGATGAGTCACTATAAAATACAATGTATGCAAGAAGATCTAGTTTCTCGTGTACAAGCAGGAAAATACAGGCGGTTCAGTCTCGTACGGGCGAAAAAAATCGCATACATGCAAAAAAGGAAGTGAAACAATGAATAAACATAAGAAAAATGGCAACGGAAAACTGTCATACATGAAAATAAAAATAAGGCCAGCACGGGGCAAACAACGTGAGAAATTACGCATTAACCTTGAGAGCTCGGGTTTTTTCCAAGTTGAAGTTTGCTATGTTGGAACGTAACAAAAATTCTTTTTTTGTTTGTTAATTTTTGGTGCACCTTTAGTTTTATCATTGTTCATTATCGTTTTTGAAGATCCAGCATCACTGACTAATGAGTTCGTAACTGCTACAGTAGGAATAACTACGATTAGGAATAGTTTCAACTAATGAGTAACTCTAGTAACCATAATAGAGCTGTAGTAACCATAATTACTGCTCTAGTAACCATAGTAGCAGTAACTATGTAGAGAATACTTTCTGGTAACTATGTGTGGCTCTAGTAGCAATAGTAGTGGTGAAAGTGTAATCGGCATGTTACGAGTAACTATGCAATGCTTACTGCTGATGTTATATGTAGTCACCTATTATAATACTGTATATAGTAACTATTATACTAGTAACTATTATGCTACTATATTTGGTAACTATTATACGACTATATATAGTATCCATTATCTTACTATATGCAGTAACTTTTATACTACAGTCCGACCTCCAAGCAAGAAACCCGGCAAAAAGAAACTTTCCCCAGTTTCTCACTCGAGCGCTTCTCCCACTCCGACTCGAACTCCGAGCTCGAGAATTTTGTGCGCGGAACCTCTGGTTAAGAAACCAGCCTGGGAGAGATTATTCGGGCAAAATAGAGTGAACGTTGTAGTGTAAATTGATGTGTGCATGCGTGCGTGAGTATGTGTGTGTGCGTGGGTGAATGTAATAAAAAATCTACAAGTTTATTAGAAATTTGTTGTATTAATAAAAAAGATACATATATGCGTTGACTTCATATAAAATGTACTACAGTCCGATCTCTTACGCTTCTTTACAGTTTCGGTCATTTTATGACAGTTAATAGTAATTTAGATACAGTAGTACACAATAATATTTAATAGTATGTATATTAACGTGAAACAAAAATTCGCTAAATAAATGTCCACGCGAAGTCGAAAACGATTTTGCATGGGCGATGTGAATACTAACATAAGTTGTAACTCGTTCGAGCGAGTTTCTTGTTGAGAGGATCGCATGCGGAAAAGAGTGAGAGAGACAGACAGAGGTAGCGAGCGCGGAACGGGCGCCTGGTGAGGGTATGCGATATATAAAAAAAAACTCTTCCCCTTGGGGGCTTTTGGTTTCTTATTCGGAGGTCGGACTGTACTATGCATAGTAACTTGTATACTAATATATATAAAGTAACTATTATACTACTATGCATGGTAACTATTAAACTATTGCATACAGTAACTATTTTACTGCTATACATAGTAAATATTGTACTACTGTATAAAGTAACTATTTTTTTTGATCTTACAAGGAACTCCACTTGAGTGTCCGCCCTCGATTTCGTTGAAACTTGTATATGTGGTGCAGCATTGAAAACTATTGGACACGTATTTTTTTTTCGTCGGCGAAAAAACATTTTTACCCACCCCTTAAAGAAAGGCGTGTCGAGGGCTGATTTTGCAGTTTAACCCACACGCAGTCCACCGATCTGAATGAAACAAAGACCAAAATTCTTCTAATGTAAAGCGATGAAAATCTACTATAGAAGTGTTGACAAAAAAATTCAATTAATGGGGGACACGCCTCTCGTTGAGGGGTGGTTTCCCCCCGTAAAACCATTTTCCGCCAATAAAAAAAAGACGTGCTTGATAGTTTTCAATGCTGCATCACATATATGAGTTTCATCAAAATCGAATACCATTCATTATACCACTATTCTTATACCACTATATATAGTAGCTACTATACTACTATATAGAGTAGCTATTATGCCACTATATATAGTAACTACTATGCTACTGTATATAGTAACCACTATACTACTATGTAGAGCAACTATTATACTACTATATATAGTAACTACTATACTGCTATATATAGTAACTATTATACTGCTATATAGTAACTATTGTTCATTACGTAATTCCTACTACCGCCACTACATCCGAATCAGTGTTTAGATCGGTGCCGAGCATTAAAAAAATTGTTCAAATCATTCGCGTGGTAGTGCTGAAAAATATCGAGCGATTACGAACAAAAAACAACTATACATAATCTTTAGGCGTTTACAACGATTGAGCGTTCTCGTTCTTTACGCGTGACACAAACATTGAATGAATAGTTGCCTAAAAATCGCAAAAAGGTCGTTCGAGGAATAAAACGGATGCTTTTGGTGTTGACGAACAGGCAATGGAACGTCGAGCTCGAAAAAATGAAAAACGCCGAGTACGCTTTGAACGAGGACGGCAAGAAGATAAATGTTCAGCGTCCCAGTCTGACGAGGGCGATATTTCGTGCCTTTTGGCTCAATTATCTGATGGTCGGTTTGTTCATGTTGTTGCAAATGGTTGTGTTGCGTACGATGCAGCCGATCCTTTCGGGCTTGGTGATAAAGTACTTCAGCGAAGGTGACCCGGGCCAGATACCGAGCCGGAACGAGGCGTTTGGCTACGCGGCTGGCCTCATACTGTCCACCCTCGGCATCACTTTCATAATACATCACACGAATCTCGACGCCCAGCAGATCGGTATGAGAGTAAGGGTCGCCTGCTGTTCTCTCATCTACAGGAAGGTGAGTCCGTTTTTGACGGAAATGGAGAAAAAATCGCGTACTGAGGATTTATTTTCAATAGATTTATAAAATAATAAAGAAAAAATAGAGCGAACGGGCGAGTTGGGAACGAAACGTTGGGAATCAAACGCCGATGGGACTTCCCGATAGACGGGCATTCGGAAGCACTCGATAGATTTGAGACAATTGCCGATAACGCCGTGCCCGAGCAGTCGCTTGAAATTTTTATCATTTCGATAGCGCGGACCCTATCGTCGTCCACTGGTGATAAAGACCCGTCGGTTATTTAATTCGTTTCTACTGTTCTCTCTCGCTTTTGCTCGCTGTCCAACTTGCTCTCTCTCGCTTTCTTTATCAACGGACGGATATCTTTGACGTTTTCCCAAGACAATAGTTTTGGTATTTTCACGCCAAGGACGAATATTTTAGGCGTATGGAATTTTGCGTTTTGCCGAGGTAGCAGGACTCGTGACATTATTGTCGTCCTCGAAAGACAACGGGAGTTATATATGGGGAATGCCACACCTTTTTACCTAGCCCGTGAGCCCGACCATTTTTGGTTTACCTAATCTTTTTTTTTTCTAAAATTGTACCCCTTGAAAGGCATATCCACACCAATTTTTAGATTTTTATCTCTTCTCTTTTAGGAGTTATAATTGTCCAAAAAAAGTCAATTTCGGAAGTTTTGGAAACGTTTAAACGCTGATAATTCCTGAACTAATTGAGATATCGACAAATGTCACTATATATTTTTTTTCATTTTGAATCATACTTTCGTTAAAAAATATGAAAAAAATTATCAATCATCAATATCGAAGTTATTTCGCTTCTAAATTGAAAAATATTTTTTTAAAAAGATGATGGCCTTTTTTTATTTTTTTCAAAAAATTCTCTAAAATAGAGTGACCCATACTATGATTTTTAAGACTAGTCTCATCGTGGGCCCATTTTTCTTTCTATTTTTTTCGAATCAATCATATTTTTTTAGAACATTTTTATCATGTTGATGTAAAAATGCTATTTTAGAGAATTTTTAGAAACAAATAAAAAAGGCAATCATCTTTAAATGTAATTGCACGCCATTTCATTTAAAGATGATTGATTTTTTTGTTTAAAAAATTCTCTAAAACAGCATTTGGACATCAGAATGATAAAAATCTTTTTAAAAAATGTTATTAATTCGAAAGAAAAAGAAAGAGAAAAGGGCCCACGATCAGACTAGTCTTGAAAGTCATAGAATGGGTCACTCTATTTTAGAGAATTTTGGAGAATTTTTTAAAAACTATTCAATAAGTACGAATATGTACTTTCTCAACAATATCATACTTATAAAAGTATGCTATTGTTGAGAAAGTTCATATTCGTACTTATTGAATAGTTTTAAAGAAAAGTATAAACAGGGTCACCTGTTATGAATGGATATTCCTGCAACTGTCAATAGATCAGAGCATGTCCTACTATATGCTGGAATTTCAGTTTAGCCAAAGTCCCACGGTTTTCGAGATAAAAATCATCTGCTTTCGGTTTTTCGCATGCCATTCCTACAAATGATAACTTTTTTTGCCCAGTTAAAAAAAAATACTCTTGGTTATTTGTTTTATCTAGAAAAGTCTTCTTTTTAACCTTAAATGTTAAGGAAACTTTATGAAAAAAGATCTTGCGCAGAATTTTCATACAAAGCAATTCGAACATCTGACTTTGATAGCCTGCGGTGTAAAAAAACTGTCATATTCCTTCATATCATATGTAGAAATGGCATGCGAACAACGAAAAGCAGATGATTAAAAAAAAAATAACATAAGGCCCAAATTCTCAAAAACCGTGGGACTTATACTGAACTGAAATTTCAGCATATAGTAGGACATGATCCGACCTATCAACGCTTGCAGGATTATCCATTCATAACAGGACACCCTGTATATACCGGGTGAGTCAACAACTATTAGCAGTAGAAATATTATCCAACCTATCAGACTTGGAGAGAATTCTTTCTACAAAAGTTGCATAGTCCGAAGGGGGTCATCAAGTGGTGGCTAGGTTCATCCAGGTGGAGGCCTGGATGAACCTGAGATTTCAAGGTCACCTACATTTTTTTTAAATGCCACCACAATTTTTTCAGAATTTTATCAAGGAACGAAAAATAAGTTCACCTGGAGGGGGGGGGGGGGGTTGGGGTGAACTTATTTTTAGTTCCTCGATAAAATTGCTGCTGTACGATTTTTTATGCTAAATCTTGATCGATCATTTCGAAATAGGGGGGCGGGGCTATTTCAAAATGATCGATCAAGATTTACGATAAAAAATCGTAAAGCAGGAATTTCATTGTCTATAGCCGAGAATCGATCAATGAAAACGGTGCAAACACTTACTTCTACAAAAGGTGCTCAAAGCGATAGCCACTACTTTCAATGCACGCTTGTAACACGATTCGCATTGATTGTGTTGTCTTATTAATCACGTCAGTCTGTATTCATGAACAGGCTCTAATTATTCTTCCTTGCATATCTTGTGCAGCAGCACATCTTTGTACCTGGATTTTCCTTATTGTTAGTATCGAACTATTGAAACCTCAATTAGAGCCATTTCGTTAAGGGGCCAGTCCACTTTGAAGCCACGAAAAAGGCTATTTTCGCGTTTTTTTCAGGATTTTATAAAAGATATGATTATAAAAGTTGTTGGGCTTGATAAATAAAATCTTGAAATACATTTTTTTTTTAATTTAATTCATTTTTATTAATTTTTAAGTACAAAAACTATATTTTAGCGTGACGCCTCAAAAATAGGTGGGCTAGGTAGCTCCATCACAACGCGGCAACGGCTTGTCTGAAACAAAAAAATCAAAGTCCATAAGATTCACTATGATACCAGCTACAAAATGACCCTCGGATATAAAGTTTCATCGAAAAATAAAAAAATGGCAGATGAAAAACGAAAAAAGTATTAAAAAACGCGTTTTTTCGCAGTTTTTCGCAAAAAAAGAGTCAAAATCAAAATTTGAAAACCATCGAGGGTCATCTTGTTGCGAATCATGTTTACAATATGTGGTTCAAATTTCAAGAGAATCGTTTGAAGTTGATACTATGAAAAACTCTTACCTAAACTCAATCGGCAATTCCTGCACCGTACAAAATCCCTTCTGATTGCTCATCATCGTCGATTTCTTCAAGTCTTCCTTGGTTTCGATTTTTTGCAATTTTCAAAGTGGACTGGCCCCTCGAGTGTAACAACTTTTATGTCAATATCTATAATATAAACCTATGCAAAAAAATAATGAAAACCGCCCTTTTTAGCGTCTAAAGTGAGAAGGCCCCTTAATTTGAGCTCTGTAACTCAGGCCTAAGTAGCAACGCTCCGTTATTTTCGTCTTTTTCTTATCCTCGCAAAAAAATTGATAGAATAAGAACGAAAAGCATAGGCAAACGGTAAACGCGTCGTGTGCACTTGAAACACACTATTTTTTATTCGCACAGTCGCTTCGTCTGAGCAAATCGTCACTGGATCAAACGGCAGCCGGGCAAGTGGTGAATCTTCTGAGCAACGACGTTAATCGCTTCGACATGCTTCCACTGTTCCTCCATTACGTATGGATTACGCCACTTCAGGTATGTACGAGAAAAACGGCAAAATGTTTCCACGTGTATTCCTCCTGATTTTAGCCCGCTCCGCAGAACTTCGAATAACCTCTTTGCGAGGGTAATAATAGACAGATCGTACCACTGAACATTTCTCGTGCTGTATAATTGTTGTTTTTTTTATTTATTTTTCGCAGTGTTGTGCAATAAATGAAAAAAAATGAGAATAAAATTGTTTTTCGAGGAAACGAACGAAAAAAACCGCTTTCTATACAGGGTTTCCCGTTTATCTCGAGAACGACGAAGGAAATCGAAAAATCCCGAGACACGTATCGAACAGATTCGGACGAGAAGCAAATTGGCAAGATAACTTTTTTTTTAGTCGACGTTTTCAACGTCATTTCAAGGTCAATTAAAAAAGTGGAAACTTTTGAAATGGAACTTTTTGTAGAGTTATTTTTTTCACATTGAACGTTATTTTATATTGAAAAAAATATATCCATTCAAAAAATAATTTTTTTACAGCGGCATCTTATTCTACGTTAAAAAACAGGTCACTTTTGTCTGAGACATTTTTTCATTTGGCCTTTATTTCCGTCAGAAATTACGAAAGGTATTCAAAATGATGGCCTTGCTGTGCCAAGCATAAATTAATGCAGCGAATAAATCATTGATAAAGTAAAAAGTAAACGTAATTCTCTCTGCGGATACTGAGACAAGCATTTCGGAAGAGTGCCCATCGTTTTCATTGTTGAAACAGTGACGAAGGTAGCCCACGTCAATATGTGCGAAATTGCTTTGCGTTTGTTGAACATTAATTTTTTTAAATATCCGAAAATAATGGGCAAGTGAAAAAAGGTTGCAGACGAAGGTTACCTGATTTTTTTTCACGCTCAAGATGATGCCGCTGTACAAAGATATATTTTTAAATAAATATTTTTTTTTATAAAATAAAGTTCTATTAAAAACAAATTTAATAAAATAACGGGCTAAAAAATTCCATTCGAAAAGTGTCCATTTTTTTAAGTTAACCTTGAAATCACCCTAAAAACGAGCTCTAAATAAAAAAAGTAGTGCTATTTTACTCCTCTATTCAATGCACTCGACACGTGTCACGGGATTTTCCGATAAACATCGTTGTTCTCGAGTTATTTCGATTTTTTTCACCCTTAGACCCTATATCCTGTGTCACGGTAGTTGAGATATGATATTTATTCGTTTCTTATGAGGTAATCATATCGCCAGGCTTCAATCGATAGGATTTTCATAATTTTTTTTTGAGTTTCATGACATATATTAATAATCGTTTCTGTAAAATTTCAGGGTCGGTTATCGACCTAATTACAGAGAAAAAAAATATTAAAATTGCGTATTTTTGTGAAGAAATTCCGAGACGACATACAAAAACCCAATTTCCGGTAATCCAATGCTCTTTGAGAAAATTACGCTTATTGATCTAATTTTTATGTAATGTCAAGTTTAATTTGAACTTCCGGTATTGGATTTATTACCACTTGCTACGATAAAGAGACGTGACAGCAAGGCAACAGCTGACTGTAGTCCTAACCTCATCTCACTCATTCGAATTTCCACACATATTTCATTTTTAACCGACATATTTAGTCGACACAAATTTTCCACGCTTTTTACCAGTCGTGGCCCGAATACAATGCTTTATATTCCCCACACCTGACATTGTCTCGACAGATCGACGTTGAAAAGCATGGAGGTTAAACTCGCCTGGTTGAGTAAAACGAGTCGGAGATAGAACCAATGTTGCCAAATATCAAACCTAGAAATACTGCGCGAATCGTTGGAATAACTATTTATTCATTTTGCTAATTAAATGTGAACATTCATTAAACAGTTGACACATGGAAAATTTTAGTTTTTACATTTTTTTTTGCTTGTGTTAAAAATATAAATTGTACAAGTCACAAGTATGATCAGCGGTATGAGTAGTGTAAAGCGATAGGATTACTGTAAGGGGTACTGGGATAGGGTAAGGGGCCACTGTAGCGGGGAACAAAATAAGTATATTTTGGGATTTTTTTAGCGGGACAATGGAATAAATCAAAATTCTGAAGAAGGTCCTTTATTGGACATATCATAAACTGTATAAACAATTTTTTTCAAAGTAATACAAAACAAAATGGCGGCTGCACAGCTTTTCTTCGACGAAGCCTTTTTTTCATAGGCGCGCGGCCGGACCAACGGCAACTGCAATTTTGAATTTACAGTGAATTACATTTTTTTTCTTTCGATTATACATGCGAATAGCTACAGAAGTACGTAGGATTTTTTTGATATATCGATTCTTGCAAAAACAGCGCGTTTTTTAAATAAAAGTTCAAAATTCTCAAAAAAACATCGTCCGATAATTGTTTATAAAAAAAACTATGTAATATATCGAGAAAATCGGACGTACTTGTATGCAGAATGTAATTGTGAATGTACAGTTAAAATTTCGACTTCCGGTTGGAACGCGTAGCGAGACGGACGTGTGCACAAGTGAGCGCTAGCTAACGCGGAAAAGTGGCAGTGTATGGGCAGTGAAATACTGACAAAGTAGTTAGGAGGCAAGCGGAAGTGGCAAGGAAGCAGTGGAAGTGGTGGTGAGCGAGGAGGCAGCGGAAAAAGATGGGTGAAGAGAAAAACAGTTCGATGGAGTTTTTGAGGTTAAGAAGTGTCGAAAGTGAAAGCGAGAGTGAGAGGGACAATCAAGGAAGTGACATGGGCAACGACAACGCCATGAGCAAGGGACGCCGGGACGTGGGTGAAGGAGAGACCTACCTTACCGACCAAGAGGACGAGATGGGTGGCGGGAAAGACGCGGCCGTTGTTACCGACGGGATCTGTGAGACGCCGACCGAATACTCACAAATAATAGTTGAGGAAGAAGATTCACCGAGTGCATCGAAGGAAAAGGACAAGGATACAACGGATGAAATATTGGAGACTGGAAAGAGAAGGAGAGGAAGACCTCGCGGTGCGCTTGGGCTGAAAAAGAGGAAGGTGCACTGCATACGAACGCTGATGGACTCGTGGGGAGCAGTGAAAAAGAAGAAAGGAAGCAATGAATGGTCGAGTGAGAAAAATAACATAGAACTCACGCGGGGAAATCAAGATAATGAACGGGAAGAATTAAGGGAAAAAGTCGAAGAAATAGCTGAAAAATGGACTGATAAAAAGGAGGATGAATGGGAGAATAAAATTAAGAAAGTGATCAAAAGAGCGGTGGAGGAGTTGATGGGAGAACAAAGAGGGGAGCAATCACCACGAGATCTCGAGGAAGGAGGCGTGAAGATACCGAGGCGAAAAGTCGAAGAAATGTTCGCAGGTGAGCAAGCGAAATGGATGGAGAAGTTTGAGCAGCAGGAAGAGACGATAAGGCGACTGAAGCAAGAAGTCGAGGATATGGCTCCGCGGCCATGCCGATGTGAGAGCATGAATGCCATAATTAAGGACCTGATCGGGGAGGCAGAGGTGTGGAGGATGGCAACGTACAGAGACAGAGCCATCTGGGAGGAGGAAAAGAAGAATTACGAAGACACAATAAGAATTCTAGAAAAGGAAGGAAGAGAGCGTAATGGAAAGAGAAACGAGGGTATCGGTAGATCCACGGAGTGGGAAGAGACGGAGGAAAATAATAACGACAGAGGAAGAGTTGGTGCATACAGGAAGCAAAGAAGAGATGAAGAACACCCAACGCAGGAGGAGGAAATGGAGCTGCTGAATGGCATCAACTGCGAATCCAACGAAGAAGAGGAATTCGTGGAAGTGATGTCGCGACGTCATAGGAAAGGAAGGAAGAGGGAGGAAGAAGGAAACCCAACTGCGGTCGGCCGGAAGGAGGTGGAAGAAAAGTCAAGAAAGGAAAATCGTCCGCCTGAGGCGCTTTCAGCGGGCGAATGGGAATATGAAAAAATCGAAAGAGCGAAAAGGAAGAGGAACATCAGAGTGAGAGGAGTGGGAGGAGGCAGAAGTGAGGCAAAGATTGCTACCGAAATTTCCGGACTCGTTGAGGACTGGTTGAAGATAAATCCACAGATCGTAAGAGTGCAACGCATCGGGGGAGGGCCGGTAGTAACCTGCAGATCGGCGGATACCAAAAAAGAGATAATGAGGAGGAGAAGTTATTTGAAAGGGTCGCGAGTATGGATTGAGGACGACCTAACACCAAGGGAAGCGGAGGTTCAGGAATGGCTCAGGAGGCTAGCCGAGAGAGAGACCGAAAAAGGCAACGAGGTATCGGTCGGATACGGAAAAATAAGATTCGACGGAGTTTGGTGGAAGTGGATGGAACGCAGCGGAAGATTGGAGGAAATGTTTTTTCGTGGAGGAGGAAGAAGAGTTCCTGAGCATCGTAACATGGAATATCGCTGGATGGAGGAATATTAGGAAGGCTTCGCAATTTCTGGACGATTTCGAAATAATTCTAATCCAGGAAACGTGGTTGGAACGGGGAAAGGAAGAGATAGCGCTTAAGTCACTAAGCAAAAACTTTCAATGGTGGGCAAAACCGGCGGAACGAGGGAAAACGAGAGGGAGAGCAAGTGGTGGACACATAGTGGGAATTAGAAAGAGTTTAATGAACACATGCGAAATAACTGAATGGAAATGTGGAATGGTGATCGTGATAGATAGGAAACCAATGTATAAAAAACTGTGGATAATTGAGATATATAATAACATGGGCTTTTCCCGTATAGAGGAAGAATTGGAAAAACTAATTGATGAAGGCATGAAAGCGGGTGCGGGAGTAATTATAGCGGGAGATTTAAATGCAAGGGTGGGAAGAGCACCGGGGTTGGTACCATGCGAAAAATATGGGGGGCTGGACGAACAACGAATGTCGGAAGATAACATAATTAACGCGGAAGGAAGGAGACTATTGCGATTTTGCGAAAAAATGGGGTTGGCGATTATGAACGGCCGAATCAACGGGGACCGCGAAGGAAAATCTACTTTCATAGGTGGGGGAAGTGGTAACTCGGTTCTCGACTTAATTATAAAAATGGAAGATGAAGAAGACGACACGATAAGCTCCTTGAAAATACTGCCCAGGATCGAGTCGGATCATTTGCCGGTAGCCTTTAACATAAAGGGAGGAGGGGTAACAAAAGAGAAAAGAAATAGGAATAAAATAGAACCAGTAAAAAGACTAAAGTGGAAAGAGGAGGCGTGCAAAGATTTTGAAACGGAGTTAGATAGTTTAATCGACACAGAGGCCAAAAAGGAGATTGGAGGGATAAAATGGGAATCACTGAAAAAAAGCATATGGGAAGCAGCGGATAAGGCGGGAATGGTGCAAGCACATCAAGGAGGTTTTAGGGAGGTAACTTGGTGGGACGAGGAGTGTACGGAGCAGCGCAAGAGAGTCTGGGGAAGCCTAAACAATTATTTAGCCAATAAAACAGAAAGGAATAAGACTTTGCTAAGGGAGGAGAGAAAAGGGATGAAAGAGCTTTGCGTAGCAAAAAGACGGGAATGGTTCGAAGGGAAATGGGCCAAGGTGAGAGAAAGCAAAAACATGGTGGACTGGTGGGAGGCTGTGAGATTCTTCAGGTACAAAAAGAAAAGGACTGGTGAAAATATAACCAAAAAGCAATGGGTGGAATATTTTGAAAAGCTGTTGGGCAAAAAGGAAGTAGAAAGAGGAAAAAATCAGAAGCATCAGGAGGAAGCACAGGAGGATTCACAGGGCCCGGTTGAAGAAAGATGGAATAAAGAGATTAACGAGAAGGAATTGGCGAAAACATTAAGGAACCTAAAAAACAGAAAGGCGGCAGGAGAGGACGGCATAACAGCTGAATTCATAAAAGGGCTTAGCAGTAAAGGGCGCGAGGTGCTAAGGGGTATTTTAAACGAGAGCTTGAGATCAGGTAGGCTTCCAGGTGGATGGGAAAAGGCACGAATTTATCCCATTCTAAAGGCAGGTGAAGAAAGTGAGGTAAGTAACTACCGGGGGATCGCTTTATTAGATATAGGGTACAAAATACTTACAAGTATTCTAGCAGGAAGGTTAAAAGTTTGGATGGAAAATGAACAAATATTGAAAGAAAGTCAAGCGGGCTTCAGACCAAAAAGAGGAACTAGGGATCACATTTTTGTATTAAACTCACTAATAAACAACAAACTAAAACAAAAAGGGGGAAAGCTGTATGTGGCATTTGTAGATTTTAAGGCGGCATTCGACATGATAGACAGAGGAGGTATGATGAAGAAAATATGGAAAAAAGGAATAAGGGGCAGAACGTTAAACCTAATAAAAGGAATGTACGAAAAAACTAACAACGAAATTATTGCAGGAGAGGGGATTTCGGAAAGTTTTGAAACAGAAAGGGGAGTGAGACAGGGTTGTCCGCTAAGCCCTCTGCTATTTATCTTGGCTCTCGACGACATAGATGAGGAATGGGAAAGAAGAAAGGAAGGAGGCACAGTTATGGGAAATAAAAAGATATACGCCTTGAAGTATGCCGATGATGTGGCCGTAATTGCAGACGACGCAGCGGGTTTACAGGACATGCTCAGAACCCTAGAACGATATGTCGGGAGGGAAAATATGGAGGTTAATGTCAAAAAAACAAAAATAGTAGTATTCAGAAACGGGGGGAGAAGGAAAAGAAACGAGGCGTTCACTTTTAAGGGAGAGGATATAGAAATAGTGAAAGAATACAAATATCTGGGATACTGGTTTTCCACGAAAAACACAGTGGGAAAACACCTGATGAGTCTAGTAGGGAAAGCGAGAAAGGCGATCAACTCAGTTTGGGGAGTAATGAAAAGGGCACATGTGAACAAACTGAAACAAAGACTACAACTATTTGACTCGTTAGTAAAGGCTGGAGCGCTCTACGGAATTGAAATTTGGGGTTGGAAGAGGAGAGAAATTATAGAAAAACTACAGGGTATGGTGGTGAAAATGGCAATGGGTTTAAACAGAAATACACCGGATTACATTTGGAAATTGGAAGCGGGGAGGCGAAGTATAGAGATAGAGGCAAGGCGAAGGGTGGGAAATTATATTTTAAGCATTGTAGATATGGAGGCAGACAGATGGCCAAAAATATGCTTAAAAGAGGAAATCAGGGGAATAAAAAACGGTAAACCGTCAAAATGGGGGAGGGAACTACAGGAAGCAATGGGAGAAGTGGGAGATGGGAGAGTCATTGATCTGTTATGGGAAGGGGGAAATCGCGGAACACTGGCTAAGGCGCTAAAAGAAGGAGTCATGAGGAAAAAAGAACAAGACACGCAACAGGACTGGGTAAAGACAGACAACTCCACCTTCTGTCCTTTTTACGCGGAAATAAAAAACGATGTTGAGAGTGGAGATTACTGGGACAAGAAAGAGGTGAACGGGGAGCAGAAAGAAATCTGGGCACGTCTGAGATGCGGGAATTTGGAGAAAAAAGGGAAAAAAGGGTACATAAATACGAACTGTGGGCTATGTGATGAGGAGGAGGAAAGTATTGAACATATCTGGGTATGCAAGGCAGCGAGAGTAGGCATTCGAAAGGAGTTGATCCAGGCAGTAGATAATTGGGCAGGAAAGAAACAAGGAACGGAGCTCAGAAATTTGACTATAGACTGTTTAAGGGGGGAACTACGGCCGGAACTATGCGACTACCTTAAGGCATTTAATAATGTTAAGAAAAATAAGAAAAAGAGAACCGAGAGTACCGAGGAAGCCACGGAATAATGGGTCAAGGATATATATTGTAAATGTCTTTCTAATAGATAGTTAAAATGTGGAAAATTATTTAGATTAAAATCGAAAATCTATACATGGGATTATTAGAAATAAGTAATAATATAAAAGCGAGCTATACTGTATGGTTATAAGAAATTTGGACTGTAATAGAGAGAGGACATATGTACATACAAAGAGCGGAATGTAAAAGGTGTAACACCATACTATGGAAATAAACCTACTACTACTACTACTACAGTTAAAATTTCAAGTCAATTGGTCAAGATTTGTTCGAGGTATAAGCCCGGCCGACTTGAAAAATGTAGTTTCGAGAAAAACGCGTTTAAGAGGGAATGACACCTCATCGCGGTCGGTATGGTAGCAGCCCCGGATCTACGATTTTTCCGAGCCGGGGCAAAAACTTGACATTGGCGCCCCTCTCCTTCAGCATTTGAGATTAAGGGGGGAGATCTCTTTAGACGCCCGAAAATAAGTCATTTTTCATGATTTAAAAAAAAATGTCATAAGATAATCGCATCATTTTTAAATTTTGACATTATCTTATTACAACTTTCAAGTGGTAAAACTTTTTTTTTCTTTTTCAAACAAAACAAAGTAGCGGCGTTATAAGGTATTCCTTTAGGGGCCTTTTGAAAAACTGCTCATGGTAAAGCTCAAAAAGTTATTGATCGATCTGGCTGAAATTTTGGGCGGTTTCTCGCTATAACATTATTGGAAGGATATACCTATAAAAATATTAAAAGGTATAAAATTGAAAATTAAGTAGGCTTTGTAATCAAATGTTCATATTTTTTACCATTTTCTCGACAATTTTTACCCCGAAAAAGTAATTTATTTACGCGATAACCTTAAAACTTTAGGTATATCCTTCCAATAGTCTTATAGTGAGAAATCTGGCAAAATATCAGCCAGATCGATCAATAACTTGTTGAGCTATAACACAAGCACTTTTTCAAAAGACGCCTAAAGGAGTACCTCATCAAAGTTCGTCTCCTAGGCAGTTTTATTTTCGATAGCTAGGATCACGACGCCATTGAAACTCACCAAAGCGCCCTGGATGTTAGGTGCTTTCGTGAAACGAGTATTTTTCAAACACAAGAATTTGGCGCCCCCTTAAATTGCCGCCCGGGGCAGGTACCCCGGTTTGCCCCCCCCCCCCCTTAGATCCGGGGCTGTATGGTAGAACAATTATAGATACCCAAAAATCTCTGAAACGGCTCTTCAGATCCCGTCGAAACTTTGCCAAATGACGTCAAATAAATAGACGAACAGCTGCCTGCCCCTCAAATTTTCTGAATTTGAGGGGCAGACAGCTGTTCGTCTATCTATTTGACATCGTTTGGCAAAGTTTCGACGGGATCTGAAGAGCCGTTTCAGAGATTTTTGGGTATCTATAATTGTTCTGCCATACCGACCGCGATGAGGTGTCATTCCGTCTTAAAATTTTCGATACAGATTGCATCGGACTGAGAGGCGCTGCGCCGAAATTCAAAATATAAGTATTTAGACATTTTTCCCAGCTTAATCCTTTGAGTAAGGTAAACGTCCCAATTATTGAACACTATCTTGTATTTTTAATAGTTCTCATTCACCTGCATGCATTTACTTATTTATAAAAATTGCATTACATATATGGAACTTTTAGCTATCGAAAGGTTACCTTACTTGTTCAAAAAAAGCTTTAATAATTCGAGAAAAAAAAATTTAATCAGCAACGGTGACCCGATTTGACGTCTCGTGGTAACTGCTTATCGTTTTTGCTACGTAGCGCCGCTTCATGCGTAAGGGCATAAAAAATTCAAAAACTGTCGCATCTCAAAAAGTAAAGGCGTTTCAGGTTCCTCAGAGAATTTCTTACAAATAACAATTGAAAAAAAAATGTATTAATTATTTGTTAAAAAATACGGTGTTCGATCATTGGGACATAGAAAATGCAGTGTGTCCCAATTATTGAACACTCGAATTCTCCAAGATGGCGTCATTAAACCCATCAAAACATCGAGACAGTTAACGTGTGACAGATCGTGTGAATCGGATTTACTCAAACAAAAACTGTAAGTTCCTGAATAAACTCGTTCCTTTATTCCTTATTCCATTAACCTTTATTCTTTTAATAATTACTCTAAGATCGTCAAATATATTTTTTATTTGTATTTTCGTGCAATAAACATATAAAGAAAAGTAAAAAGAGAATATAACCTAAAAATACGAATGTAATGTTCAATATTTTTTGCTCTCCGATATTTCAGGGAGCCAAGCTGCGACAAAACCAAACAAAACAGAACATAAAAACGAAGAAGCTGAAAATAAAAATAAAATAAAGTCCGCATTGAAAAGCAAAAATAAACCAAATGCGAATGAACCAAAAACCTATCAAAAGAGACTAAACATATATTTTCGTATTTTTACATGATTAATAAAAGATTATTTAAGTGTTTGATTTTGCTTTTATTTCTTAATATTGTACCCAAAATAATATTTTCAGAACGGAAAAAGAATTCTCGAGAGTGTTCAATAACTGGGTCATGCCTGTTCAATATTAGGGACATAGGCACTCCCAGTGTTCAATAATTGGGACATTTGCATGCTTCGCATTGTTATTGTTTTTTTTTTTCATTCGAAATCATTTGAAAATAATTTAAAGGGTGATTTTTCGGACGTAAAAATATCGAAGTTTCATTTGAACATGAAAGCGATGGTTTTTCCTTGATTTTATATTTTTTTCTCACCGAATTCAATCCCCTAGATCCTTAGCTGTTCAATAATTGGGACATTTACCTTACGTAATTTTTAAGATATTAAGGTATCTTTTAAGAAAAAAAAATCAATTTTTGAATTTTGTACAGTAGTCTTACCCCGTAAAATACCCGAAATTTCGCCTTTCAACTTTTGTTGTATTTTGCAATGTATGTTTATTATAAATAAATCATTATTTGATACAATTGGTTTCAAGAAAATGACTCGTGAGCTTCCAAAGGCTTAAAAATGTGTAATTTTTACGATTTTCAATTCAGCTGATCGTCGTTGGCTACGTGATGTGGCAGAGCGTCGGTGTGAGCGCGGTAATCGGCATTGCCGGGCTTCTCTTGCTCGCGGTTCCGATTCAAGGCTATCTGAGCAAAATCAGCGGAGAACTGCGACGCCGAACGGCACAACTTACGGATCGCAGGGTACAGCTGATGAGCGAGCTCATCGCCGGGATTCAGGTAGCTAAAAAGATGCCGAAAAGAACATTCACGAGTGAAGAGGCTTTTTTCCCATTTTTCATTGAAATTTGAATTATTGGAGCAGTTTTCTTAGAATTATGAGACGGCAGTTTGGAAGTTGCCACAATTTTGGCTCGATCGTTTTTCGAGGGGAAAAAAGCAAAGCGATCTGGAAGGGCCTGTCTCTCAGGAACCGGAAATAGCGAACGGAAGATCGATGAAGCCTGAAAGGGCATGCGAAGGGACATTGGAAATAGAAAAAAATATATATTGAAATCTGGAAAATTCAGTACAGTTTTTCATGGCAAATCTCGAATTAAATGATCATATAATTATCTGAGATAATCAATTATCTTTTAATTATCTGAGTTAAAAAAAATTGACTTATAATTATCTGGGAATTATCGCAGAATTGAAATTAGTTGAGTTTTATTTTGAATTTCAATTTTATGTTGAACTTGAATTTAAAAAAAAATCGGCTTGCAATTATCTGAGATAATAAATCAACTGATAATTATCTCAGATAATAAATTATCCTAGAACTATTTGAGATAATAAATTCGCTTATAATGATCTATGATAGTAATTATATAGATTATAGATTATATAGATAGTAATTATATAGATAATAAATCACATTATAATCGTGGTATAACGAATTAGTTGTAATTGTGCCCGACTTTACGAGCTACAAATCTCCGAGAAATCGTATCTAGCTTACAGTGCCCCATACATTGTACCCCACTCCCTCCTTCAGTTTCATGTAGCTATACACTATTATCTCTACAACTTCCATCTTCACTTTTAAGCTCCTAAAGTTTTTAATCGAGGTCTCCCATAAATATAGGAAAATATCGAAACACCGGTATTCGGATATTACAACTTGTCGATATCGAAATAATACCGGTAATTGAAAAAGCTCCGATAGTCCAAGGGGGCCGGGTTGAAATTCCGAACGTTGAATGATCAGAACGCTCGAAACTTCGAAAGATCAAAACTCCGAAAGAATTTGACACAAAAGACCAAAACCTCCAAAAATCTGAACACCGTCAAAATAATTCGGCTATGGAGGTTTTAAAAGTTTCAACATTTACAATAAATGGACGAATTATTTCAATAACTTTTTTTTATTAAGAAGTAATTTTACGTAAATTTTGATATGTCTAGGCAATGTTATACGTTCCGCATCATTTACAGTCAACTGTGTAGACTTTCGCTGGCATGATCTTGACGAACCTTGTAATTTCGGAAAATTGCAGTAGTTCTGTAGTTTTGGTGAAATCTTAGGAATTGACTGAAATCTAAGTATGGTGTAGATATGATCTTCATGGACTGATGCCCAAAAATTCAATTCGTTTCGCCGTTTAGTTCATGAGATAATTGCAATTGAATATGGGTATTTTTGTACGCGATCCCTATACCTAAAACGTAAGCCGATAGGAGTTTGCTCGCATTTCTCGATATAGGTTCTAAGCTGATCTTAGGATTTCAAAATAAAAACAAACGTGTACGCAGTACTATTGTGGGATTGATTTTAAAAAAATGACAAACTTTGACCGCTTAGTTTTGGAGATATCGACTTATGAAAAGTGGTAATTTTATTCCACACCAAACTCGGGCCCAACCGTCTGTAACGGAACGGTAACAGTGTACGCTGCAGCCAGCTGATCGGCGCGTGGTCTGGGAACTCGAAACGTGTTTTTTTCCCCCGAGTTCTAGTTATTCTGAGACGGATGTGAAATAAATTAATTCTGCAAACAAATCCACTTTGTTTAATTTATGCATGTATTTGTCTTTGTTACAGCGAATACAATTTAAACTGTCGGCAAGATGTAAATCCACGATCCACGTCCTTCGAAAGCGAATTTTTGTTGCTGATCGTTGAGGTTATGGTTATTCTCATCGCGTTCAGCCGTATTTGCTTCACACATGGCTGCCACAGCCTTCAGTCTTTTAGCAAGCGCCTTTTTTCTTGTAAACTTTCCTTTGTATCGCATTTGGGTTGACATTTTCACGCTTTTTTAAAATTTATATAAAATATTTCGCGAAAGACGGATCGTAGGAAGCTCAACGCTATGACTGCAGGAAAATCCCGCTGTTGCCACGATTACAGCGCCGCTCTCTATACGAGTATGCGACCTATCTATGCATGAAGTGCGAATGTGTGGGACATATAGAGGGTACAAGCTCTGTCAAAAATTTACAACGAACAGCACCATATAGGTATTGGATATATACGCTTGGACTATACGCTTCGACCGAAACTTTTGGCTCATACGTGTACCTACAGAACTACCCTAAAGGGGGGGGGGCTGAGTAAACAGCGAGAAAAACAGGTAAACTTCGGAAATTGTTATCTCAAAAACTAATGTTTCGATTGGATCTGGGTTTTTTTATTGGAAAATATGTACATTGAGGTATGTTTAGGAATTTTTCAGAATAAATTCGTTGACTGGAAGCGATTCAAACGCGATTATCTCGAAACATAGTTTTCAAAATCGGTGCTAGATGTATCTCGGAAACTGCTTGTCCGTTTTTGTTCAAATTTGGATACAATATTCTTCGATACTTTTTCTCGTTCGCCACGGAGGGGTTTTTCATTTGATTGAACCATTGCTTTTTTGTGCAATGTGTATGCAATCCAAAATCGTCGGAAATGGCGAACGAAAAACGAATGTTAAATTAAAACGGTCGCAATTCCGTCAAAAATGAAAATTTCGAAAAAAAACCGTACGTGGCGAATGAGAAAAACTATCGAAGAATATTGTATCCAAATTTGGACAAAATCGAACAAGCCGTTTTCGAGATACATCTGGCACCGCCTTTGAAAACTATGTTTCGAGATGAACGCGTTTGAATCACTTCCAGTCAACGAATTTATTTTTAAAAATCCCTGAACATACCTCAATGTACATATTTTCCAATGAAAAAAACCCGGATCCAATCGAAACATTAGTTTTTGAGATAAAAATTTCCTAAGTTTACCTGTTATTCTCGCCGTTTACTCAGGTATCTCCCCTTAAAATTAGGAATTTTAAACCGTCGGCGCATTTAAAGTTCGGAATTTCAACCCGGCCCCGCTGTCAAGATCATGCCAGCGAAAGTCTACACAGTTGACTGTAAATGACGTAGAACATATAACATTGTCTAGACAAATTTCAAAATTGACGCAAAATCACTTCTTAATAAAAAAATCAGAAAGTTCTTGAAAGAATTCGTCGATTTATTGAAAATTTTGAAACTCTTAATACTTCCATAGCCGATTTATTTTGCCAGTGTTCAGATTTTCGGAGTTATGGTCTTTCGTGTAAAATTCTTTCGGAGTTTTGAGCATTCTGATCATTCAAAGTTCGGAATTTCAACCCAGCCCCAGTCCAAGCTCCAGCCCCAACGTTTTTTTCGTCCGTCATCAAAGGAATGTTCATTCAAGTGTTCGTTATTTTTCTGCGCAGGTGGTGAAGATGTACGCTTGGGAAAAGCCCTTCGAGATGATCGTATCTCGTACGAGAGCTCGCGAGATCGGCGTTATCTTGACATCGTCGAACATTCGTGGCCTCTATTTGGCCATAATGGTCTTCACCGAAAGAACAACGCTCTTCCTGACCCTCGTGTCTTTCGCGCTGATGGGCAACATTCTCACGGCCAATGTCACGTACGAAATCTCGACGTACTTCAACAGTCTTCAGATGTCAGCCGCCATATTTTTCCCTCAAGCTCTGATAATGGGCGGAGAGACAATTATCTCCATCAAGAGATTGGAGGCAAGTACACTACACTCGTGTATACACTATACACAAGATCACGTGAAAATGGAAGATTTATTAATCCGGAAGTGCGAGCGGTGTGCTGCGATGATGATACGCGCGACGAACTTGACAGGGAAAAAATAACAAACTGATCAAACATGGATCGGAGGAAGGAAAAGCTCGAGACGAGGAACTTTCCTCGAAATACGATAATTATTTTGGTATTTGGTCATCCAATTACCCGAGCGACCGCATGTAGTAATTTATAGGAGGATATCATCTCGCGGCGATATATGTGCTATATACAGGATGTACAGGGACGAAAGATCCCGAGGGGGATGAATTTTGGGGAAAAAATGTTCCGAACGAAAGTTTGATTTTTTTTTTAAGAATAATTATGCTGGTTGATATATATTATTTGGGGACAATTTTCGAGATTATTCCAATGTCAACTTTAGTTTTTTGAATGGGAAGAAATGTTTTTTGTTGCGGAATAAAATAATATTTTTTTTTCGTCGCAATTGTTCAAGGTATTTGGAATATTTGTTGTTCACAATTTTTTACCTGGAACAAAAAACAAGAATTCTCGTCAATCTACATTAGAATACCTAGAGAAGTACGTACGGAATTTGAAAAATATTGTTTTATTCAAAAGTTGTAGGTATTTGAACTTAAGGGGAGATATACACCTAGAAGCCGGAAAAAGGTCATTTTTGTGAATTTTCTCAAGGAAAACTATTTGAAATTTCGGATTGGGGTTTTAATTATCTTAAAGTATATACATCCAAAAATATGTTTAATTTTCTTTATTTAAAAATATCAAAAATATACAAGGATAGGGTATGATCCTTGGAGCGTTGTAAAAAAATCTGCGGATACGGTACCCACTGGTGTTTCTTAAAAAATCATCGGAAAAAAAACCAAAAAGATTATTAAATTAGATACTATAATCTAGTACTTGTCAGCCGATTTTGAAAATATCCATTTATGACAAAATGGCGGACGTTTGAACATAAATAGTGATTTTTGGGCCAAAAATTAGTTACTTTGCCTATAAAACGAAAAGTAAGTAACGGAAAAAAAATCCTACGACAAGTATTAGATAATGGTGTATGGAATAACCACAAAAAACCTCAAGGCAATCGGTTCATTGGTTTTTGAGAAATTTTGGGTACCGATTTGAAAAACGTGGTTTTGAGAAAAACCCGTTTGAAAATTTGGGAATGAATAAATCATGCAATTTGTCAACTTACATGGAATCATCGATACCAGGCCCATAGTGTAGGTCTTCTACGGTCGACGAAATGTTCATAGCTTCTAAATCCTCGACCTCGACCATCCAGGTGTATATCTCCCCTTGAGACATGAATTTTTGGTGAAAAATTTCGTTATAACTGCTCATAAACTGCTCATAAAATCTAAAGTTTTCGTTTAATCAGAAATTCCGTACGTATCCCGGAAACTAGTCATCGGATTGACTTGAAATTTTCAGGGAATATTTTCGAAACATACCTCAAGAAAATGTTTTTAAAAAATCGTTTTTTTTTAATTCTGACTGCATCTCACTCCTTAAAGAAGCCACGTTTTTTTTTTTTCAAAACACGGATTAGCTTTGACCGCGATATTCCAAAAATACGTACAATTTTGACGGCCCATTGTGTCAAAAAACCTAACGTGGAACAATAATTGTAGAATTTCTTGCTGCTCGACGAGGTGGCAAGGCCGTCCGAGGAGAACGACAAGAGCAGCGATGCCATCAAAACGAAGAAGCCAGAGGGCGAAGAGTCTCGGGTAGTGGCGATAACCGAGCCAAGGACGAAGCGACCGGTGTCCGTCGAGTTGTACAGAGTATCGGCAAATTGGATCTCGGGTTTTTTGCCCCCGACCATTTGCGACGTATCGATGAAGATAAAGGGCGGCGAATTGTGCGCCCTCGTTGGTCACGTTGGGTCCGGAAAATCGTCCCTGCTCAATATTCTGCTGCGCGAGTTGCCGCTCGGCGCTGGAACCGTTAAATTGCTCCAGTACAACGACAAAATGGCCGACGGCTCGATCGGCAAGCCTGGCTTTGTGAATGACAATCCGGCATTCTCGGTGTCGTACGCGAGCCAGGACGCGTGGCTGTTCGTCGGCACGGTGCGGGAGAATATTTTGTTCGGTCAGCCATACGATAAGAAGCGTTATCAGGAGGTGACAAACGTGTGCGCTCTCACTCGAGATTTTCGACAATTCCCCGAGGGCGACATGACCGTCGTGGGCGAACGTGGCGCCGTGCTGTCCGGCGGTCAACGGGCGCGCATCAATCTCGCGAGGGCGGTCTATCGACAGGCTGACTTGTACCTACTCGACGATCCGCTCAGCGCCGTCGACGCGCGCGTCGGACGTCATCTCTTCAGAAATTGCATCCTCGATTATTTGCGCGGCAAGACGCGCATTCTCGTCACTCATCAGCTGCAGTTTCTGAAACGGGCGGATACGATTGTCGTCATGGATCGTGTGAGTGCGCACTTCATAGCCGGTGTCTTTATTGGGGTCCAAAAGAACAGATCGATTTTGGATATTTTTTATCGCAAGAGATACAGTCTTGGCAAGTTGAATTTGGGGGGGGGGGGGGTGTATTGATAGACAATGGAGTGTTTATTTGAAGAAAGTGCAGGCTGCATGGCTCAATGGATGTAGGTGCTTCTGGCAACTGGGACCATCTCAAATGAACAATTTAAAAATGTACTTTTAGGGTAATAATGAATTGTACGAACGGATACTTTTTTTTAATTTTCAAAATTACCGAAATGTATTTGAAAAACCATTTTCGACAAAAAAAAACCATTTAAATTATTTGTTATTAACGAATGGATGATCGCATGAACAAATTATCGGACGAATAGATTTTGAGATACAACTAAGACCTTTTCATCAACCGTAGTTTTGAAAAAAAAAACGGGAAAATCGTCGTGGGGCGGTACGCCGCAGCGGAGTGGGCGATCTGAACGATTACGAATTTTTACATGATCTTTATTGCAAATGAAAACTAACATCCTCGAATATAAAACTATGCAAAGAAGAAAGAATCGTATTTTTGAAATTTAAGGTTGTGCAGAGTTCTTAACGCTTCTAATATAATGATAATTAACTACCGATAATTGTCAATATTGATATACCGATAATTGCTGATCATTACCATACCGATTATTTATCATACCGATCATTATTATACCGACCACTATCATGCCAATCATTATCACACCGATCATTTATCATACCGATCATTTATCATACCGATAATTTACCATGCCGATCATTACCATACCGATTATTTATCATACCGATCATTTATCATACCAATCATTATCATACCGATCATTTACCATGCCGATTATTCATTATACCGTTCATTATCATAACGATTATCATCATGCCGATTATTATCA
This sequence comes from Ophion ellenae, assembly GCA_963210295.1. NCBI lineage: Eukaryota > Metazoa > Arthropoda > Insecta > Hymenoptera > Ichneumonidae > Ophion > Ophion ellenae. Next base: position 31,351,564 of record OY723392.1, read on the forward strand.
TGCCGATCATTAACATACCGATCATTACCCTACCGATCATTTATCATACCGATCATTACCATACCAATCATTATCATACCGATCATTTACCATGCCGATCATTACCATACTGATTATTTATCATACGGATTATTTATCATACCGATCATTTATCATACTGATCATTACAATACCAATCATTATCATACCGATCATTTACCATGCCGATCATTACCAGACTGATTATTTATCATACCGATTATTTATCATAACGATTATTATCATACCGATCATTAACATACCGATGATTACCATTCCAATCATTACCATACCGATTATTTATCATACCGATCATTTATCATGCCGATCATTACCATACCAATCATTACCATACCGATCATTTATCATACCGGTTATTAACGTGCCGATCATTATCATACCGACCATTATTATTACCGATCATTACGATACCAATCTTTATCTTACCGATCATTACCGTCATGCCGACCATTACCATACCGATCAATATCGTACCGACCATTCTTCCAATACCGATCATCGTCATACCGGTCATTACCAATATCAGTATAATACCGACATCATCAAAACGTCTAAAATACCCTTATTCAACAAAACAACCCACCTACTTGCGCAGTCCTCGAAAAGTTTCTTTCACTCTCCTCCAGGGCGCAGTGAAGCACCAGGGCACGTGGAACGAGCTGTTGAAATCGAGTCCGGATTTCAAAAAGATGGTCAACCGAATGGCCGAGCAGAAGAAGGAATCAGACGAGCCCGAGCAAACCGTCGACGAGCATGGCGACACGACGCTACCGGAAGTGCCGCCTGACAGCGAGGAAACTACCGAAACTAGCGCGTCTAGAAGACCTTCGAACGTGCGCAAGTGGACGAGTTTTCGCGGCCCTCAGGATACTCCGGACGGACCGGTGTTCGACGAACCGAGGCCCGTTGATGTCGTCGGTGACCGGAAGTACGCTCCACCGACTGGTGAGCACCGAGTAGCTCCCGCAACACCGGAAACGCTGCGCAGAGCTTCCGTACGATCGCAGGACAGTCTTTATTCGGTAAGTAGCTTGGAATATTCGGAAGACCGATGCCCATACCGGAAGTCGCTTCGTATCTCGCTTCCTACACTGAGGAAAAAGATCATTGATCCAATATCATTGATGTTATTGAATGAAATTTCGTTGATTCAATTGTAAAATTGTTGGTGTAAATAATCGGATTTATTAGTCCAAACAAAACGCTATTGACTTTAATAACATGATAAAATTAAAAGTTTTCCTTCATTCAAAAGACATATTGTTAGCCAAGAACAATATATTATTGAAACTATCTAAAAAAATTTCGCGAAGAAATTATATAGTTTTGAATCCGTTTTCTGAACCGAAAATCTACTTAAACGCCGGAGAAACTCTAAAGAGTATTTCTTCTTCGCCTGTGGCTAAGATCAAAGTGTAGTATCTGTTCTTAACAGTTGAATATCTGATATTCTCTCCGTGGATATTCCATTGGATATCTGATATTCTCTCCACTAATATCGTTGATGATCATTCTAATGCTCACTTTTTTTTAAAGATTTAGTAAAGAAATAATTCGTTCTGCTGATTATATTTTTGTACGAAATAAAAAATGTTGCAACAACCGCTTAATTGTTTCACCCATACATCTACGGATTGTGTATAGACTGATTTCAATAGAATATAATTTTATTTGAAGGATAATGTAGATATTAAGAGAACAGAAGAGATATTCGAATAAAATAATATGTTATTTGAATCAATCACATTTTCCAATATTTTATAGTATTGTAACAATCTCATATATCGGCGGCACTCCGCGATCAAACATTTATTTGAATCAACCAATATATATTTTTTATTCAATTCGTTTTTTTTCTCAGTGTACACCAAAAACGCACGCTCGTCACTTTGGCAATTTTCAATTTCTCACGAAGTACCGGAAATTTTAACGTCAATTTAATTAACTAATTGAATTATTGCAAAAAAAAAGGCAAACTTGATCGTCTTGTTTCCTCGTCACTCAGCAGGCGTACGAGGACGAGGCGATGCCGAGTGGACCCGGACACGAGCAGGGAGAATCCAAGGCGACGGGACGTCTGGCCAATCGCGTCTACGGTTCTTACTTTCGCGCTGGCGGTGGAATTTTTTTACTCACTCTGATGGCCGCGAACATGCTGCTTGCTCAAGTGGCAACGAGCGGCGCCGATTACTGGCTTAGCTACTGGACCAATGTGGAAGCCGCGCGAACTGGTCTGCACGCTTCTCGTATGCACCATCAATCGAAGGAATACCGTGGCCTCGTCAACGACACGCTATTCGCGTACTTCCATATCCTCGACGACGATGGCCTTCTTCCGACCATCTACGCCATCTACATCTACACTTTTTGCATCCTTGCCTGCATCCTGCTGAATCTGACGCGGAGCTTCCTGTTCATGAGAATCTGCATAGTGGCCGGGCGGACTCTACACAACACCATGTTCGCGAACGTGCTGCAGGCCACGATGGCCTTTTTCAATGCGAATCCCTCCGGTAAGCAGTGGATCTGTGAAAACAATCGTACTTCCATCACACTTCTAGACGGGAGATACCTCTGCGAGGAAAAAATATGCTGATTTTAATTATTTTTTCCAAGGCACCCCCCCCATGGAAATTTATGTATGTAAAATATATGCAGAAAATATATGCGACATGTATATATATATCGGTCGCATATATAGTGACGAAAAATAGAATAATACGTATATATTCAGTATATATGCACCAAATATATGACGCATATATGACCCATATATTTTCGATATATTTTCAATCTATTTTTTTGACAGAAAAATATATCAAAAATGTATGCATCATATATGACTCATATATGTGTCATTTATGCGTCATATATGACGCATACATTTTTGATACATATTCCTGACAAAAAATATATGCTGTAAAAAAATATATGCTGTGTAAAAAAGTATAAACACTATTAAAGTTCAACTTAAGGTGGGATTGTCTTTCTTTTTCGCAAAATTTACCGCTTTTTGGGATTTTTTTTGTGAAGAAAGTATACAACGTAAAACTTGTGAAACTTGGCATATAGTTTTATTGATCTGTTGACTACATACAAAAAAAATTTTAAACAATTTCATCAAAAAATCCGCCTCCCACCCCCCTCGACGCGCGATGGTCCTTTTTTGATGGTGTGCACGATTACAGCCTTCACGTTCATCCTGCAACAAAAACCCAAAAAGCATTTTACTTGAGACACATATAGCTATCGTTCGATGAAGGGAAAAAAAAAATTGACGATTTGGTGACGTTTTGAACTTGAAGTATCGATTTTTCGAAAAAAATTGATCGATTTTTTGTTATAAATAAAAAACTATTAAACGTATTGCTTTTTTGCTTCATCAAACGATAAAAGGATGTCAGCTGAGCATTCTGTCCAAATTTGAAGGCAATCGGTTGAATAGTTTTTGAGAAATCGTGCACACCAGTTGTGAAAAAGCTGTTTCGAGAAAAACTCGTTTAAGGGGGGATTTTTTGATGAAATTGTTTAAAAAAAATTTTGTATGTAGTAAACAGATCAATAAAACTATATGCCAAGTTTCACAAGTTTTCCGTTGTATTCTTTCTTCACAAAAAAATTCCCAAAAAGCGGTAAATTTTGCGAAAAAAAAAGACAATCCCCCCTTAATAAAACTTAAAACGTAAACTTAAAAAAACTTAACTTACAGTTAAAGTACGCTATTACATATAAACACTGTATACAGATATGCTACGCATATCTGTATACTGGTATATATGCAGGGTAAATGCTACATATATCATTGATATATGATACATTGATATACAGTAATACCACGCATATACATCTCATATATAAAAACGTTAGGAAAATTAGAATTTAGCACATATATGCAACATATATTTTCAATATATGGCATACATTTCACATATATTACAATTATTAAGAAAATAAATTTGCAGTATATTTTTGCGTATATAAATTTCCATGGGGGACCACACCACGGTTCGTGCGCGGTACGAGGGTGTATTTTCCGTAATTATTTTCGGACTTCGGATTTAGAAGACTGTATACAAATTTTTGTACGCGAATCTAAAGTATAGTTTGCGGGGTACGCCGCTCAAGAGGACACTCCGAAGAAATTGCTGCTTGGTTTGCTGCATCACGTAAGGGAATTTCGATATCTGAAAAAAAATGGCGGGCCTGCGAATTTTATTTCCGATTTTCATGGAAAATTTTCATCGTTCATAAAAAAAAATCGAAGGGGGTCCTTTATAAAAAAAAAATCCCTACGTGGTGCCATAGAGACTGGATTTTCGAACAGTTCAAGACTTGGCGCATGCAAATCGTATGATTAGTTTTTTTCATATGTTGTCAACCAGGTTGAAAAACGTAGTTTCGAGAAAAACGCGTTCAAAGCCGCACATCTGCCGCTCGGCGCGGTCGTGCGCTTCGAACGGTTTCACATAAAATGCTGCTTCTTCGCCAATTTACAAATTTCTTTTAAACATTTAGTGAGAGCATTCTTAATAAAGTTGTGTCTCAGAAAAAAAAATGACAACAGATTTTTTTTACCGTGGTGTGGTGCCTTAACGGAAAGATTTCTTCACCATTTTTTAGACTTAACGAATGCTTTACGAGTATTACTACTTTTGCACAATCTTCTAAACGGGTTGCGGCGAATTTTGGCAGACGACGTGACACGTGGCGTCGGCGGGATTAATCTGGAAAAAAGCCAACGAAAATGTTTCTTTCATTAACACTCATACGCAGAATATGAACCAAGAAAAAGTGAGAAACGTTAAGAATCGATTCAATGGTACACTTTGAAACAAAAAGATTGAATTTTTCGAAAAAAAATGACGATATTTGGCTATACATTTTTTTTCAGGAATATTTCGGGTCATGTTTTAGACGAAAAGGTTACAAAGATTAATACCAAATTTCATCAGAATCGATCGATTAGTCTTTTAGCTATATGTCACGCCAGTTTTGAAAATGGAGTTTGGAAGACCGTGCCATACCTCCGCCATTTTTAGACATAAATTAAAAAAATACCATGTAACAGACGAAAGTAGTAACAAAACATAACCGAAGTCTCAAAAACGGTGAAGAAATCGGTCCTTTGAAAAAAATAATGAAAATCAGCCATTTTTTCTTCGCCTAAAGGGACCTCCCCCGTTAAGGGCCAAGGCCACTCTAGCGGGGGAAAAAAGGGTCCGAAAAGGACCCCTTATTGTACATATCATAAACTGTATAAACTATATTTTTCAAAGTAATATAAAACAAAATAGCGGCTGCACAGCTTTTCTTCGACGAAGCCTTTTTTATAGGCGCGGCCGGACCAAGGGCACCTGCAATTTTTAATGTACAGTGAATGAAATTTTTTTTCTCGATTACACATGTGTATAGTTACAGAAGTACGTAGGATTTTTTTGATATATCGATTTTTGCAAAAACAGCCCTTTTTTAAAATAAAAATTCAAGATTCTCAAAAAAACATCGTCCGAAAATTGTTTATATAATAAAACTATGTAATATATCGAGAAAATCCTACGTACTTCTAGGCAGAATGTAATCGTGAATATACAGTTAAAATTTCAAGTCAATCGGTTAAGATTTGTTCGAGTTATGAGTCCGGCCGACTTGATAAATGTAGTTTCGAGAAAAACGCGTTTAATGTTTACGGTACGGACAGCATCGGACTGAGAGAGGCTGCGCCAAAATACAAAATAGAAGTATTCAGACATTTTTCCCACTTCAATCCTTTGAGTATGTCATTTTTAAGATATCAATGCATCTTTTAAGGGGCCGATTTTTTTTTTGAGCATTTTATAAAAGATATGAATATAAAAGTTGTTGGGCTTGATAAATAAAATCTTGAAATACATTTTAAAAAAATTAATTCATTTTTATTAATTTTTAAGTACAAAAACTATAGTTTAACGTAACGCCTCAAAAATAGGTGGGCTAAGTGCTCCATCACAACTCGGCAACGGCTTGTCTGAAACAAAAAAATCCAAGTCCATTAGATTCAGTATGACACCAGCTACAAAATGACCCTCGGATATAAAGTTTTATCAAAAAATAAAAAAAATGGCAGATGTAAAACGAAAAAAGTAAAAAAAAACGCGTTTTTTCGCAGTCTTTCGCAAAAAAAGAAGAGTAAAAATCAAATTTTTTAAACCATCGAGGGTCATCTTGTTGCGAATCAAGTTTACAATGTGTGGATCAAATTTCAAGAGAATCGATTTATTACTTTCATCGATACGATGGAGCTAGATTTTGAAAACGTTGTTTCGAGAAAACCGCGTTTCTAATGAACGTTCAGGTAAAAAAAAAAATACTCAGAGAGCTCGGATTTTCATAAAATGTTGACACAATATTTCTGAATGTACGTACTTTCGAAAACAGTAAAAAAAATCGATTCTTGAAATTTTGAAAGTCGCCTAGCCTCTTAAGAAGAAAAAATCGATTTTATGAAATTTCTACAGTGGCCTTACCCCTTACGTGTACATTCAATTTGCATGTCTCCGATTTCTCGTTTGACAGAAGATCACTCCATATGAAAATTCTAACCTACGCCGCGTTTCTCTCCCACACAGGAAGAATCCTGAACCGATTTTCGAAGGACGTCGGGGCGATGGACGAGTTGCTGCCGAAAGCGATGCTGGAGGCTATCCAAATATTCCTCGTCATGATAGGAATAATGGTGATGGTGGCTATCGCGAATCACTGGATGATCATACCCATGATCATAATCGGAATTGTATTCTACCTCGTCAGGATTTACTACCTCAATACGGCGCAGGACATCAAGCGCCTAGAGGGCGTCGGTGAGTGTTCCGAGAGCTGGGAAATAATTTTTGCCGCTTTCTCAAGTTCTTTCCTCTTCTCGGCGAATAATTATCCGCCGGTTGTTTTGCATCTTTGGAGATTATTCTTTCTTCGGATTTTCTTCGGGTTTCTTTGGTGCCTGGAGAATATAAAATGGCGATAAAAATGGGCCCGTTTGCGATTGCAGCGAAGAGCCCGGTATTTTCACACGTGAGCGCGACTCTGAACGGGCTGACGACGATAAGAAGCAGCGGCAAGGATATCCAGGCAATGTTGCGCAAGGAATTCGACCGTTGTCAGGACACTCACACCGGAGCGTGGTATTTGTACCTCGCGACGTCCTCGTCCTTCGGTTTGGCCCTCGATCTTGTTTCCTGCCTGTTCGTCGCGTGCGTGTGCTTCTCGTTTCTTCTCATCGACCCAGGTTCGTACTCACTGAAAGAGAAAGAGTGTTTTACGCCACAGTAACGGGTATAAAATCATGTGCGAATTTAACCATTTTTTTCGTATGAAAAAGTTATTCACTCATCAAATTAATTACACATCTATTTAGTATGAATATCAAGCTGTTAGAATTTTTTTTTTTCGATGTACAAAATGACCGACTACTAATATTTTCTTGTGTTATCTTTTTTTAGGCGCTCTGCGGCGTGACATTTAGCGTCCAATTTTTTTTACCTAGAACAAAAAACAAAAATTGTCGTCAATCTACATTAGAATACCTAGAGACGTACGTACGGAATTTAAACATATTGTTTTATTCAAAAGTTGTAGGTATATGATATTTGAGTGAATTTTCAGTGAAAAATTTCGTATAAAACTGCTCACAAAATTAAATGTTTTCGATTAATCCGAAATTCCGTACGTACTTCTCTGCGAAATGCAATTAGGAACATAACTTCTTGCTATAAATCGAATAGTAACTTATTCTCATGATGATAACACAGCGTTTTAGGGGAAAAAAATCGACTTTTTGAAAATTCTACCTGTGGCCTTGCCCCTAAAGGGGAGGTACCTGAGTAAACGGCAAGAAAAACAAGCAAACTTCGGGAATTTTTATCTCAAAAACTTATTTTTCGATTGGATCCGGGTTTTTTTAAATTGGAAAATATGTACATTGAGGTATGTTTAGGAATTTTTAAAAATAAATTCGTTGATTGGAAGCGATTCAAACGCGATTATCTCGAAACATAGTTATCAAAGTCGGTGCCAGATGTATCTCAAAAACGGCTTGTCCGATTTTGTCCAAATTTGGATACAATATTCTTCTATAGTTTTTCTCGTTCGCCACGTAGGATTTTTTTTTAATTTTCATTTTTGACGGAATTTCCATCGTTTTAATTTAACATTCGTTTTTCGTTCGCAATTTCCGACGGTTTTGGATTGCATACACATTGCATAAAAAAACAATGGTTCAATTAAATGAAAAACCCCTACGTGGCGAACGAGAGTTTTTCATTTCATTTTGGATATTATGAAATATTTAATGCATACAGTATACTCAGATTTACAGTGTACATTGTAAGCAAATAAAGATTTATTTGAATCGAATCTTTATTTACTTAATTTGAATATATTTAATATTTAAAATGAATAGCTGAAACAAATTAAAAAATATCTTGGAAACGAATAAGATCGTAATAGGCCGTGAGACAAGGAAAAAACCTATTTAATTAAAATAGATCCTATTTAAATTAAATATATTGGTTTTCGGCAGTATATAGCAATAGTCGCAAAGAAAATTCGCGAAAACTCCTTATAGGCGTGCCCGTTAGAAAAAACCTTAAAATAAAAGAAACCCTCTAGTCAACGAATGAGAGTGAAGAGCGACCTAAAATAACGTCCAAACTCCGTTACCGTCGACAGGTTCGACTTCCGGCGGATACGTCGGTCTGGCGATCTCGCAGTCGCTGATTCTCACGGGAATGCTCCAGTACGGTATAAGACAGAGCGCCGAGGTCCAGTCGCAGATGACGGCCGTCGAGCGGATCCTTCAGTACACGGATTTGCCGAAGGAGGGCCCGATGACGTCGCGCAATCCTCCGCCGCCCACGTGGCCCCACAGCGGACGCCTGGAGATGAAAAACGTTTCCATGCGTTACAACGCTCACGATCCGCCCGTACTCAAGGTACTCGTTTTCTGAAAAACTTAAGGACCCACATCTACCCAGAGGCCCGAAAAAAAAACGGCCAAATTCCGAATCTTATGCTGGGAAACGGTTGGTGAAAAAGAAGCGCATTTTTGTTAACACAAAGGTACTTTGAGAGACTAAAAAAAATCACCAAAAAATACGGAAAAACAACAAAAACCTGGCCACCGGCAGATGATGACTTTTTTGGCGACGTTTGGCGGTGGACAGTCTCCGGCTTAAACGATCCATCCGAAATCTGAAAACCAAACGGGTTACTCAAGTTAACAATAAATACGAGTCGTTGACGATCGTCAATTTTTTTAATCATTTTTTTTAACAACGTGGCGACGAATTGTAACTCGAGCATACAAAATCTATGAAAAAAGTCGTCAGTTGTACGCAACTATTAAAAAATAAAGATGGGTTAAAAAAATGGGATCGTCAACTACCTTTAAATATTTCTCGTAGTATTTCCTGTAAATTCGGAAACAATCCATCGAGTGGTTCGCGAAATATCATGTCCACCGACTTTGAAAACGGTGTTTCGCGAAAAACGCGTTTAAGGGGGAATATACCTTTGTGAGGGAAAAATCAGGGGTCATTTTTGACAATTTATTCAAGAAAAACAAAATAATATTTTTAAATTCGGTTTTTTATACATGGTAGTAAAAATCTTAAAGTAAAAGATTTTTTTTAAAATTATTTTGAAATAAAATGACGGCGCTGTAGTCGATGAAAGAAAACTCTTTTTTTCATAGTACTCTACGGGCGTATTCGCACAGGTCATAATTTTCAAACTAGAACAAAAATCGGAAAATATTTTGGAAGCTGATAAACAAAACTAGTCCGGTACGTAGGGGTGTTTCGAAATATTGATTTTAAAAAAATGACGTTAATATGAATTTTCTTTTCGTAAAAAAATCGGTCGAATATCGATCATGAAATTTTTAAATTTCAACTTATCGAAAAAATCCTACGTACTGGACTAGAAAATGTTGTCAAGAAGCTACAGTTAAAATTTCAATTCGTACAAAGTACGATTGTTTCGTCGTACTTTCTCGTCGATTCAACGAAGTTGGCTGCACATCATTAGCGTTATCCAGAATACACCACGTGGAGGTATTCTGCATTGGTATTATTTGGCCCTGAAAAGGGCTGCTTGTTTGAGTTTGTTTGTTTGTTTGGGTTTAAGGGGCTATGCCAGTGTGAACGCTGAAAATTCGGGTGATTTTCGGGAATTTTTTGGAAGAAAAGTACTTAATTAAATGTTTCGGAAAATTAAGAATATATTTGGCTATATTTGACCTATATTACATAATTTTTTTCATAGAAAAATATTGAGATCCAAGCGACTTATGCGCGCCTTCGGAGGCACCAAAAAAAAACTTCCTCCACTGCTGACATGATTCCGGCCGATTGAGTAGCTGAAACCGAAAAAGGAAAAAATGTCGTTAAACTGGAAGGTATTTCCTGTACAATGACGTAGGATTTTCGAAAAATATCAAAATCTAACAAAATGGCGTTGTTATGAAAAAAAAAGTCTGTTTTCTTGCCTATAAAATGGTCGTTTTTTTCAATGCCAAATCGTCAATTTTCATTTAATCAAAACTATCATACGTCATTGTAGAGTAAATATATTCAAGAGTACTCAGTTAAAACTTCAAGTCAATCGGATATTTTCTCTTTGAGTTACGTCAGCAAATTTTTTAAATCTCATTTCCAGAAAAACGATTTTAAAGATTTAACTATCGATTTTTGCAAGATAAAATGATATTGATATAAATTATATAAATGATAATGATATTTTTGAAAGTATAAACTGTCGAAAAAGGCAAAAAGAATCGATTTTTTAAAAGTGTTACACTGGTATAGCCCCTTAATACATACAGTAGAACCAACTAAAACGTAGCTTTCTATTTATTTTCACGATTTACTTGTTACTGAAATATTCTGTTCTTGTTTTTTTTCTCGACATAGCGCATTTCGAAGAAAGCTACATTAACGTAAACCAGTTAAATCGCTTAATAACGAATAATTCGTGAAATGTCCTGTATCTTCTAAAGGGAGCAAAAATTGCGATTTACTTATTCCTAAAAAAGTGTTTCTTTTAAGCCATATATGAATAATCCACGGTCAAATTAAGGCGCCAGAGATATCGTAATCGTGCCCGATTTTGTATTGCAATTCGTCATTCCTTGGCCTTCCGAAATGATTTTTTTCGAAGAAAACATTTCACCTATGTGGAATCGAACCTAGAACCTACCTACTTACAGCTACGCACGCTGCCCCTATGTAACCGAGTGCTTGTAACATTTTGGTCGCAGATATGGCATAAGAGACCAAATGAATTCCTATAATTATTTGTTGTATCACATAAACTATATCAATTAGTTAATATCATTGTGATAATGAGAGAGTTTTATCCAATAACATGCTATAGATTTTTCAAACATAACCTATATATATAATTCCTCTCTCTCCACCCTCTCTACTCCCACTCCCCGTCGATATGTGTGTTGCAATAAAGACAGACCATTAGTTCAATCAAATAGAAAAATGGTTGACTACGAAAATTCTATTTAATTTAAATTCAAAGAAATCAAATATATACATTTAGTGGATTCATCTAAATTGTTTTTTGAACAGATAAAACCGAATCACAGATTTATTAGGATTAAATAAAATATTTAGTTATTGGACGATACTAAGTAGATTTTTATTTGAATAAATAAATATATTTAAAATAAATAATTCCAATAATGGAATGCAATAGGAACAATTTGATTTCACGAAAAATCAAGTTAATTCAAATTTAAAAAAATCAAATAGACGCGGTTAGTTAATATCAATAGAATTTTTCTGTAAGTGTAGATAGATGTAGCCCGTTAAATATCATTATTCATTACCAAAATGCGACGCTCGTGATTGTCTTGCCGCAGAATTTGAACGTGATGATAGAGCCAGCCTGGAAGATCGGCGTAGTCGGTAGAACTGGAGCCGGAAAGTCATCCCTCATATCGGCAATCTTCAGGCTGACGGGTGACGGTCTCGAGGGCGAGATAAAGATCGACGAGTGTGACACGAGTAGCATTGGCCTCCAGGAATTGCGTTCCTGCATATCCATCATACCCCAAGAGCCCGTGCTCTTCTCCGAGAGCCTCCGTTACAATCTCGATCCTTTCGGCAAATATCCGGACTCGGATCTTTGGGACGCGCTGCGCGAGGTCGAGCTCGCCGACGTCGCGCTGGATCACAAGGTCACCGAGGGCGGTACGAACTTCAGCGTTGGCCAGAGGCAGCTCATTTGTCTTGCGCGTGCCATACTGCGGAACAATCGGATACTCGTCCTCGACGAGGCAACCGCCAATATCGATGCTCGGTGAGACGAAAAAAAAATCATTATTAAATTATTTTCCGTACAACGAGCGACGTTTTTTTTCCACAGATTTGTCATTTCGTCGGGAGTTCTACTCTTGCAATTCTTGCGTAAAAAAAAGATCTGAAATAAATTTGAACCCTTTCTGATTCAAAATTTGTAAAATTAAGTTTTTAATTAAAAAAATTAAATTAAATCTTTAATAAAAAATTGAAAAGTTATCTAAATCTTCTAGTCACGAATTAGAAAATAAACCATTCCTTTCCGCAATACCGTTTTCGTTAAATTTTACAATTATAGTTTGTTTGGGGTATTAAGAGGTGAGATGCAGTCAGAGGCGTGAAAAAACGATCATTTTCAATAATTTTTTTTATAGTAATTAAGTTTGTTTTACAAGAGTGGTTACACAGACTTTTCATGTTATATTTCACAAATTTTGTACAAATTTTCAAGGAAAAATATTGATTATTTATAAAAATATCGCCATCTTTGTCGGACCCCCTTCGGCATGTACTGCTTTGCGGTGACCATCATAAAATTTTACTGGATCATCTGAAATAAAAAAAACGAAAAAACATTAGTTTAATAATAAATCTGGTTCTTGATCGAAGCTTTTTTTTACATTAACAAAATGCTGGCTTCCGACAGATAACTTCCGATTTTCGACCAAAAAATCGCTCGTTTATTGTTTTAGAAAAATAGAAATTTTCAACAAAAATGAAAATCCTTCGATTAAGAACTAGGTTTTAATGCTATCAATGAGCACACCAAATTTCATCAAAATCCTTCGAGTGGTTTTTGAATTATAGTGGTCACCGACTTGAAAAACATAGTTTCGAGAAAAACGCGTTTAAAGTTTTTCGATGTGGATACGGTATTATATGTTCGTAAAATTTTGAGCTCGATGGATAAAGTTAAACTTTTTTTTATGTATTTTGATCCGCTGAATCCGAATATCACAATTTTTGCCGAAAAGTCGAGCATTCAATTGTTTATAGCCAATTGTTAAAACAATTTGTCGAAAAATTGAAGTTTTTCGGGATAAATAATTTTTTTTTAAACACTTTGGGCAAGTTTAAAACCAAAGGATTCTTCATAAAATTTTGCTAAAGTTCATAGTTTTTGAGTAATGGATTTTTGAAAATTTGTGAAAGAGTTTTTCAATTTTACACTTGATTTATGTATAGAAATACTAATTAAAAAATTACTTACATCGAATCATCAATTCCTGGCCCATACAATAGGGCTTCTGGCGATGTGGAAGCTTCCAAAACATGAATTTGTTGTTGTCTTCGAAGCATTCTGCCTTCCCGGGTATTATCGTTTGCGCGTTTGTCAGCCACGTCTATGCGTTGAGAACCTGCCATGGGGACCCGACGCCCTTTCACTAATTGTGGGATATTCCGGGAACTATTCATCGGACTTGAAATTGTCAGGGAATATTTTCAAATCGTCATACTTCAAGAAAATGCAAAAAAAAATAGATTTTTTGAAAATTCTGACTGCATCTCACCCCTTAACAAAAAAAAACCTGCCCCACTTCGTATTGTTATCCTTCTGTTTATTTTTTGTTACTTTGTTCACTTTTTTTTACTCTTGCAATCCTTTCGGAAAAAAAACTTAATTAAATTAAAAACCTTTCCCACTAAAAAATTGCAAAATTAAATTTTAATTAAAAAAAATTGAAAAATTTAATCTTACCTAAAAAATTGTAAAGATAAAAACTTAATGACAAATTGAAAAATTAACTAAACTTTCTAGTCAAGAATTCAAAATCAAACTATTCCTTTTTAAAATTCCGTTTTCGTTGAACTTTACAACTATAGTTCGTTTTGGTTATGAACTCGAAAAAAAACATGCCCCACATCGTATTGTTATTCTTCTGTTTGTTTTTTTGCGCACAGAACCGATGAGTTGATACAGAGAACGATAAGATCGAAATTCGCAAATTGCACGGTGATTACGATAGCTCATCGTTTGAACACGATCATCGACAGCGACCGGGTGCTCGTGATGGGAGACGGACAAATTATTGTACGTAGAAAAGTTGACCGATCGATCGATCAAACGATCAACGTTATTATTATATTAATATAATATCATTATATCAACGCTGCTCTCGAAAAGTAGCATGTTTCAGAATTCTTACGAAAACAAGCACGTTTGATATCACCGCGAAAACTAGCATGTTCCGGCTTCCGACACGAAAACTAGCAAGTTTCGGTTTTCGCCACGAAAACTGGCACCTTTCGATACATAACGCGAAAACAAGCACGTTTCGGCTTTCACCACGAGAAGAAGCAGATTTCGATATTCACCGCGAAAATTAACATGTTTCAGTAACACTGGAATTGTTTCCGACTTTTCTTCCATGCTTTTTTACGCCTTGCCTCGATTTTTTTACAAAAATTCCTTTAACCGCAATCGAAAATTTACGGTTTTTAGACCTCACAAGAAATGTTAATTGGACTTCAATTAAAATTGCAAGTATTCGGGAAATATCCATTCAACCTTACGTCGATACAATCCACGTTAAATATGATTTTGACCAAGAAGGACGAGAGATGAAAATCTTTTAAAAAACCAAAAACATGGATGACGTTCGAATGTTCCAATTAAAACAGACGTCAGATAAAAAATTGCCTCTTGCACCAAGAAAAAAAAAGATTTACAGGCCATGCTTGACAGAGGTTTAATTCCAATCGAACATCAGCAAGATTTTTCAAACATATTCGACGATAACCATCTGTAAGATTACAGTAAATTTGTTGAATGATATTTTCAATAACGTTATTTTTTTTATAGAAAATCACAATAAATGTTTCATTATATTTACAATTTCGATATTATTTTTTATGAAAATTACTACTATCGATTTTAATTGATAATTATTATCAAAATGTTAATAAAAGCAACAAGTATAAAATCAAAATGTCATTACGCAAAAAACTGTCATATTTAAAAAAAATACTGATGGTTTATTGGTCTAGATTTTTACCTGAGCACGAAAGACTTTAAATTCTCACCAAAACTCTTTTTGGTTAGATTGTACGAGCGATGAGATCCTTAAGGTTTTAAACTTACTCCTGATACACTAGTTTTTACAGTGAAAATCAAACAAGCTAGTTTGATTTTCATGCTGGTTTTCGACGGTTTTCGACATGCTGGTTTTCGCGGTGAATATGGAAACGTGCTAGTTTCCATGGCGAAAGCATAATCATGCTACTTTTCGTCAGAACTTGGAATTGTGCTACTTTTCGTAAGCAGCGTCGATATTGAGTATTATATCATAATAAAAATCAATATCTTTTATTATTATGATTTTATTACTATAACATAATTATATTGGGCATCATATAATTATAATTATAATCAATATAATGCAAACTATAATTATTATTGTTAGCTTGAATTTATTATTATTGTGCATTATTATTTTTCTTTATTTATTATTTTCTTATTTATAATTATAATAGTAATTCTTATTATTTATTATTTAGATCATTCCCCACGCATACCCTTGCGCGTTTTCCCAACCTTCCGTCCGTTTTTCAGTTTCCTTTTTACATTATATCCTTTACAACGGTCAGTTTGTTTTTTGCCTCTCTTCACTTTCCATGGGTCCACTTATTCTTGCTATTTTCTATTTCTTATTATCAGTAGTCTTCTCGCCCTCTCTCCTCGACCCTCTTACTTGCTAGCTTCTCAAACTGTCTCACTACCTCACCCATTTCTTCAACTATACCGTCCCTTTCGACGCTCTGATCCATCCCGTTGCTATTCCGCCCTCCTGTTGTTCCGCCCATCGTTGAAATTTCTTTGTCGCTTCGTTCTCAATTTGTCACTTTGCCTCCTCACATTCCCATATGTGCGCCAGTGTTTCCTTTTCTCTAATGCACACTCTGCATCTCGTATTCCTGAAAGCCTTCTCCTCCTTCCCTACATTCCCACACCTCATCCTTGCCCATTAGGGTGGTTCAACCGGAAAATGTTACTACGTTATGAAAAAGTAATTCATACAAAATTTGAGAGGTCTAAAAAATTTTTTAGGTAGTGCTCAAACGACTTTTAACTTTTTCTCGATTTTTCGTCAAATTTTTTCCCCCGCCAATAGACATAATAATATAATTCAAATAATTTATCCAACTTATGTTGAAAGAGATTTTCGTTAAACGATTGAGTTCGATTTTTCCGTAAATAATTTTTTTTCAATGCTGCCCACTTCAATCGTAATTTTTGTAAAAATTGTGTATTGTTACAGAAAAAATTAAATCAAGACTTACATTGGATCACGCACTAACATTTTCTGCATCGAGATAAAACAAAATTAATACTCCGATAATCATGAAAAAAAAAAAACATGTAAAAGGCGTTTGAGCACTAACTAAAAAATTGTTTATAACCCTCAAATTTTGCACAACTTCCTTTTTCTTAACATACTTCAATTTTCCGTTGAGAAAAAAAATCGACTTGTTTAACCACTCTATTGTCTATGTTTCTCTGATTTCTCCCCCTATGCAGAGCCCTGATCTCTCAATTATCTCCCAGTTCCTCTGTAATTCCTGGTCCGTCATGTTTTGCACTGTCCTTCCTGCCTTCATCGCCCATTTCTCTTTGTCACACCTCCTTGTCTCCTATATGTCCCTCTCCTGCACTGGTTCATGGCTTCTTCCACTTCTCTTCCCCATTTGGTCGCGTTCCCGTTTTGCATCCCTCTCGCCTCATCCCTCAGACATTTCCTGGACCAACGCTCCTCTTCCATACCCATGATCTTTTCTACGTAATCCGCTGCTCGTTTTTTTCATCACAATCCCTATTCCCCTGCAGCCGCCTTCCATTCCCCTAATAATTCTCATTATTATTATTGCTCCTATTTATTTATATACATAAGTTATTTATAATCGTAACTATTATTGTCATTGTTTTTTATTCTTCTTAATTCTCCAGACGATTCAACGAATCATTCGTTTAAATTTATTTCGTGATACTTTGAAGTCTTTTGATTTATTTTGTTTTTTTTTTCCGTGTATTTCTTCGACAGGAATACGGATCCCCGTACGAGTTGCTCTTCGTCAAGGAGAACGGCCACTTTGCCCAGATGATACGTCAGACCGGTGGAGCGATGTCGAAGAATCTGACGAATTTCGTGGGAAATTCGCGCAGCCGAAGCAACTCCCTGAGTCGAACATCCGCCCTGTAAATCCAAGCTGCGACTTTTCCCGCAACGGATCTTCATTGTCACTGGGAGTGCCGCGAACTCGAGAATCTTTCCGAAAGTACAAAAAGCGCTCCGGCCAATTTTCGGCGACTGTCCACGAGGGTGAAAAAGGAAAACAACGAAAGAGGAAAGAAAGAGCCGTGTCTCGGCGGATTTGTTCACGCGTACACAGGAATCGAATTAGAAATATGACCTTGTACAAAATGTATTTATTGTACTATCTATATAATTAAGTCCGTAACTTACACACGAAATTTGCCTTTATAATTGTACCGAAGAAAGGGGGCGCGAGAGAATCTTCGAAGCTTCGTATCGCCAGTCGGGCGAGCCTCGACGTTTCCTCGGGCCTCGTGCAGTTTTTACAATTGACCAATTTGGATCATAAAAACGTGTGATCGTCGACCGGACTGAGCGATCTTTCCATGCTCGACGATTGTTGAGTTACAAATACACTTGGTGGCTTCGTCGAGGGCGTGTTTGCCTGGTGACAGAAAAAAGCGAACGGATTCGCGTATTAGGTACGTTTGTGTTTATGTGCCTGTGTGTGTGTGTGCGTGTGCGTGCGCGCGACGCTTTCAGCGGCTCGGGGACGGTCGAGGCAAAAATGTGAAAATTAAAACTCTCGTCACCTCCGAGCGCCTGAGAGAATTTCATTCCCGAAAGCAAACAAATTGTTGAGAAAGGAAGCAAACGAGACTGGAGATAAGGTAAAAACACCTTGCCAGCTAGAGAAAAGAAATTTCTAAAAGTAAAAGAAAAAAAAGAACTTTACGAAGTCGACGGAAGCAAAAAGGCTTGAATAGTAGAAAAAGATTAGAAAAACGAGGAACCGCACAAAGGAAAACTATTTCAAGTAAAAATACGTCACGAGGAACGTAAAAAGTTCTTGAGGTGAGAGAAAGAAAAAGAAGCGCGGATGAGAAAGATATTAGAAAGGAATTTTGAAAATTTCAAAACGTAAGAAAATCGTGGAAATTTACCAAAAAAAATTGACAGCAGAGAAATATGATAGATAGAAGGTGAAAAAAGTGTAGAAAACGATTTTTGAAAAGACACTGACGGAATTCTGGAGGCATTAACTGAATTCTTCGAATGTCACTTTTGAAGGGAATAAAATTGCTGACATCTTCGAGTAAATTGTTTTTCTCTCGTTGCTCTCCCACACCATTGCCCCCTCCCTAGTAATTCAAGAATATTAATTACGTCTCCCAATAGGGAACCTTATGCAAAGCTCAGCGCAGGTGGCGCCACGTACACGCGCGGTACATTTTCACGGTGTCTGTCTTGTGCTAAAATGATATGAATGGACATGATGGACAATAATTACGGATATTTGACTATACCGGCATTGAAAAATCGGCTTCTACTATTTTCCTTTTCTGTTCATTCTTTAAGGCCTTACGCCACAGTAACGGGTATAAAATCGTGTGCGAATTTAACAATTTTTTTTATCGTATGAAAGTGATTCACTCATAAAATGAATTACACATCTATTAAGTATGAATATCAAGCTGTTAAAAAAAATATATTTTTTTTTCGATGTACAAAATGGCCGACTACTAATATTTTCTTTTATCTTTTTTTTAGGCGTTCCGCGGCGTGACATTTATTTAGCATCCACATTTTTTTACTTAGAACAAAAAACAAAAATTCTCGTCAACCTACATTGAAATACCTAGAAAAGTACGTACGGAATTTAAAAAATATTGTTTTATTAAAAAATTGTCGGTATTTGAACTTAAGTTCAAATACCTACAACTAACTTAACTTAATAAAATGAAAAGTTTTCGATTAATCAGAAATTCCGTACGTACTTCTCTGCGAAATGCAATTAAGAACACAACTCTTAAATTTGAAGTAAATAGAGTGAAAATTGTTGAAGTTATTTGTCACGCCAATTGGAAAACAGCTGTTTCGAGAAGTTTCGAGTAGCCGGCCATTTTGTGCATCGAAAAAAATATATATATATTTTTTTAACAGCATGATATTCATACTAAATAGATGTGTAATTAATTTTACGAGTGCATCACTTTTTCATACAAAAAAAATTGTTAAATTTGTACATGATTTTATACCCGTTACTGTGGCCTAAGGCCTTAAAGTTTCTTTTTTGCTCCAAACAAACGAGGAAGGTATCACCCCTTTTTTCAATATTTTCCGGCTCAGTTACATTCCCGTAAAGAATGAAAATGAGCTAGGTAAGTATTATGTAATAAAATAGTACCAGAAGGTTAAAAAAATGCATATATTTCGAATAGAAATTTTTAGGTTATGATGATTAACTACTTTACGATGTACTTTTAGGAGTAAATAGCGTCGAAAATATTATGTTTGTACACTGAGCTGTAACAAATCCTTAATTTCTATAGTCTGCAGATCTAAAATGATCAGTATATAGCCTTGAATGTTTTGTGGCCGTAAAATGCTTGCGACGTATAGCAATTTCCCATTGCTTGCGAAGTTTTTCGTTTTTAGGAAATAAATGAACGCCTTCGTGTCCGCATTCAATTGCACAAATTCTTCACGATTTATTCACGACAAACGGATTATTTAAAGAAAATTCAATAGTGGTCGTAGAAACACGGGCAAAACCATAGAGAATCTCACTAAACGTCATGTTCTGTTTACGTTATAATACAATGTCCCCTCTAGCGGGAGAAATTGGCAAAATTGACCATTTTACGAAAATGGTAAATTCGAAATTTCCAGACGATAAAATCAATATATGAAAGTGAAACAAAAATGATTTTTGAAAACATGCTTTCGAACTTATTTGAAAAACATTTTCAAAAATGTATACAATAATGATCTTATACTTTTGTCCGCCTGTCTCGCGTGCGACCGACAGTGACGAGTTAATTGACTCCCCTCGATCCCCTGCACTTGCAACCTCGCACGTTCAAGGAAAGAAATACCATGAGAATTCTCAAAAATGTTAAATTTTGTTTTTGTTTTCATAAAATATTAGTATAGCATCTTGAGAGTATGATAGGAAAGCTCTAAAAAAACTCTTATAGCCCTGAATCGCAGTGTAGCTGGTAATGTACTGAAATTGAATTTTCATTTATCGAAACTCAAAACGTCTTTTTCCTCAAAGCGGTATTTTTTCAATAGGCGTAAGCATTGAGTAAAAAAAAGCGATCGATCCTATGCAAATATTGCACACATTTCAATAATATTACTTCGTCTTCGTACAAATTGTCAAAAAACATTTTTTTAAAGTATTTATTGCCATTTCTTTAATTTTCCTTTTTTCTTTACTTTTTTGATTACCCATAGATTTGAACAACAAAAAAATTCACTGTTTTGTTTCTCATCGATGCAATTTTTAATTATTAGTCAATTTTTTTTGCCGAAATACTCAAAAATATTATGTAAAATTCGAACTATTTTTTAAAGGCGTGCTATTTCTTTAATTTCCCATTATTATTTACTTTTTTGCTTACACCTAAATGTTAACAACAAAAATTTCACTGTTTTGTTTCTCATCGATGCAACAGAAGCTAGAGCTTACGCCCTTTTACAACTTAGCGCCATAACTCCGGAATTTTCAGTTATTAGTAAAAAAAAAATACGTCGTAATAGTTCAAATTGATAATAAACCCGCGAAGTTTCAAAATTGTAAAACAAACCGTACTTTAAAATAATCAAGATTGACTTATCTCCAGCTGTTTAAAGGTATTCCCCCTTAAGGTAGAACGAGCGCGCGCTCTTGATTTCTACAGATTTTGTTCAAATTTTAACTAGACATTGGTCATATCATTGTGCACGTTTGAGTGAAAATTCAGCAGTCGACTATTTAGATTGGGGGGTAATGTGTTTTAAAGTTGCGACCTTTACCACTTGCCACTTTTAAACCCATTATCTTCCAATCTAAATAGTCGACGGTTCTGAAATTTCACACAAACGTGCATCAGGGTGTCTAATTTTGACCAGAACTGAAATTGCATGACATTTAAGGACATTTAAGGCAAGGAATGGGGATTGTTTTTCATGACTCTTAGTATGACTTTCTGGCATAGAAGTATACTTAATGATTCTACAGTGCGACCGATTTTCTAGATTTTTATATTTTTATTTTGCTGTTTCAAACAGATGTGTGTTGTATGCCGATAAAAAGGATACGGAATAAACGAAAAGTCACCAGACTGTACAATTCCATATGTAGTAAAAAATGGGAGACAAACATAATTTCAAGATTGCTATAATGAAATATATTTTGGGAACATCTAGAAAAATATTACATACATTTAGGAACTTTGAGTAATATCATCTGGTCGCTTTACACGAATAACAAAGAAAAACTAACATGTTGAGATAACGCATCATTTTCTTTTACTTTCTTCTATTTTATTTTCTATCGATTCGATATTCGCGTCTCTATTGACAAGTACCGCAAAGTTAATTCATATTGAATATAGACTCAACGATAATTTAGTAGGATATAGTAATTCAGGTAGACTGGTCATTTTTCATGACATTTCATGACTATTTCAGGGTCGAGTGTAATTTCATGACATTCAAGATTTTTCATGACCTTGCAGGTCGGTAGACACCCTGGTGCATAAGGGGGCATCCATTAATTACGTGAGGTGATTTTGGCGATTTTTCGACCCCCCCTCTCCCCCTGGTGAGATGTCGTGAGATTTTGCTCGACCCCCTCCCCCCCCCCCTAATCTCACGTGAGATTTTTCAAAATGCATACGTTCACGGAAAATAAATTGTAGTAGAAGTAACTGCGGTTGTAGTACCATTTACTCCACCATGTAAAGTAGTAGGGAGACTCTCCCTACGTGATAAAAATTATGTGATTACTAAAATTACTAAAATTACTAAAATTACGTGAGATTTGCCGAAGCCCCCCTCTCCCCCACGTGAGATTGGGTGAGATTTCGCTCGACCCCCTCCCCCCCCTAAACGCCTCACGTAATTAATGGACGCCCCCTAATGATATGAACAATGTCTGGTTAAAATTTGAACAAAATGTATAGAAATCAAGAGCACGCGCTCGTTCTACCTTAAGGGGCCAGTCCACTTTGAAAATTTAAAAAAATCGATTTTTTTTACTGTTGTCGAAAGTACATACATTCATAAATATTGTGTCAAAATTTTATGAAAATCCGAGCTGTCTAAGTATTTTTTTTTCCTGAACGTCCGGACCTCATTTCGTCTACCTGAGCGTATAGCACGCTCGGCCGACCATAGTATAAACTTCAAACGCGTTTTCTCGAAATTTCAAAATCTAGCTCCATTGTATCTCTAAAGGTAATACACCGATTCTCTTGAAATTTGAACCACATATTGTGAACATGATTCGCAACGAGATGACCCTCGATGGTTTCAAAAATTTTATTTTTACTCTTTACGCGTTTTACTAAACGCGAAAAAAAACGCGTTTTTTTAAAAACTTTTTTCGTTTTTCATCTGCCATTTTTTTATTTTTTGATAAAACTTTATATCCAAGGGTCATTTTGTAGCTGGTGTCATGAATATAATGGACTTTGATTTTTTTTGTTTCGGACAAGCAGTGTCCAAGTTGTGATGGAGCTACCTAGCCCACCTATTTTGAGGCGTTACGTTAAACTATAGTTTTTGTACTTAAAAATGAATAAAAATGAATTGAATTTTTTTTGTCAATGTATTTCAAGACTTTATTTATCAAGCCCAACAACTTTTATATTCATATCTGTTAAAAAATCCTCAAAAATCGCGAAAATAGCCTTTTTTCGTGGCTCCAAAGGGGACTGGTCCCTTAATGGGCCCCGAGTAAAAAAGTATCAAGCCTTAGCGTTTTTACCTGGGACACAACAGTCGTGTTGGTATGGCTGTTGTTCGCGACGCAAACTACGACCCTCTTCGGTGCGGTGATTGGCTGTTGTTGCGGTGTCGAAAGCGGTTTCACCGGCTGAACGGTCGCGGCTGGGACGGCTTTGATCGGTTGTTGCTGTGGCTGCTGTTGTTGCGGCTGCGCATTCGTGGCAGGCTGGACCGTCTGTGGTGTCTGGATCGGTTGTAACGCGCTGTTCGGGACGGCGGTGCTCGTTGGTGTCTGCGAGCGCGACTGGAGTATGACGAATTTTTGTCCACCGGCAGTGTTCGGTGTGACAGCGGGGTTCCTTCCGGTCCCGAGCATTATCGGGCGTCCTGCGGGGTGCTGCGGCGATGGGCTCGGCGTCGTCACTGTAACGTTCTCTAATCAGAATGTCTTAGTAAACCGTTTCCGCCCTAGCCGTCGGGGACATTTTACTTTCTCGGGTTGAAAAAAAATTTATTTTTTTTTGTATTTTTGAAATAAAAATTATTTTTTTTTGTCTTTCTTGAAAAAATTGATTTTTGTCTTTTTTTTAAATTGATTTTTTTGTCTTTTTGAAAAAAAAAGGATTTTTTCGTCTTTTTGAAGAAAAAATGATTTTTTGTCTCGTTTGGGAAAAAATTGAGTTTTTTCGCCTTGTTTGGAAAAAAATTGTTTTTTTTTTTCGTCTCGTTTGGAAAAAAGTTTCCACGAGAAAGTAGAATTTTCCCTCGCGCCGGTTCGCGGCGGAATGTTTGTGCTCACCCGCTTGAACGATGCTCTTCGCGGTGGTGGTAGTCGGGCCCTGCTGGCTGGTCGTGAGACTAGCGCTTGTCGAGGGTGTCGTCGTCAAGGCGGTCGGTGTCGTTCGCGCTTTCGCGACCGCGGTACACAGCATCGGTCCTACGTAGCCGTACTCTTGTTTGTACTCCTCAACGTAATCGGGCGGTGATCTCAGCGTTCGCAGCACCGGGGCTACGCATTTCTGAAATTTACAGACTACTATTACTCCCCGTTTGGATCGTCGCTTCTTTTTGGTTCCTAATCAACATCCGGTCACTGGAATAAAAGTTACTAGAAATACAACGGTGTTCCTTCTGGAGGACAAAACTTTTGGTTAGTGCCCAGCTAGATGTTACTGGAAATAGATGCGGTATTTCTTCGGAAGAAAACTTCTGGTCAGTTTCCGTCGAAAAGTTACTAGGCACACAACGGTACTTCTTCTGGAGAAGAAAATTTCCAGATAGTTCCTAGCTAGAAGTTACTAGACGCACAGCGGTGTCTTTTTCTAATGATATAAAGTTCCTGTAAATTGCTGACTAGAAGTTACTAGAAATATATAAAGTTACCAGAAGGAGTTCTCTTCGAGAAAAAACTTCCGGCTAGTTCTTAGGTAGATTTTACTGGAAATACCGCGATATTTCTTGAGAAGAAAAAATTCTTTGGCAAATTCTCAAGTAGAAGTTACTAGAAGTACAACAGTATCGCTCCTCATGAAGAAAACTTCCAGAAAGTGCCTGTCGAAAAGTCACTAGACATACAACGGTATTTGTTCTGAAAAAATTAGAAATACAACAGCATTTCTTCGGAAGAAAACGTCCAATTAGTTCTCGACGTAAAGTCACTAGAAATACTTTTGCATATCTTCGTCGTCGACTAAAATTTCCCAAAAACACTTGTGAACCTTCCATACCAGTAAATAATTTCTGATGTGTCCGGCAGCGTTCTTGTCGGCGTTCGACAGGGCCGTACCCTCGACGCAACCCTCGATGCGCTCGGAAATCGTTTTGATCTTTGGTATGACCAAGGCCTTTATGACCTCGGGTCCGAGCTCGCACAAGCCGGCGATCGCTCCGTACAGCGAGGCCAGAGGTGTCTGCGATTGAGAACGAAAAAAAATACCTGAGATCAGCTCGAGATGAGAATCGTAACAATGGATAAATAAATTGGATAAAACGAATGATTAATCGATCGAACGATGGAATGTTTCCCTTTGTTTCTTTTTCCTCAATTCGAAGCAACTTACTTGGCTATTTTTCGCTAGTGCCTGACTGTACATACGGGTCACCCGCGTCTGCACGTTGTTCGTCGAAGTGTTGAAATTGCGACAGATTTGGCTCATCAGACGCGAGGCGAAGTCGCGCAATGCCCAGTGATTGTCAAGCTCGGGCCGCATGCACAATTGGCGCGACACTATGCACGTCGCTACGGAAGGTATCAACTCGTGGAGCTGCAACGGTAATCGTTATTGTCATATTTTCATTTCGTAGCTTGTCGAGGCTACGACTTTCTCGAGTTTTTCAATATTTCTTCATTTTAGAAGACATTTTTGTACCAAAGCACTGATATGGGTAATAATAATGGTAAAAATTTGAAAATGTATGCGCCGGGTCATGTACAACTATTAGGGTTTTCTTGGTGAGCATAGAATGTGTCATTGCCCTGCAAAACGCTTTTTTTTCGGAACGTCGCGCGATAAAAATTGGCCGAGATATTCGCGACAATACGAATCACATTATCGATTTGCAAAAGGAACTTCCGTGTTTGTTAATTTTTATCGAAAACGGCAAAATTAGAAAAAAAAATTAATTTGTCCGACGGTGAATTCCGCAAACCCAAACGAACAATCTTAAGGCCTTAGGCCACAGTAACGGGTATAAAATCATGTGCGAATTTAACAATTTTTTTCGTCTGAAATAGTGATTCACGCATAAAATTGATTACACATCTATTTAGTATGAATCTCAAGCTGTTAGAATATATATATATTTTTTTCCATGTACAAAATGGCCGCCTACTCGAAACTTCTCGAAACAGCTTTTTTCCAATTGGCGTGACAAATAACTTCAACAATTTTCGCTCGATTTACCTCAAATTTAAAAGTTATGTTCCTAATTGCATTTCGCAGAGAAGTACGTACGGAATTTCTGATTAATCGAAAACTTTTCATTTCATGAGCAGTTTATGAGCAGTTACAGCGAAATTTTTCACTGAAAATCCATTTCTTAAGTTCAAATACCTACAACTTTTGAATAAAACTTTTGAATAAAAATATTCTTTAAATTCCGTACGTACTTCTCTAGGTATTCTAATGTAGATTGACGAGAATATTTGTTTTTTGTTCTAGGTCAAAAATTGTGGATGCTAAATGTCACGCAGCGGAGCGCCTAATAAAAAGATATCAAAAGAAAATATTAGTGGTCGGCCATTTTCTACATCGAAAAAAAATATATATATTTTCTAACAGCCCGATATTCATACTAAATAGATGTGTAATTGTTTTTATGAGTGAATAACTTTTTCATACGAAAAAAAAATGGTTAAATTCGCACATGATTTTATACCCGTTACAGTGGCCTAAGGCCTTAAAACTCCAACTCAATCTAAACAAACCCAAACAAATCCAAATAAACCAAACAAACTATATGTTCACGAAGGGAACCCTGATGTTGCGAATCACCCTGTAAATAACTTTGACCCAACTACGCTGTTCCGAGTATCCCTTGTATACGTAAAAAGTACCTCGAAACAGCAAAGCTATGCAGGTAGAAAGTAAAAATAGGTCCTCAAAGTGCAAGGGAGCCACGCGAAACTCACGTATTTCTCCAAATAGAGGCTGGGATTGTCGAGCAGCGCTTTGACCATTCTCATGAGATAAATGAGCAGCGCGAGATTGTTCTGTACAACGTTGACGCGTACACCCTCCGCGATGAAGGTGCACATTCTGGCGAGCATCTCGTGGAGGCCGGGATCGGCGGATAGGGACTGAAGTGCCTCGGCGCGCCTAGCCTCGTCCGCGCCCACGCAAGCCTCCGTTATCTCCTTATAATACAATTGTTGTTCGACGCTGAGCTCGTGGGTCGCGAGTTGTTTCACGTGGACGGTCTCGACGTTACGAAGCTTCTGGCTCTTGCCGCCGCCGCCTGGCTTGCCAACGCCCATGTTCTGATTCTTCGCCGAGAGTTTGGTGCTGGGATCGACGCTCTCCAATTTCTGGGCGTCTGAGAAAGAGAGACGAAAGGCTATTGCGGCGGAACGGAACGCGGACGAACGTAATGCTTACCCTTGGAGACAGGAGGCGGATTCTCCGGAATCGTAGGCTGCACGCCGTCGATGCAGAGCCAGTGAGCTCTGAGCGTCACCTCCAGCGGCAATTTCGGACAATTCTGACCACCCGCGGTCGACAACATCTCGTAAAGATTGATCTCCTTCTCCTCGACGAAGTGCAACTCCCTGCCGCCGCCGGACGCAAAACGAAAAGGTATGTGGTCCTTGGAGAAGAAGCCGTACGTCGGCTCGATGTTCTTTATCTTCAGAGCGTGATCGATGTCGTGAGTCGTCATGCGCTGACGCTTGCCATGGCGCATGAACTTCGCCGCGTCCTGTCGCCCAGACGGAGATGAATAAAGTAAATGAAAATTCTAAAAGTAACCAGCTTTGCGCATCGTCAAAATACCCCGCGCAAAGAAAGTTGTGCAGACATAACCTCACTTTCCGACCGGATCGAAAATGTCGTTCAAACGTCTCAAGGTGAATAAAATTGAGAAAAAATCGCATTTGCTGTACGACTCGCATCGCGTCCATTGTCCCGTGGACACCGAGCATTTGAACATCAAAATACCCAGGGCAAAGTTGTGCCGACCTAACCTCACTTTCCAGCCGATCGTCGACTCGGGACGGGTAGAAATTGTCGTTTAAACGCCACGAAAGGTCGTGAAATGCGGGATAGTGATCGGGGCGAGGAGAAAGCGGTAGAAAAGTTTGTTTGGAATAATGCATCGTCGACTGGTCAATATTTGTTCCGCGCAGCGATATTTACAAAGGCGCGAAGCGTGCTGCGCGCGTCGGACGTATAAGGATTATCGAAACGTTTCCGACCTGTATAATTTCCTTGAGCCTGTAGCTGACGTCCTCGGCGAGATCCTTGGCGGCCTCGTCCGGTAAATTACCAACGCCTATACTCTCGGCGATGACTTTCATCGACTCCTGGGACAGGGTAGTCCCGTAAATAGAATCTCCGTCGCTCATATTGTACGCGTTATTGCCGTTGCAACCCATATATGTATATATGTGTGTGTGTATGTACGTCACGTACGTGAAAACTTTAGGTCGCGAATCCCTCTCGTCTCTTGGGCATCAGTCCGAACGACTATTGTCTTTCAACGCACCATCGGCCTGACATCAAGCGCGACCGACGAGATAACCTCAATGTCATTTCGGAGCGAGAGCCGCCATCGCGAAAAAGAACCGCCATATCAGACGTTCGGGACGCGACTGAAGTCGATCGACGGTCGCAGTTCGTCAGCGCGCCGCTACGAGCGCTTACGGCTTCGCAGCTGCGTTCGCGCTGTTTATCTGTCAGTTTACGGAGTTTACGATGGAAATGTTTGGAAACGAGTAATCGTAGAGTTGACGTTACTTTGAGGGTGACGTTTGTCGTCGGGGGCCGTTATGGCCACGAGAATACTGGACGATATTCAAAATGATCTCAAATTGCTCATTGCCGCGATCACCGGCTTCGAGGTTCGTACAGGTTACGGCAAAGTAGACCATGTACCACCTGACACATGAGTGCGAGAGAGATAGCTGAAGTTTTCAAACACAGATTTATTAGAGATTAATTACATTTCGGGAAAAGGAAAATCGTCAAGCTCCGCGTCAGGAAATCCTTTAGGGCCTGAGGCTTCGGTTTTTCCTGAAAAACATAACCTTCTGTCCGAAAATTCGGATCGAAAATTTGTGAGGTTATGTTGACATGCCCTCACGCGCGTTTAAGGGAGCGAAGTTACTTTTTGAAATAACTTATAGAGCTTTGTTTTCGAAATAGTGTATGGAGCTTTCTTCGAAATTACGTATAGAGCTTTTCTCTCGAAATTACGTAGAGCTTTTTTCTCGAATTTTCGTATAGAGCTTTTTTTCTCAAAATTACGTACGGGGCTTTTTTTCTCGAAATTACGTACAGAGCCTTTTCTCAAAATTACGCATAGAGGTTTTTTCGACATTACCGATAGAGCTTTTTGAAATAATTGAATTGAATGACAACATAACCTCTACGTTCTACTACAAACAGTTGTTTCTTATTATTGCATCTAGTTAAACAAATAAGTTTGTTGTAGAAGAAAATAGAGGTTATTTGTTATTGCGATTCCGCCATGACTGAAAGTTCCGAGAGGCATGATAAACAGTTGTCCGCTCTGGAAATAGAAATGACGGCTGGGAGTATTTGCAATTGCGGAAATGAGAAGACGAAAAAAAGAGCATGTGATCACTTTTGTTTAGGGATAGTATTTTGAACGATTGGGATGCCGAGGCAAAGTCATCGAGATGATGCAGGATCTTTTTTTTTTCATGGTTGGTCGTTGGTTCGCAGATATCGTTGCATTTTGTAAGGCTCCGAATGAGCTTTTCCAAAGTCAAGAGGCGAAAAGCACTCACGCACCCGGGATGCTACAT
Organism: Ophion ellenae; assembly: GCA_963210295.1. Lineage (NCBI taxonomy): Eukaryota > Metazoa > Arthropoda > Insecta > Hymenoptera > Ichneumonidae > Ophion > Ophion ellenae. The sequence goes on from OY723392.1 coordinate 31,381,410, forward strand.
TCGTTCTTTTCCATAAACATCCTCAGGCCCTTTTCCAAGATAATCATTAACAAGCACCACGTCCCTATGTTCAGGAGGGCGAAGAGGGTTTTCGCATATGCGAACGTTTTGTTCTGTCGAACATCAAGCATCACCGTTACCTCTCGGTGAACAAGCAAGCGACCAAGAGAGCCCTGGATGCTGTCAGCGAGAAGTTTTCCATTCACGCAAAGTACGAGGTGGCCAAGAAGTTCAACGAGCTTGTCCATTCTTTCCTCACCAGTTTCGACTTCGAGCATCATCCCCAGTACGATCTGCAATGGTCACTGCTATCGCTGCTGCTGAATCTCTCGAGCGAGACGAGCAACTCGGACTTGAGGAGCCTCAGGGCGACTCGGGGAGATTACAGTCTAAACGTCACCCTCGCTAACGAGAGCGAAATCCCGGAGGAAATCGACTGGGGACAGTACCTGAAGGAGGGCCAGCCCGAATTTTTCAACGATTATCACAGCAGCAGCGAAAGCGTGAGTCGTGAGCCTGGGCCATAGGAATGCATCGCTGAGATAAAATCGTCAAAATTAGGCCACGGGCCTTAGGTAACGGGTATAAGTTCATGCGCGAACTTAACAATTTTTTTTCGTATGAAAAAGTGACTCACTCATTAAATTAATTACACATTTATTTCATATGAATATCAAGCTGTTAGAAAATAATAGAAAACCTAGAACAAAAAACAAAAATTCTCGTCAATCTACATTAGAATACCTAGAGAAGTACGTACGAAATTTGAAAAATATTGTTTTATTCAAAAGTTGTCGGTATTTGAACTTAGGAAATGAATTTTTAGTGAAAAATTTCGTTATAACTGCTCATAAACTGCTCATAAAATGAAAAGTTTTCGATTAATCAGTAATTCCGTACGTACTTCTCTGCGAAATCCAATTAGGAACATAACTTTTAAATTTGAAGTAAATCGAGTGAAAATTGTTGAAGTTATTGGTCACGCCAATTGAAAAAAAGCTGTTTCGAGAAGTTGCGAGTAGTCCGCCATTTTCTACATCGAAAAAAATATATATATATTCTAACAGCTTGATATTCATACTAAATAAATGTTTAATTAATTTTATGAGTGAATTACTTTTTGACAAGAGAAAAATTTGTTGAATTCGCCCATGATTTTATACCCGTTACTTTTTTGCGAAGTTCGTAGTTCAAGTAACGTCGATAAATAAACTTGTCGGAAAATAATTTGCAATGAAAAGAGCTTGTGAAAATTATTTTTGAAAACGTGGTGGTTTTTTTTTATTTTGTGTATTTTTAAACTTTGAATTGAATTGAATTTTGTTATGGCTTTTTGAAAAATTAGTAAGGTCGATATATTTTAGTGGATTTTTTTTGCATTTGTTTGGGTTGGTGGTTGCAATGTGTAATAAAACTGTTGGGAAGTATTTTGAAACTTCTTTGGATTGTCGGTTTCAATTGATAATAAATTCGGTGCCAAGTATTTTTTAAGGGACTACATCCAGAGGCCTGAACAAAATTCCCAAATTTCGATTTTTTTTCTGGGAAACGGTTGGTGAAAAAGAAATGCATTTTTTTTAACACATAGGTTAATATGATATATATTAAGAGCCTTCAGGAAAAAATCACCACAAAATACAGAAAAACAACAAAAACATGGCCGCTGACAGATGATGAAATTTTTTTCGCGACGTTTGGCGGTGGACATTCTCCGGCTTAAACGGTACATCCGAAATCTAAGAACGGAACGGGTTATTCAAGTTAAGAATAAATACGAGTGATTGACGATCGTCGATTTTTAAAATAATTTTTTTTAACAACTCGGCGACCAATTGAATCTCGAGCATGCAACATCTATGAATAACGTCATTTTTACGTAACTATTAAAAAATGAAGATCGATTTTAAAAAAGTGAGATTGTCAACGACCGTTAAGGGGAGGGTAGGGGTTTCAGCGTGAAAAAAAACACTTTTTCGCGAATTTTTTTCATCTATATGGATAGAGTAAATTTATTGAAACCTTTTGTACATTGTTAAGTGTTATTTCAAGAACATTCCGTGAAACTTGTACGCGAAAACATCCACAAACAAGCCGGCGACAAAACTTTTCCAAGAACGCCTTTGGAAAAACACGATTTGCGGTGTTCACTGTATCTCAGCTAGAAATTATCTGAAATCAAGTATCATTAAAATTTTGTCAAAGTATAATCAAATCCTCCCCCTAACGGTCTTTGATCATTTTTTTTTTCATTTCTAAATTTTTGGTGGTCATGTAAAGTAAAAAGTGCTATTTTTCACGAAAAATTCGGCCATTTTGGTGGTGGAAAACCCCCTCAATGTAAAAAAAATCTCAACCTAACCGTTGAGGGGAGGTATTTTATATGTAGAAAGTTTGTACCAAGTTTGAAATAAATCGGTTATGTAGTTTTAAATGGCAGTGAACACGGACTTCGAAAAAGTGGTTTCGAGAAAAACGCGTTTGAAGTTTAGAGAAGTCGGAGCTACAGTTTAAGAGGAGTGGGACTAAATAGTCAATGACTTCGAGAGTTTTGCTCTGATTGACTTGAAATTTTGGTATTATATTCTTGAAATGTTTAACTATAAGAAATTCTATAAGAAATTGTAAGATTAATAGAATAATAGAAGAATTATAAGAAATTATAAGAACTATAAGAAATTAACTATAAGAAATTATATTCTTGAAATGTTTAACTATAAGAAAAGACAAAAAAAATCGATTTTTCATAAGTGCAAACCCCTCCTCTCCTCTTAAGGCGGAATATACATTTAGACAGGAAGAGAATCGTTGGGTCGCTTTGACCCAGTGATTTTTTTCGTGTAAGTACGTATTTTTCAACGTATGCCCCACTTTGAACGAATGTTTTGGCATTTAATTTTCGTTTTCGTCAAAAAATAAATTTAGGGCTATAAAATATTCATAATTTACTACAAAAAACGTCTCTACAAAAAAAAACACAAAATACATATTTACCGGAATACAACGATTTGAAAAACGCCTTGGGTCACATTGACCCAAGATGCACTTATAGATTGGCGGTGGAGGTGTGCACTCAAAGGGTTAAACTAAGAAATCATTATTCTACAATTATCAAACTTTAGGTATACTTGAATAGTATATTTAAGTATACAAAACAATTTTTTTAAATTAATTCATCATCAAAATTGCGAAGTTGTGGCAGAGTGTTACAGCAAAGTCGCCGCGGCTATTGCGAATCGGCGTGCAGTCTAGCTTCCCGAAGGCTTTGATTTGCAAAAAAGTTCACACATTTATTCAGTCAGAACATGTATAGTTTCTATGTGACGGTAATTAAAATGAAGAAAATGGTACGCATTTACAAAAAAAAATCAACATTTCACACAACATTTCTGTAAAATGTGGATAAAAAAAGTCGTTTTTTTCATCCACATTTCAATTCTCATTAAGTAGATGGTACCAATATTATCAATATTTCTACCAAATTTCAACTCAATCGGCTTAATAGTTTCTGAGTAATCCTGCACGCCAATTTCGATAATGCAGTTTTGAGAAAAACGCGTTTGAAGTTCACGCCCGCTCCGAATCCAAGCGGTGAGGCACAGCGTTGACGGGCTGTAACGTTTGAAGTTTTTCGAATTTCGCTTTGAAACTTTAGGAAAGTATTCTACATATATAGTTGTATCGTTTGAAGAAAAAAAAGAAATCGATTTTTTTATCGTTGTAAATGTATATCCCGCCTTAAATGTTTCTCATCGTATCACCTGTAAATTTGGAAACGATCCTTCAAATGTTTCTCGAGATCTCATTTTCCGAAGCCGCACTTGCCGTCAGACTCAAAATTTGAGAAAGAGCGTTTGTTAGAATCCGTTTGGGTTTGTCTTAATTCCATTGAGTCGAAGAATAATTTTTTTTGTTCTACATAAATATATTTTGAACGCACAAACAGTCGGGCATTTTTCGTAAAATCCTTTTTGCCGTTTTGCAACATTACTGGCCCGTGTACAATAATATTTAAATGCGTCTCGAAAGGAATGGTCGGAAGACGACGAGACGGGAACAATAGCGGTCGTCCAGGAGGAGAAAGAGTCCTCGAGTGGCGGATCGCCGAAGAATTTGTTACCCGTGAAAAGGACGCCGAGTACTTTGGACAAACTGTCGCGATACTTGGCCGAGGAGGTGGACTCGCGAAATTGGCTGAATCGTAACGTTCAGAACACATGGTGGAACGAACTAGAGTGGCGCTGTTGCGACACCGACAGCCAATTTTTACACGCTCATCTGTGCGATTTGTGGTAAGGGAAGAAGATGAACAATCTTTCTAAAAACAAGCTTTTATTTAAAACGTACTGTACTAAAAACTAAAAAATAATATCTAGTTGAATGAAAATCAAAACAGTATGACTACAAAAAAGTCCCTTCTTTGGTCACTCATCGTAGGTGCAAGTACTTAAAATATACATAAACGTAGATATTTTCAAAATATGAAATATAAATTATAAAAGGTTGAGGCTTTTCTTCAGAAATTTTTAAGTAGTATTAGTACTTATAACGTTTGGCGCCCTAAGCTTTTAAAATATATATGACTGTCATTGTAATGATAAGTTTACCTTCAATCTGCGATTCCTGCACCATACGTTGGACCTTCCTCTTCAATTTGAGGTGCCTGAAGCGACGAAGGGGTGTTCGACATTTCCACAGTAGCCTAACCACTTAATAGTAACTATCGTGCTAATATTTAGTTAGAAAAGAAACAACATTAGTAACATTGCAATAATGTATAATTCGCAACTATGCACATAGTTACTCATAACTATGTGATGGCAAGTAATCATTATATAGTTGCTAGTAGTAACTATTAGTAACGATTCGGTTTTAGTTAGCAACGATAGCTGCTAACTAGATACGATAGTTGGTAGTAGCAACAATCTAACTATCGTAACTACTGGCTACTATCGTAGCAACCATCGTAATATCTACTATCGTACCAACTATCTAACAGCAACTATCAACTATCTAACATCATAGCAACTATCGTAAGCAACTATAGTAGCAACTATAGTTGCTACTATAGTTGCTCCGTCCGTAAGAAATATTTGTCTTCGGAGTCAGGTTTTACGATAGTTACTACTATAGTTGCAACTATAGTAGCAATTATAGTAGCAACTATCGTAAAACCTGATTCCGAAGACAAATATTTCTTACGGCGATAAACGTAAAAAGAAAAAAAAATAAGAAACGTACATAGCAAACAACTATTTCCATATTAACCGCATAGTAGCTACTATAGTAGCAACTATAGTAGTAACTATAGTTGCTCCGTCCGTAAGAAATATTTGTCTTCGGAGTCAGGTTTTACGATAGTTACTACTGTAGTTGCAACTATAGTAGCAACCATCGTAAAACCTGACTCCGAAGACAAATATTTCTTACGGTGATAAACGTAAAAAGATAAAAAAATAAGAAACGTACATAGCGAACAACTATTTCTATATTAACAGAGTTTAAACGTTGAAACAGGAACAGAAGCAGCTTGAGTACCGAGTTCTCGGGAACTCTCACGGAGTATCAAGCGAGCAGGGAAATCCTCTGGATGTTTCACGTGCCATCGGAGATGGTCGTTTTTGCCAAGGGTCCCGAGACGAATTTCTCCGTTCGGAAGAATCTCTCGATACCGAGTCTCACCCCGGTGATTACGATCAATTAGCTCATTCGTGGTTTCTTTCTGATGATGGAAGAGCAAGATAAATAACATCGCGACGAAATTCTCGTTCGTGCGTTACAAATAATTGGGGGTTGTTTTTTTGTTTCGATCGTGCAGAACGCGTTCAGCAGTATTCTCTCGCGATATTGCGAGTTCTACAGGATGATAAACGAGCTCGATAGCTTTGGAAGCGAGTTGTACCAGCGATACGACCTGTTGAGCGCGGACAAATTGCCGCCTCTCACGTACGAGGAATACAATGCGGCCGTATCGGAACACCTGGTCGAGCTAAGAATGGAACTGCTGGAAATCGAGAAGAAAATCATGAAACAGGGTAATCGATTGACCCCACGTTGACACACTGGGTCATTTTCACCCGGTTGGATTTTTAGTAAACTGCTCACTTTTCCAGAATAGATTTTTTCAATAATTTGTTTAAACGGTTTGATTTGATATTTTCCGAATTTTAATTATGCAGACATATGAAGAAGGGTTTTAAGCGTATCCCTGATTTAAATCAAATAAACACCGACCGAAGGGTTTTTATTGGCAGATGGATGAAGTATAATTTACATGTATAATTTATCATTCAAGGGGTTATGCCTAGTAGTGAAATTTGAAAGATTACTTTTTTATATTAAGTATTTAATATAAAAAAATCAAAGTATTTTTGTTTTTTTATATTGAGTAACCTGGTTCAGAAAGGCATTGTTCACCGCAAAAGACATTTTCGACAGGTGCTTCCCGGAAATCGACTGCAAATCGACTATACTTAAATATTTTTAAACAAAAAATTTAAGTGTTCTTCAGATGATACTTTTTCAAATACCTAATTTTTGTAGAAATTTATCGTCGCGATTTTCTTAAAAAAAATCCCAAAATCCGCTTGTTTCGACTGTTACAACTAGGCATATAGCCCGTTGGATAATAATTTATGCCGAGGGCATAAATCTTGCTACGTTATCGCCAAAGATTGCGATATCGAGTCATCGAAATCATCGAGACTAATAACACAGGTCAACAGAAAAAATATTTCTTTTTAATTTGTATTTTTAATGAATAAATTTTGATTCCATACATTGAATAATAACCAAAATTTGCATTAGTTACTTATAAATTTTGCTTTTGTCTTTTTCACGTTGATAAATAAGTCTTGAAGTTTTTGATTGATAGAATAAGCAGCAGATAACAGCACGTTTGAATAACAAAAGCAAACTTAATCTGGTAAAACTATGTTTTATTTTATTATTTGCGTGGAAAAAATCAGAATTTAACATCTAGAGCCGAGACTCAAAATTTGTGTTAACCGATGTAAAGAAAAACGAATCGGGAACAAATTTATTTTGTTGTCGGTGCACGAGGGTGTATTTTTCGTAATGATTTTCAAGCAAACGATGAATGGAATTTTTTCATCACTGCTCATAGTCAATATATACATATAGAAGACTGTATACAAGTTTTTGTACTCGAATCTAAAGTATAGTTTGCGGTGTACGCCGCTTCCAAGAGGACACTCCGACGAAATTGCTGCTCGCCGGTTGACAGCGATTAAGCCATACGGTTCATTTGAAAAATAAAATAAAAATATATTTAGACACTATACATATAAGTTTACAGCATCACGTAGGGGAATTTCGATATCTAAAAAAAAATGGCGGGCCAGCGAATTTTATTTCCGATTTTCATGGAAAATTTTCATCGTTCGTAAAAAAAATAGAAGGGGGCCCTTTATAAAAAAAATCCCTACGTGGTGCCATAGAAACTGGAGTTTCGAACAGTTCAAGACTTGGCGCATGCAAATCAGATGAATAGTTTTTTAATATGTCGTCAACCAGGTTGAAAAACGTAGTTTCGAGAAAAACGCGTTCAAAGCCGCACATCTGCCGCTCGGCGCGGTCGTGCGCTTCGAACGGTTTCACATAAAATGCTGTATCTCCGCCAATTTTACAAATTTCTTTAAAAAATTTTGTCAGACCATTCTCAAGAAATGTATCTTTCAGAAAAAATTTTTTACCTTGGTGTGGCGCTTTAATCGAGGCTCTGAACGCCTCTTTCCAAAGTCCAAAGTTTCCGAGAAAAAATTGACAAATGCGTACCGAATCGATTTTTCTTTTTTGCCATTACACGAGCCATATTCGTATTTCAAGTACCAAACGCGACCCTTCGTGTATTTACGCACAGACGATTGCCATACCTTCCTCACGTTGTCGAGGGACCTGGAAAAATACATGAAGAGCGTGAAAATGATTCACGAGATACATCGTGCGGTGATAACCGATTGGAAAAAGTTCCCGAACTGGATATGCGCTACGAAATTGCTCTCGGGCCTTTACCGACAAGTCCAAAATTCCAGCAGTCGGGAACGAACGAATCTGTGCGCCAGCCTCTATTTGTCGAGTTTCACGGTTTACCTGAACATCATTGCGACGTGGCTCAGCGAGGGACGATTGGAGGATTGGAGATCGGAGTTTATTATGGCGAGGTACTTTTTGTTTGCAATCACCTCTATTTCAATCCTGTTTTATATTTATTATGACTTTATTTCGCCGTGAAAATGTTGATTCAATTTCGTCGAAGCTTAATTTCACCAGAAATGTTTTACAAAAATTTTAGACATTTTTTATTTGATGATAAACAATTTCTATCGAATTTTACAAAACGTTTGTTTCAGCGTAAAAGCATGTTGCTCGAATTTTCTGATTTTACAGAACACCGGAAGTGACTTGTGAATTTTTACAGATCACCGGAAGTGACTTGTGAATTTTTACAGATCACCGGAAGTGACTTGTGAATTTTTACAGAACACCGGAAGTGAGTTGTGAATTCGGAGTTCCGGAGCCGATCGACACGACCGACAATTACGAGAAAGGGGACAGTTTCGCGATACGCGAATTGGACGACGTTTGCCTCGGTGATCCGGTGATAAGTCTCTTGTGTAAGAAAGTGAAGCATATGGGACGAAGTATCGATCTGTTGGTCACGTTGGATCGAATGTCCGACATGTGGAGAATGAACGATGAACGCGAGGGCAAGTAGAAAAGAACTTTACGCAAGCCCTGTGCGTGCTGCAACATTTACACTTATGACTCCTCCCCAATTGAGAACGGGAAACAATCTCTTTTCCGAGACGCGTAAGAGCATAGAGAGTAATAATGAACAAGTTAAAAGTCTACTTTTGGTTTAAACGCTGCACATAAGGTTATTTGATACTAAAATGTGGCCACAATTGTTTTTTTCTACCTTAGCAAAATTACCATTAAAGTCGATTGACATTAAATAAAACACAAAATAAACTGTTACATTTATTAAGAGGATTGGGGTAGAATATCCATAATTTGAATTTCCATAACCGAATATCCATAAGTACGAATATCCATAAGTATTAATATCCATAAGTATGTATATCCATAAGTCGAATATCCATAAGTATGAATATCCATAAGTGAGTAGAGTAGAAATGAGTGCCAGAAATGGCGGGAGGTAGAGGAAAACTCACTTATTGCCATTCCTGGCACTCATTTCTACTCTATACTCACTTATGGATGTTCACACTTATGGATATTCGTACTTATGAATATTCGACTTATGAATATTCACTTATGGATACTCGACGACAGTGTATTAAGGCCTTAGGCCACACTAACGGGTCTAAAATCATGTGCGAATTGAAGAATTTTTTTTCGTATGATAAATTGATTCACTCATCAAATTAATTACACATCTATTTAGTAGGAATATCAAGCTGTTAGAAAAAATATATATATATATTTTTTCGATGTACAAAATGGCCAACTACTCGAAACTTCTCGACACAGCTTTTTTCCAATTGGCGTGACAATTAACTTCAACAATTTTCACTCGATTTACTTCAAATTTGAAAGTTATGTTCCTAATTGCATTTCGCAGAGAAGTACGTACGGAATTTCTGATTAATCGAAAACTTTTCATTTTATGAGCAGTTCATGAGCAGTCATAACGAAATTTTTCACGGAAAATTCATTTCTCAAGTTCAAATACCTACAACTTTTGAATAAAACAATATTTTTTAATTCCGTACGCACTTCTCTAGGTATTCTAATGTAGATTAACGAGAATTTTTGTTTTTTGTTCTAGGTTAAAAATTGTGGATGCTAAATGTCACGCCGCGGAGCGCCTAAAAAAAAGATAAAAGAAGATATTAGTAGTCAGCCATTTTGTACATCGAAAAAAAAATATATATATTTTCTAACAGCTTGATGTTCATACTAAATAGATGTGTAATTAATTTGATGAGTGAATCACTTTTTCAAACGAAAAAAAATGGTTAAATTCGCACATGCTTTTATACCCGTTACTGTGGCCTAAGGCCTTAAGGGAAGTTTCTGCCTTGTTGGGCCAAAATTTTTTCGACTTTTCACCAATTTTTTATGCGAAAAGTAATAAATATAGAATGTTGATATTTGGTATGCTGACTAAGCAGTCTTTTTTTAACCTTAAAATATTTTTTAAAGTTTGACAAAACATGGTGGTAGGAGTAGGAGGAGCCACGTATGTCGGTGTGCGGGCGATGATATTCTTCGCTTGCGCAAGTCCCAAGTCCCGGACAGGTGATCTGCAGCAAAAAAATCAAACATATTTTTACTTTGTACAATATTGTGTATAAGTTGGACTGGAATCAAGAAGAAAAAATGAAAAAATAAAAAAATTGTAAGCGATCGGAAGGAAGTTTGTTTTTCTTCCCAACATTTTCGCAGTTTTTTGTTGATCAAATATAAACTGATAGATGTTTTTGGATAATTCTAGTTCAACTTATACACAATATTGTACTAAGTAAAAATATGTTTGATTTTTTTTCTTCAGATCACCTGTCCTGGACTGTCCGGGACCGCTTAGTCAACATGCCAAATATCAACATTCTCTATTTATTACTTTTCGCATATAAAATTGGTGAAAAATCGAGCATCTTTTGGCCCAACAAGGCAGAAACTTCCCTTAAGAGATAACCCAAACAATCTTTATTCATCACTATATTCATCTTCCGAACTTTCCTCGTCCAATGTACTTTCGTTTTCTTCTATCGAAGTCACTCCAGATCCTGAAGGACGAAGGAGTTGATCTCTTTCGCGTTGCTCTCGCGGCCGCGAACAATCCTTCGTAATGAAAAAAGTTCAAAAATCTCAAAAAGTATTTTTTTCCGACGCGCAACAGTACGTCGACTAATGATGATCAACGAAAATGTCGAATTTCTATTCCACGCCATAGCTAGGAACCCCCTTAATAATTGCCACCGTATCTCCAGGTGCGCGGATCTCGTTGAACGACGAATTTCTGAACGAGGTCACCCGCGAGTTCTCCAAGTACAACATTCCCCCCTCCTCGGACGCGACGGACGCCCTCGTGGCGTTCTCACCGCGACCGGAAGTGCCGACGACGAAGAGCCACCTCGACATCGACGACGACGACATTGATCGACAGATGTTAAAAATGGACAATCCCTTTTTGATGAAAGCTTTCGAGAATTATTTGCCGAGCGGCGAATCGTGTACTCGTGTCGATACCGTGGACGCGAAAGGGCCCGACGACGATCGACGCGTCGACTGGGGCAGACGTATCTTTCGACGACTCGAGGAAATTTCACCGACGGCCGTGTTGCCCTTTCGAAAGGTACTCGAGAACACCCTGGAGAAGGTGCTCGAGCAGCGTTACAGCTGTGCCAGCAAGCTGGTCAAAGACATTCTGATCCAGGAGTACAAGCTCGACGCTCATCTCAAGCTCATGAGGTCCGTTTTCATGATGGAACGAGGTCACGTCATGACACAGTTCTATCGACTCATGTTCAACGAGGTATATTTTTCACGTGGTCACAATCTTTTTCCTAACATTTCTTGCCGTCAGGAGTCAGGTTTTAATAATCAAGTGGTAAAGCACCGGTGCGATGGTCTAGTGGTTAGCGTGCTTGCCACTAAACCAGCGGACCGGGACGTCCCAGGTTCGAATCCCAGTCGCGTACATTTCGTCGTGAAATGTTTTTCTTCGGCATTTTCGCGGCGAAACAAGACTAGTTCCACGACTAGGGGGGGCGAACCCGATGACCGGATGTATTGGTGTCGGTTTTCCGCAGTTTCCCTACACCCATGACAGAAATGTCATGATGAATATAATACAGAGGGGGAAGTCGGCTGCGGCCGCAAGAGGGGGAACAGTGAGAAAGATGGAGAAAAAAGGAGTAATCAGTAGAGGAAAGAAACGGGCACAATGAGGGGCAGAATAGGTAACAAACGCGATAAGCGTGTACCTAAAGAAAAAACAAATTAAAAAAAAATTAAGTGGTAAATCAATGAATAAGGGGGGAGATCTTTCAGGGGAGGAAAAAATTGCTGACTTTCATGATGTTTTTTCAAAAGGAAAGATTTCTTCACTATTTTTTAGTCTCAGGGAATGTTTTGTTACTACTTTTGGCTGTTACATGGTATTTTTTTAAATTAATTTTGCCCTTAATTTTGAAATTTGATTATATATTTAAATTACGTAATGAAATAGGTACTTATTATCGGTGTTACGAAATTACAACGAAGGAAACAGTTCAAGTTTTATTAAGGCGGGATATACATTTACAACGATAAAAAAATCGAGTTCTTTTTTTTTTCTTCTTTAAACAATAGAACTATATATGTAGAATATTTTTCTAAAGTTTCAAAGCGCAATTCGTAAAACTTCAAACGTTACAGCGCGTCAACGCTGTGCCTCACCGCTCGGACTCGGAGCGGACGTGAACTTCAAACGCGTTTTTCTCAAAACTGCATTATCGAAATTGGCGTGCAGGATTACTCAAAAAGTATTAAGGCGGTCGTCTAGTGTGAAGGCCGTTTTAATGCTTTTTTGGGGACCTTTTTTTACAAACCATTAAAATAAAATAATTTTCAAATTTTATATAATTTTTATTAACATTTCAACAAACTTTGTCAATTTTTTAAAGTCATTATATAGAATATAGTCGGAGATACACCGCCCGACAGGAACACATATATAAAAAGAGGTGCTCCACTGCTGCCGTGATTCCGGCCGTTCTGCTTATGTGAAATAAAAAAAACCAAACGCAATTTTAATCGTCAGATTTGAGGCTCTACATGGAACTAAAATTAAGTTAGAATTCCAAAAAATATTTTTTTTACGCTTAAGAAAATATTCAATCTTTCGTATTTTTTTGGGGGTCTATATAGCTGATAAAATGGAAACTAACGAAGCAATCTTAATTATTTTAGTTCAACTTGTAGTTATATATGTACTAAAGATGCAGTATACATTTGAACAGAATCAATCAAATAGTTTTTGAGATATCATGGCAGCAGTTTAAAAAAATCGTGTTTTTGGGAAAAACGCGTTTGAAAGTTGTTGTATATAATTCATAATAAAAAAATCGTCTCACCATCAATCTGCTATGCCTGGACCATAGAGTACACCTTCCACTTCTTCAAAGAAGTCATGCAAGGCCGTTTTCTCTTCTTTTGATCTGACACACTTGATGACCCTCTTAAGCCGATTGAGTTGAAACTTGGTAGAAATATTGATAATATTGGTACATTCTACTTGACGAGAATTGTTTTTGCAAAATTGGAAAAAAAACGACTTTTTTAATCCACATTTTACAGAAATGTTGCGTGAAATGTTGAATTACTTTGTAAATGCGTGCCGTTTTCTGAAATTTGCATTTTCTTCATTTTAACTACCGTCACATAGAAACTATACATGTTCTGACTGAAAAAATGTTAGAACTTTTTTTGCAAATCAAAGTTTACGGGAATGCACGCCGAATTCGCAACTCCCACGGCGACCTTGCTGTAACACTCTGCCACAGCTCCGTCATTTTGATAATTAATTAATTACAAAAAAATTGTTTTGTATACTTAAATATACTATTAAAGTATACCTAAAGTTTGATAATTGTAGAATAATTATTTCTTAGTTTAAAACATCCCTCAATATTGCTTATTTTTATCCTGTCTAAATGTATATACCGCCTTAAATGGCACGCTTTGAAACAAAAAAGATTGAATTTTCCGAAAAAAATACCGACATATTGCAATCAAAAATACGTTTTTTTTTTCATTTTCAAAAACATTTAGGTTCATGGTTTAGACAATAAGGTTAGAAAGATTTATACCAAATTTCATCAGAATCGTTCGATTAGTTTTTTAGCTATACGTCACGCCAGTTTTGAAATTGCAGTTTAGAAGACCATGGCATACCTTCGCCATTTTTAAAGATCAACAAATTTTTAAAAATCCCATTTAGCATCCAAAAGTAGTAACAAAACGTACCCTTAGACTAAAAAATGGTGAAGAAATCTTTCCTTTGAAAAAAATTAATAATGAAAAACTTCCTCGCAAGCAAAAAATGTCCTCCCCTAAAGGTATCTCCCCCCTTAATTGTGAAATTTGACTATATATTTAAATTACGTAATGGAAAAGGTACTTTCTTATCGGAGTTACGAAATCAAAACGAAGGAAGTTTCATTAAAGTTCAAGTTGTATTAAATTATTTCTTTGTGCCTGCTTGGGTGAAACAAAATCAACTTAGTCGATTATTTGAATGTAATTGTTTCGGATCGAATTTTTCTGGTGGGGTGGCCTGCCAAGTGTAGATTATCATTATTATTGTATCGCAGATCGAGACGTCGTCAACGTGGAACAACGCGTACTCCCTGACGTGCATTCTGCAAGAGGTATTGTCGCAAGAGTGGCCGGACTCGAGTTCCCGCTGGTCGATCAGCGTCGAGGGTGTGCGAACGCACCAGGTGCTGCAGGCGGCCGATCGCGTGACCCTTCGTTACTCGATCGGTTGGCCGGTGAATATGGTGCTCAGCGAGGACGCGCTCGCCAAGTACAACGCGATATTTCGCTTTCAATTGAAACTCAAGTGGGCCCTCTGGACACTGAATCATTTGCGATTTCGCGATCTCGAGGGGCCGAGCGAAGATTCGTGCTCAATGGACGACGTGTTGCAACATTTTTACGCTCGCAGACTCGAGAGTCTGAGATTTTGGCTGACCCACGCGATTGGCTCGATTCACGCGTATCTCGCTGGCCAAGTGTTGCAGAGCTTTGGCATTGCCCTGGACAAGGTCTTGGCACGAACCGACAATTTGGACACGATCATAACCGGTGCGTGAAAATAATGTCGTTACGAAGTTGGCTTTGGTTCGGTTTGCGTTGTAAGCGAAGGGAGACAGAATAATATTCATCGTGTACACGCAATTTTTAAGGCGGGAAACCAGTTTAGAGCACTCAAAAAATCAATTTTTTTTTAATTCCACAAATTGTTAGTAAAAGTAGTCGCTGATTAACCGATAAGCAGTATAAATAACTCATTACTGCCTTGAATTTTTGGTTTTCGGTAATTTTTTTTTCAAGCGCGTTTGTCTCGAAACGACTTTTTTTTTCAATTTGTGTGCACACCAGCTCGAAAAGTTTCTAACCTATAACTTCATAACGTGATAGTTAGTTTCTTAAAATAATTACGCTTTATATGAAGCTAAATTTGGGGTAATATTGTTTAAAGTATATTCATTGTAGCAAAAAAGGTTATAAAATAATGGCAAAAATTATACTCTTTTGTTTGAACACCTCTAAAAAATGCAATCTTCCATTTTTTTGTCAGAGTTAGGTTCATATAGAAGGAAAATATGTTCTTAAGGGGTTATATACAGTCAGGAGGCCCAAAAAGATCGATTTTTCAAGAATATTTCTTGAGAAGACCTTTAAATCTATTAACGTAAAAATCTGTATTCATATTATGGTAACTTTTGACTGTATTTTGACATTTTTTATTTGTAAAAATGATTATTTTGAAAGCTGTTATAGCTGATCTCCAGGAGCACCTCTAAAAAAGGCGTCATGCGGTGAGCACGATTCTCTGGACTGGATCATCTAAAATGAAAAAACCACAAATATTTCGTTAATATAATGGATTATCTTGTAATTGATCGAGGGAATAATCAAAATAATAATTATTGACAAAATGGCGGCTTCTAAAAAAATCGATTTTTGACAAAAATGTAGGCCTCAAATTGTTTATAAAATGGAAAATATTTATCGGTGAGAAAAAAACCTTCGATTAATTACTGAAAAATCTACTCAAGAAAATTGTGTTAAAATTTGTGACTGATTGGTTCAGCCGTTTCCGCGAAATCTTGCTCACCGACTTTAAAAACACAATTTTGAGAAAAACGCGTTTAAAATTTCAAAAGCACTTTCGAACGCTCTGACACGTCATTACAAATGTGCGTGTAACTTCGAGAATATTCGCCGAACTGACAAGAAATTTTCTGAGCGTGTACTTAAATATATGTACGATACAAAAATAAAATTAAAAAAAAATCGATTTTTCGAAAATTTTAACTGTATATAACCCCTTAACGTAATCTTCAAACGATATTGATTTCCGATGAAAACTGTGGCCTCCAGAGTGTACATAAACAGCAAAGGCTGATGGCCACCTTCGATGGGCAGCAGGTTATATTTTGCACAATTTCAGAGGAAATGCTTCGAAAAAATTAAAATATTTTTTTCATAATATGTATAAAATATTCCCAAAGTTTGAACGAATTCTATTCAATCATTCCTTGTAAAGAAAAACATGGAAATCACTAAAACAAACGTACTCCTAAACTGGTTTCCCGCCTTAATTTAGTCATTTTCGATTAATTGCAGTTCACAACGAGTACTTGGAACAAGTTCACGAGCACTGTCTGCAAACGAGCGAATTCGAGAGCTTGATCGTGACAATTAACAATGTACGTATTGCTCCCCAGGCTGGAGATATCTTATGATGGTTACATTACTGCTATGTCGGTCGCAATTATGTAGTTAATTGTTTCTAGTGATGTGTACTCTAGTAACTATAGTAATGATAACGCAAAGTTGATCGTGGCCGGAAAAAGGAGGAACTTTCGAAATTTTTTTCTGCAAAAACGTGTGGAGGTTGACATTTTTTTTTACATTGAAGAGTATAGTTTTGATCATCTTTTACAATTTCTGTATTGAAAAATAACTATAAATGTGGTAGATACAATGGTTTGTGCAGAGTGCTGTTTGAAAAACGTACTCAGCCGTGACTACTACTATTGCTGCTCGGAAACAAAGCATCCGAAATAAACAAAAATCAAACGCATTTAGTTTTTGCTTGAAATTATCTAGGGCTTGGACGAAGGATTTTATAAACTATTGATTTATGAAAAAATGGCCGCAGTCCAAAGTGAAAGTAGCGATTTTCGCTAGATAAACGCTCTGTTTTCGTTGATAAAAAAAACTATGCATCGAAAAAAAATGCTTCGTTCAAGCACTGCTTTCGATGTGTAAAAGAAGCTTGTAAAATGTGAACTTGATCGGTGCAGTCACTTTTGAATTATCGTCATCACCTATTTTGAAAAAAAAAAACGCTTCTAAGTACCTACTATAATTACCAATTATTTGACTAATTATTACGCTAAACAGTTACTCGAGTTCCCAACATACTTACTAGTTACTTAAGTTACTATTATACTCAACAGTTACTTGAGTTCCGATTATATTTACTAGCTACTTACGTTGTACTTACTAGTTATTTGAGTTCTTACTACACTCACCAGCCACCTAAGTTAATATTACACTTATCAGTTACTTGAGTTTCTATTATACGTACTACTTACTTACGTCACTATCGTGCTTGCTCGTTACGTTATTTCCTACTATACTTACTAGTTACGTACGTCATTATTACACTTAATAGTTACTTGAATTCCTACTATAGTTACCAATTACTTACGTTACTATTGTATTGTACTTACTGGTTACTTGAGTTTCTACTATACTTAATAGTTACTTCACTTACTATTATACTTACTGATACTTACCAATTACTTAAAAAATTCTAACAGCTTGATATTCATACTAAATGGATGTGTAATTAATTTTATGAGTGAATCACTTTTTCATACGAAAACAATTGTTAAATTCGCACATGATTTTATACCCGTTACTGTGGCCTAAGGCCTTATGCTACCATCAGATAGTTACCATCAACCACGCGATTTCTCGGACTAATCGACCCTTCGCTCTTCTCTGTTTTTTTCACCGTAACACGCGGACAGTTGCTGGGCATGTGCGTCAACGTCCGCGAACGATGGAAGCGCGGTGCCTCGTCGCTCGTCGCGGCCGATCTCGACCTGATGGAGAAGAGCTACACGAAGTATCACAGTTACATAGCCCTGGCACTGCACAACGCGGTGCAGAACAGAGACGCGGATTACTGTAAGTCCGAGGTTACAGCGGTGATCGTCAATTTACGCGACGCGTTTCACGCGAACGTGCCGATCTTCGATCGCTAAATCGCTACCCGATGACTTTTTTACCCTTTCGTACTCCCGCATAAAATAAGAATCCTCCAGAGAAAAATTACAATGGCCAATTCGTAATAATTACGCTGTAACGAACGCACGCCGCGATAGCCAATCGATAATCCAGAGCATCCCAAACGTTACTTTTTTTCTTCTTTTTTTTAGTTATTATTTTTTTTTCTTTTCGTTTGTTCACAGTGACTGGCTTGAGATCCGCTTTTAACTGCAGTATGCCGTGCATCTAACACACTCATCGATCAGTCACAACGTGTGTGTCTGTAAATAATACATCATCAGTAAAAAAAAACCATCCCCGTGAAAATGCCTCTCCCCTATGGGAAATATAGACAATCGAAATACAAACGAAATTGCAATTGCGACGTTTTCCAATTACCAATAGTTGCTCTCAATAGTGGACATTGATAGATCCTGTTAATAGTTGCGATTAATGGTTGCTGTTAATAGTGGCTTTCAATAGTTGCTCTTAATAGTGGGCACTAATAGTTGCGGTTAATGGTAGCTATTAATAGTTGCTGTTACTAGTGGCTATTAATAGTTACGATTAATAGTGGCTAATAATACTTCCTGTTAATGGTTGCCCTTAATGGTTGCTGTTCATAGTGGCTTTAAATAGTTGCCGTTAATAGTTTCTATCAATGCCAGATATTATGGTTGCTATTAATAGTTACTCTAAATAGTTACCATTAACAGCGCCTATTAATAGTTGCTCTTAATCGTCGCTATTAATAGTGGCTATTTATAGTTGCTGTTAAACGTTGCAAGTAATAGTTGCTGTACAAACATGTACTATAATTGTACAGTTATATACTAGTTGCTCTTAATAGTTGCTGTTACTAGTGGCTATTAATAGTTGCGATTAATAGTGGCTAATACTTCTTGTTAATAGTCGCCCTTAATAGTTGCTGTTACTAGTGGCTAATACTTCCTGTTAATAGTTGCCCTTAATAGTTGCTGTTCATAGTGGCTATTAATAGTTGCCGTTAATAGTTTCTATCAATGCCGGCTATTATGGTTGCTATTAATAGTTACTCTTAATAGTGGTCATGAATAGTTGCTCTTAATGGTTACCATTAATAATGCCTATTAATAGTTGCTCTTAATCGTCGTTATTAATAGTGGCTATTTATAGTTGCTGTTAAACGTTGCTAGTAATGGTTGCCATTAATAGTTGCTGTACAAATATGCAGTATAATTGTACAGTTATGCTATATCCTTTTCCGAAATGACACGGACTCGATACTGAAAAGTGTCCTCTATGCAAACCTTCGCTGTGTGAACGAATAAAAAAAGTTTCGATTTTTTTCACAATGCTTTTCCTATTCGACCCGTCTTTCCTCCGCTTCCTTCGCAATTTTCCTTTTCCAGACAAATTAACACCGGCCCCCCCACGAAGCGACGATGGCGAACACACCGACGATTTGGAAAATTTCGACGAGTGCCATCAACGCGTTACCGAGCTGAGTCGCGATCTTATGACGGAAGTTGCACATCAGAGTTTGCCCCCTTCCGGTATTCCCGTTCCCGTACCCGACCTCGTGAGAGAAAGAAGCGATTACTGGACCGACAATGGGTACGAATTTCGAAGCCTCGATCTCTCGTACTTCGGTCAAAGTGTAACACTTTTTTCTGGACGCGTGAAAAGTTTTTTTCAAAATGTTGCCGTCGTCGTTCTCGATACTTTGGCGGGGGGGGGGGGTCACATTTTGCGGGTAATAAGCGACGTTGGTTTTTATCCGATAAGAATCGACGTTGAAGTTGACGTATTGAAGTTTGCGTTCCAACGAAGCAAACTTCAACACCGTGAATTGAGCCGCTTGTTAGGGGTTGAAAAAATGCGTGAATTAGTCTTCATTTTCCTTACTCCCACCGCTTCCTGTACGTAACGATTAAGCATGTAAAGCCTGTGGCATCTCCAGTATCAATCGCTAAACGAGTTATTTTATTTACAAATTTTGGCACCTCGAGTGACGAGCCACGTTTCCCGGGTAGCCGGGTCTTCAGTTCCAATTTACATTTTCCTATATACCATGCGATTCTTAAAAGGCTTAAAATACGAGATTACAACGGTTCGAAGCGTCGTTTATTGCTCGCTGGTGAAGGAAAATCCGACGAGCACTGCGATTCACGACGTTGAAGTTGGCAGCGTTGGAATGCATCGGAAATACATTTCTTCTTCCAGGGTTCGAATTTTTTTTCGGCAACGTTGCGAAGCGAAAATCACCCGAAAGTATTTTTATGATGCTTATCGAAGATCTACGAACTGAATCTGCTATAGTAGTAGTAATCGTGTGAAGTATAGCCATTGTATATAACAGTGCAATAGTTACTGCATGTTTTGAGTAACTATGCAATAGTAACAATACGATAGTAACTATGCAATAGTAATAATGCAATCGTAACTATGCGATAGTAACAATGCAATAGTAACAATGCAATAGTAACTCTGCAATAGTAACTATGCAATAGTAACTACGCGATAATAACTATGCAATAGTAACTACGCAATAATAACTACTTTATAGATACCGGTAATTACTCGGTTAGAGAGTTATTGCTACTATAGTTAAACTAGAATTATGTAATTACTAGAAAGTATTCGTTGTACAATTACTACCGCCATAGTAGTTGTAATTGTATAATGTACAGTGTCTACTATGTATGACAGTATAATAGTTACCACTTGTGACGTTAATAGTAACTATTATACTAATATGTAGTTGTAAAAGAAGCCATATTAGTAATATAGTAATAACGTACAATTAGCAACTACGTAATAGTTACCGATAACTATACATTGGTAATACAATAGTAACCATTGCAGTTACTAGTAACCATACGAATAGTCATTACTGCTATAGTTACCAGTCATATGCAGTTACCAGAAACTATACGCTACATAGTTACCACCACTATAACACGATAATAGTAAATACAAAATGAAAATTAAAAAAAACCGAATTCTCGATGCATTCTAACGCGGCGAACTTCAACACCGTTGCCACTCTACGCAAACTTTCGGCGAATTTTTTTATTTCGATCAAATTATCGACCAAGCGGGTATCAGAATGTCCAAATTTTCTCACACGGTGCACTTTTCGGCCGGACAGCAATTCTAATGCGGATGCTCTTTTTGGTGCCCTTACAAAATGTCTTCGCGCCCCCCTCCTCCCAAGCGAATTGACGATATTTTTTTCAGCGAATTGTCCGAGTACGTGTCGTTGAATCAGTACGACCAAACTTTTTCCTACATTCGTTGGTATCATTACGAGGAACACTTTCTTGCGCTGAATCGATCGTCGTACGCACTGAGCGACGAGCTCGCCGAATTTACGAGCTGCGACGCGGGAAAAAAATAGGCAAGCTCGGAAAGCAAGTTGTGAAGAGGCGAATAAAAGCAAGAAACACACACACACACACACACACACACACACACACACACGCACGCACACATTTTTCGAAACAACCCTTTGTAAAAAAAAACTTTCTCCGAAAAAACGCACCAGTTTAAAAATCTCATAAAATTCCCAAAAATGCGTGATTATATGTAAGAATTTTCAAGCTATCACCCGCAGTGGAAGTATGATTTTTTCTTTGCTTTCTGAGCGATTAACGTTAAAGAAAATCCGAAAAAATTACTGCAACTGACCAAGATCCATGATTATGATTCGGTTATTCAAAAATGGTCAAAAAAATTCATTGTGGGTATGAAAATATTTAAGTATCCGCCCGAAGTAAGCGGTTCTTGAATTTTTTGGGAATTTTTTAACGTTAATCGCTCAGAGAGCACAGAAAAAAACATACTTTCACTGCGGGTAATAGCTCGAAAATTTTTACATATAATCACGCATTTTTGGGAATTTTTTCAGATTTTTAAATCGGGGCGTTTTTTCGGAGAATTTTTTTTTACTATCGTTTGCGTCGAAAAATGTACAAAAAATTCAGGGTGTCTTTTAGAGTCAATGGAATCAGATAAAAATAAATAAATCGAATTGGCGGGGTTCAGGGAAAAAGTCCACCGGATTCACGTGGAATACCTTACATATAGGGTGTCCTGTTATGAGTAGATAATCCTGCAACTGTCGATAGGTCAGCTCATGTCCTACTATATCCTGGAATTTCAGTTTAGTAAAAGTTCCACGGTTTCCGAGATTTTGGACTTCACAGTATTTTTTGAAAAAATTAATCTATTTTTGGTTTTTCCCATGCCACTTTTACAAATGATATGCATAGACAATAACTAAGCAACTTTTTAAAGTAATTGGTAGGATATGCGTAGTACATTTTTTTTACACCACAGGCTATCAAAGTTAGATGTTCGAATTGGTTTATATGAAAATTCTGCATGAAATCTTTTTTCATAAAATTTCCTTAACATTTTAGGTTAAAAATTAGACTTTTCTAGATAAAACAAATAACCACGAGTATTTAAAAAAAACCGGGATAAAAAAGTTGTCATTTGTAGAAATGACAAGCGAAAACCCGAAAGCAGATGATTTTTATCTCTAAGGCGTGAGACTTTTACTAAACTGAAATTTCAGCATATAGTAGGATTGTTGCAGAATTATCCATTAATAATAGGACGCCCTGTATACATATACACACAAGCCTACGTCGAATGATGTGATTGAAGAAAAGAAAAGGTATAGAATTTCTTTTTGCGATTGAAAAATTTACAGAGAATTTTAGTTTCGTTTTTTTTATGTGAGATGTGCTAATGGAGATGCGGGATTGCGAAGAAGTTAAAGAAAAGCGCGACAAGACAGAGAGAGAGACGATTCCAAAGTCATGGCACGATCGCTTGACCGCAAGTTGCCCGCAACCAGACACGCGTCCAAGTTTTTCCGGAAGTGTTCTCGAAAGTGAAAATAAAATATGTATCATCGACCTACTATTTTTTAATTTTCAGTGTCGTTTCGCGCGACCTCGAAGATTTACCGAATATTCATCGGTGGCTAAACGAAACGCTTGGCAATTTTGTTCGAAATACGAACAAGTTTGCAATTCCCGATTTTTTTTTTTTTTTGGTTATTTAAAGTTGTAATTGCAATTGCCCACGTTTTTTTTTATTCTATTGAATTGTATGAGAAAATCTTGCACATACAATTTTATATAGTGGAACTGCATTGTGGTACTGTATACTCGTAGTCGTATTGTACAGTAGTAATTGTATTATATTTCAACTATATTGCATTGTACGGCACTATACAAGATGATTCGCAACTATCAGGGTTCCCTTGGTCAGCATACAGGGCGTGTCAACGCCAGCAAAACGCTTTTTTCCGCACTTTTTTGTCCGGACGCGGTGTTTTTTTTGCATTTTTTCAATGTATATAGGTTGAAGAATATCCGAAAAAAATGTCAAGTTAAAATATTGTAAATTTACCAAATTACATACGATTTAAATGAGAACGGGCAGCGCCACGATTCACGTATACCAAAACTTATTTCCATGACGTTTTCCTCGACACGACTTTCGTCAACCTAGCCGAAATGATAACTCTAGCTATAATTGTCAGATTTTCAATTCTTTTTTCAAATTTCCGTAATTGCAGTGGCTATCGTAGTACAGAGCCGTTTGTTTTTTTATAAATTTACTATGAATATAAGTAAAAATATAAGCGCCCAGATATAAGTCAAAATTTCGCCAAAATTACACTGTTTAACGCCTGCCATTTTGTGTTTTCTTTTTTCGTCGAAAAACCGCTACGTACAACGAGAACTACGTTTATATAGATGATAAAACTCGTTTTTTCACATCAACCATTCTCAGGTTATCGATCGGGAAGTTGGATAACATTTTTTATACATAGGCTCTTTTATACCTTAATAATGTTAATTTTTTTTCAGTAAAAATTGACACGAAATAAGTTCCCTGTATGCATAATAACATACCTTTTTCCCAAATTCCAAATAAATAATCCAGTATAAACAAAAGAATCGAAAAAACGACCTTTTTCAGCCTGTAACAATGGTGTCCTTCCTCAAAATTTCGCCGCTGAGTAAACAACGGCACGGTAGTTGCGCACGCGCAAATTTTTCCTCCAAGTATTAAATAATAAACGAACATTATTGAATCTTACTATGGATTTGCAAAGCGAATCTTCGTTATTGTCCCGCAAACAAAATTGTGAGAAAAAATAATATTCACACTTCGTGTGAATCACCTGAAGGATTTTTTAGGATGCCCATCAGAGATCTAAGACCTGAATCTGCTCTAGTATTAGTAATCGTGTAATGTATAGCCACTGTATATAACAGTGCATTAGCTACTACATATAAGCTGTACTAAAAAGAAATCCATTATTTTTGCATGAAATTGAAGGCTTTATTTAGGATAGTTAGAATGATCCGATTTAGCTCAAATATGCACCGTTTTGATCGATAACTTGTTGCCATTTTGAAGGCAATTTCATTATGCCTTTCTCATGGAAACCCTCGTCACTATTGGCAAAAAACTGGGACAGCCGATTTTCACAAGCTTCTCTTGAGGCGAATGTTTCACCAGCAAAATCATTCGCCATAGACAGGAACAGGTGGTAATCACTTGGTGCCAGGTCCGGACTATAAGGTGGATGTATAAGATGCATCTCCCAACCAAGCTCCCGGAGCTTCTGGCGAGTCACTATCGTCGTGTGTGGCCTAGCGTTGTCCTGATGAAACACAATTCCTCTCCTATTGGCCAAAGCCGGCCGCTTCTGGACGATTTCTTCCTTCAGACGGTCCAATTGTTGACAGTACAGGTCCGAATTAAGAGTTTGGCCCTAGGGGAGCAGCTCATAGTAGATGATTCCCTGCCAATCCCACCAAACACACAGCAAAATCTTCCTGACCGTCAATCCAGGCTTGGTCACCGTTTGCGCCGGCTCACCGCCATTTGACCACGACCGTTTTTACTTGACGTTGTCGTAAGGGACCCACTTTTCATCACCAGTCACCATCCGCTTCAGAAATGGATCGATTTTGTTGCGATTCAGCAGCGATTCGCAGATGGAAATTCGGTCCATGTTTTTTTGCGTTAAATCGTGTGGCACTCATACATCGAGCTTCTTTATGTATCCGGCCTTATTCAAGTGTTTCCAAACGATTTTTTGTGCAATGTTTAGCTCCTGGGCAATCGAAACAGTGCTTACATGACGGTCGGACTCGACGATTTCCATTATTTTATCGACATTTTCGATAATTGGCCTTCCAGAGCGTGGTGCATCTTTGACATCAAAATAACCGGAACGGAATCGACGAAACCAAAATTGCACGTGACTGGCTGTTACAGTATCAGGACCATAAACACTATTCACATTTTCAGCCGCCTGGCTTGCGATTTCACCTTTATCGAAGAAAAACTGTAAAATATGGCGTATTTTCACTTTACTGGTGGCCATCTTTGACGCGCGCACAAACAATATTGAGTCAATCGATCACAAAACTGTCCGAGATGTTTATTTTAGTACGAAATCTTATCTTTCTAACGCCATCTAGCCTAATCCGATCGGACTTGTACAACGCGAGATACAGATTACTAAAGCTATCTATTGCTAAAATAATGGATTTCTTTTTACTACACCTAATATGATGTTTTGAGTAACTATGCAATAGTAATTAGTTTATAGTTGCCGGTGATTATTCGGTTAGAGGGTTACTGCTACTATCGTTCAACTAGAATTATGTAGTTACTAGAAAGTATTCGTTGTACAGTTACTACTACCATAGTAGTTGTAATTGCATAATGTACAATGCCTACTATGTATAATAGTTACCACGTGTGTTGTTAATAGTAACTATTATACTAATATGTAGTTAGAAAAGAAGCCAAACTAGTAATATAGTAATAATGTACAATTAGCAACTACGTAATAGTTACCGATAACTATATAATGGTGATACAATAGTAACCATTGTAGTTACTAGTAACTATAAATATTTATTACTGTTATAGTTACCGGTTATGTACAGTTACCAGAAACTATACACTATATAGTTACTATTACTATAACACGATAAAAGTAAATATAAAGTGACAAATTACACAACCGAATTCTCGATGATTGCTTGGACTTTAAACGCGAATATCTCGGCCAATTTTTGTCGCTCGACCTTTTTCAAGCATGCGTTTTGCTCGCAACGACACTCATAGTTGTGAATCACCCTGGATAGTTGTACCACGAAGTACTATACTGTACAGTTTAATTATCGCTGTACTGCATAGTACTATATAGTTGTGCGTATTCATATGCACAAATATATTGGAAAATGGAGTATTCTTCGCAACCAAAAAAAATCACAGCGTCTCTCAAAGCTTGAATAATATTTCCTAATAAACGATTTTCAGGCTTGCACAATTATGGATTTATGTACACGTGTTGAATAGCGACATCTTGTTTCTCTTCGATCTCATCCTCTGCAAAAGTCTCACACGGTCTCATCGAAGTGTTTACGGTTACTTGAAGATGGCACTGAGTTTGTTTGGGGTCTCCCTCCTCTTTTTGGTTCCCTCGTGTTCTTTTTTGTTATCCGGGACCGGTCTCGATCCCAATGGCCGAAAATGCAACGATGTACAAAATATATATAAAAAAAAACAGTGATACATAATTTTTAACGTTCCGTTGAAGATTCTAGGGTTTGAGGGATCGATTAACTTTGAGCGAGAACGACTGTGCCGTTTTGTCCGATGGTGCCGGTCTGATTGGTCGGCGCGCTCGTGGTCTCGTTCACACTCGCCGGCGACGACGAATGATTGTTCGCGTTCGCCGCGGCGAGAGCCTTGTTCCGTAGCTCGAAAACTTGCTGTATCGCTTTGCGAAAGCAGAGAAAGTTGTAGTCGATCACACCTGCGAAATAATCGTCGGGATTCAATGGAGATCAGGGACGACGATTTGCGTTACTTTTTAGCCGACTGTGTTTGTATGTGAAAAGTTAATATGCAGCAATTAGTCGCAAGTTCAATCCCAATTACAGTCTTTGTTATCGTTTACAAGCATTCCATGTTCCTAACGTACACACTCGTAAACTAGTATACTACTAGTAACAACTAAGTAGTGAAATCAATGAAAGACATAAAAGTCGAAAATAATTTATATGTTAAAAAATATTTTAAAAAACAAGTCTTCATTTAATGTTCTCAAAAGTAGAAAATAATTTTTTTCACGTGACTATAAATAAAAGCTGAAAATAATCTTTAATTTACATAAATCCGTTAACATATAATCTGTATTTAATTTACTGTAAAACAAACTTAGATTTCTCAAACAAAAATCCCAAAACTGAGTATAAACGTGTGATAATAAGTTCTCCAATTACTATTGTGCCACATTAAATACGGTTAATGAAACTGAATTGACGAAATTTATTAAAGATTTAAAAAGTTGAGCGCCCCAAGCTTTTTTTTTAAATCACACAGGTGGCTTGGTAAAAGATATGGTTTTCTACTTTTTAGTAGATTAAGGGGAGGGTAGGGGTTTCAGCGTGAAAAAAAAACACTTTTTTGCGTATTTTTTTCATCTATATGGAAAGAGTAAATTTGTTGAAACCTTTTGTACATTGTTAAGTGTCATTTCAAGAACATTCCGTGAAATTTGTACGCGAAAATATCCACAACCAAGCCGGTGCCGCGTTTTTCTCGAAACAACTTTTTCAAAGTCCGTGTTCACTGCCATTTGAAAACTACATGACCGATTTATTTTAAACTTGGTACACACTTTCTACATATAAAATCCCCTTCCCCCAACGGTTAGGTTGAGATTTTTTTACATTAAGGGGGTTTTCCACCCCCAAAATGGCGGAATTTTTCGTGAAAAATACCACTTTTCACTTTATATGACCACCAAAAATTTCGAAATGAAAAAAAATTATCAAAGACTGTTGGGGGGGAGGATTTGATGCTACTTTGACTAAATTTTAATGGTACTTGATTTCAGATAATTTCTAGCTGAGATACAGTGAACACCGCAAATCGTGTTTTTCCAAAGGCGTTCTTGGAAAAGCTTTGTCACCGG
Source organism: Ophion ellenae (assembly GCA_963210295.1). Classification (NCBI taxonomy): domain Eukaryota; kingdom Metazoa; phylum Arthropoda; class Insecta; order Hymenoptera; family Ichneumonidae; genus Ophion; species Ophion ellenae. The sequence goes on from OY723392.1 coordinate 31,409,470, forward strand.
CTTGTGTGTGGATATTTTCGCGTACAAATTGCACGGAATGTTCTTGAAATGACACTCAACTATATACAAAAGGTTTCAATAAATTTACTCTATCCATATAGATAAAAAAAAATCGCAAAAAAATGTTTTTTTTTTCACGCTGAAACCCCTACCCTCCCGTTAAATAAAATCTTGTTTTTTTTTAATCTTTTTTTTACATATAACATTTTCTACTTGCCCTCGCGCTCGTCGTTTATTCTCCACATGTCGGACATTCGATCGAACGTTATTGAAGAAAAAAAACCAACGGCTCACCTTGTCTGTCGAAATTATCCTCGCGAAGGATGCAAACGAGTGCCAAAAATTTGTTGACCTCCCGCAGGTAAAGTATCGTGCCGTTGTTGAGCTTTATGAGGCTCGAGCTCTGATTGTCGAAGGCCGCGGCTTCTAAATCCTCCCTGAGTCTGAAAAGGTTATTTTTTTTTTCTTCTTTACATTCCCGTCTCGATCAAAACGTAGGAAGAATTCGAGACAATACTTGTTTTTCCACTGTTTTCCACTGTTTTTCTCTTGTTTTTCATTGCGAACGATATTACCCGTAAATGCACGAGACGTCGATGACCACGTCGATCATGTCGCAGCAGAGCTCGTAGCTCTGCATGTCCACTGGCGAGCTGTCCGTCGCGATGTATATTTTCGAGACAACGTCGAACAAGAAAGCCTTCTCGATTGCCGAATTCTGAAGGGAACAAGAGAGAAAAAGAACCTCAATACGCGAGTCAACGGGTCCAACAGTCGGATGGGTGCTCGGCCATTTTTGTCGCAAGGGCGTAGGTGGAAACGTCAGAGCAAGGGTCCGCAACAGGCGGACTGGAGGATAGAAAACTGGACCGCCAGAAAATCTTTTAAAACTTTAATTAAGGCCACAGTAACGGGTATAAAATTATTCGCGATTTCAACCATTTTTTCATATAAAAAAGTGATTCACTCGTAGAATTAATGACACATCTATTTAGTATGAATATCAAGCTGTTAGAAAATGTATGTACATATATATATATTTATGTACAAAATGGCCGACTACTCGAAACTTCTCGAAAAAGCTTTTTTCCAATTGGCGTGACAAATAACTTCAACAATTTTCACTCAATTTACTTTAAATTTTAAAGTTATGTTCCTAATTGCATTTCGCAGAGAAGTACGTACGGAATTTCTGATTAATCGAAAACTTTTCATTTTATTAGCAGTTTACGAGCAGTTATAACGAAATTTTTCACTGTAAATTCATTTCTTATGTTCAAATACCTACAACTTTTGAATAAAACAATATTTTTAAATTCCGTACGTACTCCTCTAGGTATTCTAATGTAGATTGACGAGAATTTTTGTTTTTTGTTCTAGGTGAAAAATTGTGGATGCTAAATGTCACGCCGCGGAGCGCCTAAAAAAAGATAAAAGAAAATATTAGTAGTCGGCCATTTTGTACATCGAAAAAAAAAGATATATTTTGTAACAGCTTGATATTCATACTTAATAGATGTGTAATTAATTTTATGAGGGAATCACGTTTTCATACGAAAAAAATTGTTAAATTCGCACATGATTTTATACCCGTTACTGTTGCCTAAGGCCTTAACTCATTCTGTGTGCGATTCTAAAGGCGTTCTTCTCTCACATTATTTTTTAGAAACCGCAATAACCTGCTTGCTGTAGATTTTGTATGCAGTGTTTTTTCTCTGGACCTCAATGAAAAATGTCATTGCGTAAAAATAAAAAAAATGTCAATGAGTAAAAATAAAAGAGATGGATTTACCGATATCAGAATGTTCAAAAGATTCTCAAGCGTTGGTAGCTGCGGTATCAACTTCTGCACGACCTTGCTGAAGGCCTCGAAGATGCTGTGATCGTAGATCGAGGTCAGATGGAAGCTGAGGTGAATCTGATCGTATCCTGCGGGCGATTTTGCAAATTTGTCATGTCAGAAAAGACACGCTAGATACTCACTAGATATCGGAGGATAAGTTTACGAAATTTGTGTAAGTTTTTTTTCCCATTGATGATAGTTCTTCGAAGTCTCTGTATCCCTTTTCGGGTTTTTAGTATTATATTTATGGGTATAACATTATTCGGGAGGGATAGTGCGATATCCGGGGCGTCAAGTTTTGACCGTTGATTCTTCATGTGAACCAAAATAATGAGAATTTCGAAAATAAAAAATTTGCCGTTTCGGCTTCTTTAAGGAATTATGAGCGCTTTTAGCGGTAATTGGAAATACGCAAAAAATCAACGATACTGTACACAATACAAAGACCGGAAGTACACGATAGAAACAGAAAAGTACTGGGAAGATGCAAATATAACGGGAGGAACGAACGAAACTTGGGCGAGACTTAGATGTGGGAATGTGGGAAAGGAAGGCAATAAGGGGTATAGTGATAATAAACGCACGCACGCACGCACACACACACACAGATATAATTTATAATAAAATTATCAAACGGTGTTATACGAGAGAAAGTGAAAAATGTGGAAAAATTTACCCGATTCACCCAAATCGTCGTTGGCTCTAGTATGAATATCCCTCTGCGTCTCCATCTTATAATCGTCCGACAGTCCGTCGACCTTGTGTATGAAAACTTCGAACTTAATGGCCTCGTTGACTTTATAAGCTTTGGTAACGGTAAGATGAAGTTTGTTCAGGGCTTCCATGTAGTCGTCCTGGGCATCAATAACGAAGACGAGAGCACCGCAGCCGCCGAATATCATGTCGCTATCGAAAGTCGGATCGAAGAAGTCAATCTGGCCGGGAAAGTCCCATATTTGGAACTGGACGAAGCTCGAGTTGCTGATGTCGTCCTTGATGATTTTGTTCGTGCTCTCGAGGAACAACGTCTCGTTGGGAGACATTTTGTGAAAGACTACCTTCTGTATCGATGATTTGCCGCTCCTAGACCATTTCGACAAATTCGTTATGTCAAGTCGGAAATGCACGGTTAGAATTAAAAGACAGGAAAAATAAATTTTTGTGTTTAATTTGGTTTGTCATTTTTAGAGTTTCCATTTTGAGTTTATTTTGATTTGATTTTGTTTGTTCAGATTTGCTTTGGTCTTTCGGGTTTGAATTTGTTTCTATTTGGGTTTAGAATTCTTTGGGTTCAGGCTCATTTTGATTTGGGTTTACTTCTAATGGCATTTGTTTGCCTTTAGGTTTGTATGGGATTGAGTTGAAATTTGTTTTGGTTTAGATTTGGATTTGTTAGGATTAAGCTCAATTTCGTTTTTAGAGTTTTAGTTTACATTTGTTAGGGTTTGGATTTAGATTTGTTTGGATTTGGATTTGTTTTGGTTTAGATTTGCTCTGATTTCTGTTTTGATAGATTTAGGTTTGTTTGGAGTTAATTTGATTTGAGTTTTTTTTCGTTGTATTTGTTCTGATTTCATTTTGTTCGTTTGGCTTGGTTTGTTCGGTTTGGCTTTGGTTTTGTGCGTTCAACTTGGTTCCGATTCGAGTTTGTTTGGCTTTGTTTTGCTTGGATTTTGCTTCTTTCGATTCTTTTCCGTTTGCCTCAGAAGCATAAAAAACTAAAAGTAATAACAAGTACAGTCGGTACACAGATAGGTGAGTGCTCAGCCCAAAGAAATCGGACTGTAAAATCCAATAGAGCGTGCGCCGCAACTTCAGCAATAATAACAGATGCTGCGTCGACTAAGCCTCCTGGTACCTTCTTAATCCCATCAGGAGAATTCTAGGCTTTTGTTCTCCAGCGAGAAGACCCGTCGAACCGTCTCCCTCTCCGTCGAACGGTGTATAGCCGAAATCCTGGGGAAAGGAGCCCACATCGTAGCCGGCTTGATACTGATCGTCGTCGTCCTTAAAGCCACACGCGAAAATTAATGTATCTCGCGTTCGTGAATGCGAAAATATGGACTCTTCCAGTGTTTCAATTGCAGAGCGATTCATTGATAAAAAGTCATGGAAAATATTGACATGTATTGCTTCGTCGATCGACTCACCATGTTGCTATTGTCGATAAACTATTTTCACTATTTTCCCAACAATAGTCGTTCCACGCTCTCGCGCACACTCGCGTTATTTTTTTATTGTTGTGTCTCTTGTCGCGATCTCGTGATGAAAGTGACACGCTGTGTGCGCGTACCCTTCGTGAACTCGTGAAACGAAGTGTACGTATTTTTGTTTTTGTCCCCCCGATGGTTGTCAGTTCGGAGAGCACACTTGGAGACGTTCGGGACGCATGATCGCAGTCACATACTACGCGCGACGATATCGCATCGTACGACGATAAGCGTTATCCGCGAGCCACCCAGCGAATACGCTGAACACACTCGGAAACGGCAGCGCAGTGAATACAACGTTTTTCACTCACGAGTGACTCACGAGCCTTATACGCGGGTAGAAAAGGTTGGAAAGTTAGTTTGACAGCTAATGCGTGACGTGAAGTTGTCGGGGAATTGAAATCTTGCTCGGCACATCGACGACAATAGTACCAGTCATTTAAGACACGGAAAAAAACACTGGAAGGTAAATTACAGGGAGGCTAGAGTGGGAGGAGTCCGATCTCTTATGGAAAGACATGGAGGCTAGAGTGGGAGGAGGCCGATCTGTGCATTTCAAAGTGGCTACAAAAATGTGGTCAGACCGGGATGGCGCCACTATCTCTAAAACCTCGAGCACGAAGCTGAGTATCGATGTCGTGTAAGAGAGATGGAAGAGGATCGAATACGCATCCCAGCAAGCAGTGCAGCGAGATCGCGCGCAAAAGTTACCCCCTCTCTAGCCTCTTACGCGCCCATCACACAATCATACTAGCGCGTGTTCGTGAGCGAGCGACGCTCGGACATCTTCGGAAAGAGCCAAGCGCGCCGAAGTTTCCCGACCGCTCCTTCGGCAGCTACACCAACACATGGACGCCGAGCTCGTTCATGTGCGGCCAAGCCGAAACGAAGGCTTCAAGGGAAGAAGCAATGTGAGCACGACTCGCGCGTGACGTCACCCGACGGAACGCGCGAGGCTTTTAGATGATTTCGATGCTTATTTAGCTCTTGATTCTCTGCGTTATCAATGTATACAAAAAAATGTATCGCGCACCCTGATTGCTTATTTTTTTACTTTATACGTTAATTTAAATATAATTATGAATCCAAATTACAACTTATTTATCTTCTAAAACATTGTTTACGCTTTACTCACACCCGTCCTTATGTCAAATAAATTATAATTAATAAAAGTAAGCGGAAATATATTTATATTCGTATTATTATATTAATTCTCATAGTTTCATCAAACGATAAAGCATTATCCCCAAAAGCAAGCCAATCAACCATCCGGCCGCGAATCGTCAGTACCAGAAAGTGTATATTCTACAAGCGATGGGATGGTCCCGTTGGTAGCGTTCCTGGCTTCGGTCCGCAGAAGCGTAGGATCGTTCCTCGCGCTCAGTGCTTTTTTTTTTAATTATTATCACTATTAATTCTTGTTTGATTAGTTATTTTTATTAAGTTATCATTATTATTTTTATTAGTTATCTTTTAGTGCCGAAAAATGTATCGCACACTCCGACCGCTTATTTGATTAGTTTGTACGTTAATTTGAATGTAATAATAAATCTACATTACAACTTATGTATCTTTTAAAAAATTGTTTGCGCTTTACTCACACCCGTCTCTATGCCAAATAAATTGTAATTCATAAAAGTAAGCGCCCTGTCATTTTGGTCAACCGGTTGTACAAGACAGTTGAGTCAACGTAAAAATTCAACGGTTGAATTTGGACAGCTTCTCAACTGTTCATCTTTCAAAGTCGACCATCCTGCGTTTTTTGTGGATGGTTGACTCGATGGTTAACTCGGCGGTTGATTGGATGGTTGACTCGACGCAATATATTTAATGATTAATTAAATTATACTGTCTTGATAATTAAATTGATGATTTGCGAAGAATTGAGTCATCAAACACTGGGGGGGGGGGGGGGGGGGGGGGAATATCCGCAGCAGATTGTGCGACGGAGTGAGACAACCATCCAGCGAAAACAAAATGGCCGCGGTTAAACAACCGTTGAATCAACCATTAGGATTTTTTTTACGGTCGACTTCATAGTTGTAAAGCTGTCCAAATTCAACCGTTAATTATTTCGGTTGTCTTTGCAGTTGCCAAAATTGCTAGCGCGGAAATATATTTATAGTCGTATTATTATATTCATTCTCGTAAGTTACGATTCGCGGCCGGATGGATGTGGCTTGTTTTTGGGGATAATGCTTTATCGCTTGATGATAGTATATGAGAATGAATATAATAATGCGAACATAAATATATTTTCGCTTAGTTTTTATGAATTACAATTTATTTCGCATAGGGACGGGTGTGAGTAAAGCGCAAACAATTCTTTAGACGATAAATAAGTCGTAATTTAGATTTATTATTAAATTAAAATTAACGTACAAACTAATCAAATAAGCGGTCGGAGTGCGCGATAAATTTTTCGACACTAAAAGATAACTAATTAAAATAATAATGATTACTAATAAAAATAACTAATCAAATAAGAATTAATGGTAATCAGAATTTAAAAAAAAGCACTGAGCGCGGGGAACGATCCCGCGCCCCTGCGGACCGAAGCCAGGAACGCTACCAACGGGACCATCTCATCGCTTGTAGAATATGCACTTTCTGGTACTGACGATTCGCGGCCAGATAAATGATTCGCTTGTTTTTGGGGATAATGCTTTATCGCTTGATGAAAGTATGAGAATTAATATAATAATACGAATATAAATATATTTCCGCTTACTTTTATGAATTATAATTTATTTGGCATAAGGATGGGTGTGAGTAGAGTGTAAACAATTTTTTAGAAGACAAATAAGTTGTAATTTGGATTTATTGTTATATTTAAATTAACGTATAAACTAAAAAAAAGCGATCAGGGTGCCCGATACATTTTTTTGTATACATTGATAACGGAGAGAATCAAGAGCTAAATAAGCATTGAAATCGTCTAAAAGCCTCGCGCGTTCCGTCGAGTGACGTCACGCGCGAGTCGTGCTCAGATTGCTTTTTCCCTCGAAGCCTTCGTTTCGGCTTGGCCGCACATGAACGAGCTCGGCGTCCATGTGTTGGTGTAGCTGCCGAAGGCGCGGTCGGGAAACTTCGGCGCGCTCGGCTCTTTCCGAAGATGTCCGAGCGTCGCTCGCTCACGAACACGCGCTACCCATGCGCGCTACTATGATTGTGTGATGGGGGCGTAAGAGGCTAGAGAGGGGGTAACTTTTGCGCACGATCTGGCTATATGTCATTTTGCATCTCTCTCGCACGCAGCCTACTTCTCAAGTATCATGCTGCCTTATGCACAGTTCACTTCTCATTATTTACTTGTTCCATCTCTGTCACACGCAGCTCACTTCTCGACGTCTTAGCAATAGTGGCGCCATCCCGGTATGACCACATTTTTGTAGCCACTTTTTTCAAGTCTCTCCATAAGAGATCGGACTCCTCCCACTCTAGCCTCCCTGTGGAAAGACTTGAAAAAAGTGGCTACAAAAATGTGGTCATACCGGGATGGCGCCACTATTGCTAAGACGTCGAGAAGTGAGCTGCGTGTGACAGAGACGGAACAAGTAAATAATGAGAAGTGAACTGTGCATAAGGCAGCATGATACTTGAGAAGTAGGCTGCGTGCGAGAGAGATGCAAAATGATATATAGCCAGATCGCGCGCAAAAGTTACCCCCACTCTAGCCTCTTACGCGCCCATCACACAATCATAGTAGCGCGTGTTCGTGAGCGAGCGACGCTCGGACATCTTCGGAAAGAGCCGAGCGCGCCGAAGTTTCCCGACCGCGCCTTCGGCAGCTACACCAACACATGGACGCCGAGCTCGTTCATGTGCGGCCAAGCCGAAACGAAGGCTTCGAGGGAAAAAGCAATCTGAGCACGACTCGCGCGTGACGTCACTCGACGGAACGCGCGAGGCTTTTAGACGATTTCAATGCTTATTTAGCTCTTGATTCTCTGGGTTATCAATGTATACAAAAAAATGTATCGGGCACCCTGATCGCTTTTTTTTAGTTTATACGTTAATTTAAATATAACAATAAATCCAAATTACAACTTATTTGTCTTCTAAAAAATTGTTTACACTCTACTCACACCCATCCTTATGCCAAATAAATTATAATTCATAAAAGTAAGCGGAAATATATTTATATTCGTATTATTATATTAATTCTCATACTTTCATCAAGCGATAAAGCATTATCCCCAAAAACAAGCGAATCATTCATCTGGCCGCGAATCGTCAGTACCAGAAAGTGCATATTCTACAAGCGATGAGATGGTCCCGTTGGTAGCGTTCCTGGCTTCGGTCCGCAGGGGCGCGGGATCGTTCCCCGCGCTCAGTGTTTTTTTTCAAAATTCTGATTACCATTAATTCTTATTTGATTAGTTATTTTTATTAGTTATCATTATTATTTTAATTAGTTATCATTATTATTTTAATTAGTTATCTTTTAGCGTCGAAAAATTTATCGCGCACTCCGACCGCTTATTTGATTAGTTTGTACGTTAATTTTAATTTAATAATAAACCTAAATTACAACTTATTTATCGTCTAAAGAATTGTTTGCGCTTTACTCACACCCGTCCCTATGCGAAATAAATTGTAATTCATAAAAACTAAGCGAAAATATATTTATATTCGCATTATTATATTCATTCTCATATACTATCATCAAGCGATAAAGCATTATCCCCAAAAACAAGCCACATCCATCCGGCCGCGAATCGTAACTTACGAGAATGAATATAATAATATGACTATAAATATATTTCCGCGCTAGCAATTTTGGCAACTGCAAAGTCAACCGAAATAATCAACGGTTGAATTTGGACAGCTTTACAACTATAAAGTCGACCGTAAAAAAAATCCTAATGGTTGATTCAACGGTTGTTTAACCGCGGCCATTTTGTTTTCGCTGGATGGTTGTCTCACTCCGTCGCACAATCTGCTGCGGATATCCCCCCCCCCAGTGTTTGATGACTCAATTCTCCGCAAATCATCAATTTAATTATCAAGACAGTATAATTTGATTAATCATTAAATATATTGCGTCGAGTCAACCATCCAATCAACCGCCGAGTTAACCATCGAGTCAACCATCCACAGAAAACGCAGGATGGTCGACTTTCAAAGATAAACAGTTGAGAAGCTGTCCAAATTCAACCGTTGAACTTTTACGTTGACTCAACTGTCTTGTACAACCGGTTGACCAAAATGACAGGGCGCTTACTTTTATGAATTACAATTTATTTGGCATAGAGACGGGTGTGAGTAAGGCGCAAACAATTCTTTAAAAGATACATAAGTTGTAATGTAGATTTATTATTACATTCAAATTAACGTACAAACTAATCAAATAAGCGGTCGGAGTGTGCTATAAATTTTTCGGCACTAAAAGATAACTAATAAAAATAATAATGATAACTTAATAAAAATAACTAATCAAACGAGAATTAATAGTGATAATAATTTAAAAAAAAAGCACTGAGCGCGAGGAACGATCCTACGCTTCTGCGGACCGAAGCCAGGAACGCTACCAACGGGACCATCCCATCGCTTGTAGAATATACACTTTCTGGTACTGCCGATTCGCGGCCGGATGGTTGATTGGCTTGCTTTGGGGGATAATGCTCTATCGTTTGATGAAACTATGAGAATTAATATAATAATACGAATATAAAAATATTTCCACTTACTTTTATTAATTATAATTTATTTGGCATAAGGACGGGTGTGAGTAAAGCGTAAACAATTTTTTAGAAGATAAATAAGTTGTAATTTGGATTTATAATTATATTTAAATTAACGTATAAACTAAAAAAATAAGCAATCAGGGTGCGCGATACATTTTTTTGTATACATTGATAACGCAGAGAATCAAGAGCTAAATAAGCATCGAAATCATCTAAAAGCCTCGCGCGTTCCGTCGGGTGACGTCACGCGCGAGTCGTGCTCACATTGCTTTTTCGCTTGAAGCCTTCGTTTCGGCTTGGCCGCACATGAACGAGCTCGGCGTCCATGTGTTGGTGTAGCTGCCGAAGGAGCGGTCGGGAAACTTCGGCGCGCTCGGCTCTTTCCGAAGATGTCCGAGCGTCGCTCGCTCACGGACACGCGCTACTATGATTGTGTGATGGGCGCGTAAGAGACCAGAGAGGGGGTAACTTTTGCGCGCGATCTCGCTGCACTGCTTGCTGAGATGCGTATTCGATCCTCTTCCATCTCTCTTACACGACATCGATACTCAGCCTCGTGCTCGAGGTTTTAGAGATAGTGGCGCCATCCCGGTCTGACCACATTTTTGTAGCCACTTTGAAATACACAGATCGGCCTCCTCCCACTCTAGCCTCCATGGTAAATTAGAAGAAATTCTTTTTTCAAATCTATTGCAATCGTTGAGTTCGGGCTAGTCTAGTTTTTTATGTTCAGGGAATTATGGTTTAATTGTAATTGTTGGAAATTCATATAGGGAAAAGTTGGAAGACGTATTTGCAAATATTAGTTTTTGGCATCGATTGACTGGAAATCATTGTGGAAATGGGCTTGTAACTCGACAATGTTAATAATTGAATAACTGAATAACGATTAACTTTTCGTAATTAGTTATAAATGAATTATTATTCAATTAAATCAAGATTAATTGGTAATTCATTATTATTAAACTAAATTACGATTAATTTATAATCCATTATTAATTAATCGATTAATTCATAATTGATTATTAATGAATTATTATTCAATTCAATAACGTTTAACTAATAATTCATCGCTACATTAATCATTATGAAATTCAATAATGTAGTTGGTTATTCTGGATCATCATGAACTGGTCTGTCAGCACCTGCAATATTATCGTTGTTTTTTGGGACACCCTGTATATGTATATAATGTAAATTTTGTAATACTTTTCTAGTATCCTTAATCACCGGCATATGCATAGTACAGAATAACTGATCATTAAAAGAAGTCACAATCTTTACATTTGTGTATGATTTTCTTTGTTTTTCACATACTTACGATTTTTGTGCTTCCAGTTTACAATATTGCAGCAATTACGTTACAAAAAATCGGTTTTAGGACTATTTCTATAGACGAATTAATCCTTTCATCGCTTCTTTTCAATTTTTACCATTTTAAGTGTTAATTGAAGTGTCGCCGCCACTTCCACTTCATGCTCTGGCTATAACTATATCGGTCGGTCCCTCGTTGTAGGAGCGACGCTCGTGGTGAAATTGTGTACCTGGAACTTAAACTTCGTACTTCGGTACAAATGAGACAGCCTGTACATGTCCCTCTCGCTCGTCAAACGTCCTTCCGCGATTCTGCGCACTGGAAAAAATTCCGTTGTGAACGAGGCCTGCAGTTTCACGCGATCTGTCAGTGCAGCGCGAGAATTTCCATTCCCTCCCCGATCGTCAGTCTGACCGGCGAGCCGTGATCATTTTCCTTTCGTTAACCTTCAAATTGACCGATCGACAAAAATGTCGAGTCCTACGTTAAAAAATGTGACGCACTGCATTTTCGACATGGACGGTTTGCTGCTAGGTAAGAATAAGCGGTATTCGATTGTTGGCGTGCACACGTGCCCTTGACCTTCGAAAATCAATTTGCCATCTATGATGCAATTCCGCGATGTCACGTTGTCATAGCGTGATCGCAGAAATTTTCGAATGATTTTTCTACCGTCGAATTGCCAAAGAAAGACAATAGATTTATATATAAATTTCAAATTCAATTACGTTCGAGAAAGTAGTCGAAAAAATTTGAAAATTCTGCTCACCTTCTTCGTCATCACGTGTCATTTCGGACTTGCGAAAAAATGTCATCTATCATCGGTGACAGCTTACTCCTGTCAAAATCGTGCGATAACTGTCACGCGTGTCAAAATTTGTATTGTTTCAAAATTTATATTTTTCTTCAAAATTTGCATTTTTCTTCAAAATTTGTATTTTTTTTTCAAAATCTGTATTTTTCTTCAAAATATGTATTTTTTTTCTTTACAATTTGCATTTTTTTTTCAAAATGCCTTTAATAAAAATTCGTTTTCGAAGCTTGGATGTTTTTTTCTTCAAGATTTGGATTTTTTTCAAAGTTTTGACGTTTTTTTTTCTAAATTTGTATTTCCTTTTGAATTTGTATTTTTTTCAAAACTTTTTTTTGATATTTGAATTTTTTCTCCAAATTTGTATATTCTTTTTTCAAAATTCTATTTTTTTAATTGTCGTGCTTGGTGAAGACTCCAGCAGATAAAATTCAAAAGGAAATTCAATCCCAAAGTTTCTGCAAGTTCCCCTTGTGTCGCAAGGCACAAAAGAAAGTGTCAGTCCCATTGACGCAATCCAAACAAACTCACAAAATCGACCACTGTCGCAGTCAATCTCCAGCGGCATGACCAACCGTGTTGCCTGATGAAATCCCAGCTAGATTCGCATCATAAGAAACTGCGTTAAATTGACTAGATTCAAATATCCATTTATCTAGTGGCATGTGGTGGAGCTTGCGGAAACTTTGCCGTCGAACTTTCATCTAAAGTATCCGGGTCTAAAAAAAGAGTCCTCCGACGTTGTCGGCAAAGCGCCTCAGTCCAGCGTGATGCCAGAGAGGAAACTCTCGAAATCTCGCGGAGTACGATTAGTCTTCCGAGAGCAGGTGAACCTCTTTGGATTGTCGCCGGTTCCGCGGCGGAGAGAGAAGCCTCTGTGCGAAGGGTGTTCGGAATGACCGAAGAGTGGAGCGTTTCTCGACAGATACGGAGCGTCTGTACACTTGCGCGTACAATCGAGTTGCCCAGCGTTACGGCAAGACCTTCACTTGGGAGGTGAAGGCGCGCACGATGGGTCTGCAGTGGCACGAGAGCGCCGTGGCGATCGTTGATGCGCTGGAACTGCCATTGGAGCCTCAAGAACTGACGAACAAGCTGGTGCCGATATACGACGAATTGTTTCCCCAGGCTAAACTTCTTCCAGGTACGCCCTGTCGCGAAAAACACTAAAGTGTTGTCTTTTCCCATCAACAGATACGGAGAGCCTTTACAAAAAAATATATGAAAATATAGTGTCCGAGTACGGTCACAGTTACGGCGGTGATTTGGCGTACCAAGTGCTTGGACGTCCCGAGATAGTAGGCGCCGAACTTATTATCGAATGTTACAAGCTACCCCTCTCCGTCGAAGAGTTTCAAGAACGATATCACCAATTGCAGCGCCATTTGTTCACTGACGTTAAATACATGCCAGGTCGAGATAAACAGACAACGAAATCCTTTTGGTTTTTTTTTTCATTTTCTTTTTATTTTCCTAGTCTCATGTGCATCCCATTAGCTTTGTTGTTATCGATTGTTTAGATCGCGACTTCTCGTACCGGAAGGTGCACTTGCGGGTGCGCGTTGAATGACGGAATTTCGAAACATAGTCACTGGAATATGGACACTCGGGGCTTTCTATTTTTATGTGGAGGTCACCTTGAAATGCCCTTGAGTGAAAAAAAAGCATTAATGGACGGAAATTCGGAGCTTGATCTTTTTTTTTCTGGTGGAATGAAAATTTGTTGGTTTTTTCGAGGGTCCAATTTCCAGTGGCACAAATGAGTTGAAAAGTACGCTTTAGACCAAATTTGTGAGGCACGGTGCTGGATGGAAAGCTATAATGTTGTAGGCCTACGGAATGACACCTCATCGCGGTCGGTATAGTAGAACAATTATAGATGCCCAAAAATCTCTGAAACGGCTCTTCAGATCCCGTGGAAACTGTCAAACGACGTCAAATAGATAGACGAACAGCTGTCTGCCCCTCAAATTCCGAAAATTTGAGGGGCAGACAGCTGTTCGTATCGAGGTGTCATTCCGTCTTAACAAGGAAACGTGAATAGTGTCCTAATGAATTTGTTATCACGAGGGCGGTGGGAGGCTCACTCGAATTGCGTACCCTGTCAAATTAATTCTAGACAACGTGTTAACGCATCGATCGTAAGTTGAATACTAATTTTGGGAGAAGAAGAATAAACGACGATCTTGAAGTTTGCATCGGTGGACGGCAATGAACATTTTTTCATTTCATTTTTACTTATTTTAAAACTCCATTTTTTATTTCCTGCTGTTTTTCAAATATTGTTTTCTTGCTTTTTTATTTCAATATTTTTCCTTACTATCCAATTTTTCTATGTTTAATACTTTATCCTTACTTTTTATTCCATTTTATTATTTTTATAATTTTTAAATTTCATTCTTTCACCTTTCAAATATTTTTCCTTATGTTTTTTCGTTTTGTCGATGTTTGAATATTTGCCCTTCATTGTTATTTCATTGCTTCAATTATTAAATATATTATCCTTGTTTTTTATTTAATTTCTTCGATTTTAAAATATGCTTTCCTTCGTTTTTACTTCTTTAAATTTTCGGCATATATAAATCCATTAAATATACAACATGATAGTTCGCTTATCAACTACATTCGTTCTTTTTATTGAGTAGTTTGAGTTTTTTAAAAGATATTTTCTTTATTTTTGTATTTTTTTCCATTCATAGTCTTTCTTATCTCTTTATTCTTATTTTTAAATAATTTTTTGCAGTTTGAGCTTGCACATCTAGAATGGAGATCTTAAAAAAACGTACACCTAATTTTTGTAACCAAGACGAACGAAAAAAATCCTATGTTCGATTGGATAAAGAAAATAACTTACACTTATACTGAAATTCTGCCATAAACTTTTGCGATTGAGTTACGAACAAGTTAAAAATAAATAATTTTCATTGCCTTCCAACGATGCAAACGTTTCGTCGAAAAACGAGAATGAAATGTCGGTTTTGGAAATACCGACTGAGGATTTTTGTTTCGCATTTGTGTGTTTTTGCTCTTCGTTGCGAATTGTGCACAGACATCTCATTGGTCGATAGAATCGCACTCATCAATGTTCGTACGCATTAAAAAAAAAAAAAATAAGGAAAAAATGATTATCGATGTACAAAATACGAATGAGTCGAATCGACGAGGATCGTGACGTGGTTTTTGTCTTCGAATAACAGGAGCCGAGCGAATCTTGAGGCATTTGCGAGATCACAACGTACCGATAGCACTCGCGACGAGCTCGACCGAGAAGAGCTACGAATTGAAGACGCAAAACTCGAAGGACGTTTTCGCACTCTTTCATCATCGGGTGCTCGGCGGCTCGGATCCCGACGTCAAGAAGGGCAAACCCAATCCCGACATATTTCTCGTTGCGGCGAAACGCTTCCCCGACAATCCGGATCCCTCGACGGTACGTTCGATTTCTACGAAGCATTTTCAAAAAACCGCAGTTTCTCATTTTGCTCCCAGTTCTGGCCATGTGGGGAAGTTTTTCATTTTCCGCAAAGCCAAGCCTGTGAGTCTGAATATTTATCACTATTACGTCAGTACCGTCAGTACGTGCGTTTTTCAATCTTGGCTTGCTGATAAAGTTTTAAGTTTGAAAAAAAAAAACGTCGAAGCAACGCACGAGTTTTTAACTTGTACAATCTTATTTTGCGGGGTAAAAGTTGACTACTTTTTGTAAAATTATTTCATTACTATCCTTCCCGTTGGATTTCGAATTGTTCGAAAAAGGCAGACGCCCTTAAAATGGAAAGTAGCCGCCGATTTTCGCGAAATTCACGTACGCTATTTCTGTTTGCTAAAATTAGAAATTATCGACTTCTAGAGTTAGAAAGTTATTTATATTATTGTTTCCAAAATGAGATATTTCTAATTTTTGAAACTTACTATTCATTTTATTGTTTCTAAAATAAGAAAATTCTAATTTTAGAAACTTAATGTGCACTTCATCATTTCTAAAACCCGGAATTTTCAATTTAAAAATCGTATTATTTATGTGGTCATTTCTAAAATACGTACTTTCTAATTTTAGAAACTTATTTATTCGATTGCTTCTAAAATTGAAAATGTCTAATTTCTAAAATTGAAATATCCAATTTCTAAAACCAAAATATCTGATTTCTGAAATCAATCTGAAATCATTTTATTGTTCCTAAAATGAGACATTTCTAATTTTGGAAACTTACTATTCATTTTATTGTTTCCAAAATAAGAAATTTCTAATTTTAGAAACTTATTATGCACTTTATCATGTATACAATACGGAATTTCCAATTTTAAAATCTTATTATTTATTTGGTTATTTATAAAATGCGAACTTTTTAATTTTAGAAACTTCTCATTTTAGAAGCGTATGATTTATTTGGTTATTTCTTTGGTTTTTATCTTATTATTTATTTGGTAATTTCTAAAATGCGTATTTCCTAATTTTAGAAACGTGTTTATTCGATTACTTCTAAAATTGAACATGTCCAATTTCTAAAATCAAAATATCCAGTTCTAAAATCCAAATGTCTAATTTCTTGTTTCTGAAATTTGCCGTTTCTAATTGCTAAAATTAGTCTCTTCAAAATTTATAAACAAGGCTACTTTAAATTTCGAAAACCTTCCTCGCCCGTAGACACTTTTTTGGAAACATAAACCCCCTTGAGGCCTGAACTTACCGCCGATTTATTTACGCAAAACTAAACCGGAAGATATCTGCTCCAAAGCGCGATTTCCTTACAAACATATCGCAAGAAATCCGAAAACCCCGTAAAAGAGGCGCAGAGGCATTTTTCGCAAAAACTCCCTCCGCAAAGTCCAAAACTTTCGATTCGAATCACCTTTTCCTTGAAACCTCGAAAAAAGAAGTCGAGACCGAATTCTCCCCTCCGACGCAAAAATTGAATAAAAAAATACGACTCGTGACTTTTGCAGTGTCTCGTGTTCGAGGACGCTCCGAACGGGGTCCTGGCAGCGGTGAACGCGGGTATGCAAGTGGTGATGGTGCCGGACGAGAATCTGCCGAAGAATTTGACGGAAAAGGCGACCCTGGTACTGAAGAGCCTCGAGGATTTCAAGCCCGAAATGTTTGGCCTACCGGCATTCACAAATTAGCAAAATTCGTAAATACGAAACATTATTCAAATGAGCGAGTGAAAGAGAGAGAGAGAGAGAGAGAGAGAGAGAGAGAGAGAGAGAGAGAGAGAGAGAGAGAGAGAGAAAGAGAGCGAAAAGGCGGGAAATGTTGCTCGCAGCATTCCTACGGTTCGTGCAAAGATATATATATATATATATCTATATATAATTAAAAAAGGTGCAACCGTAACTATTATAAATTTTCGTTTCACAAATCATTATCGCCCCCCGATATATTTTGATAAATAGCGAAATCGTAAAAATCGACCGATGCGAGATCGGCACACACACATAGACAAAAAAAAATCGAAAGGAAACGTGATCGAATAAAGAAATTATACGAGAATTCGTCGAGTATTTTTTAAATCTTTCTACTTATCCTTTATTATGATTTAAATACTAAATTTAATTATCATACGTAACAATAGCGAGCTAGCTCGAGTGCGCGCGCGTGTTTCTCCCTCCTCCTCATGGCTTGGAAGCGGCGAGCTGTTGGATCTTCCCTACAATGTCCTCGGACTTGAGATTCGTCAGGGGTACGCAGGTCTCCTTGCCGAATTCTGAAACATTTGCGACGATGATCAACCGTTTGGGTTTGTCCGGCGATGGGGAAGAAAAATGGTGGACCGAGGGAAATCGATATTCGGATGGATACGACATCGAGTTTGCTACTACTGTGCTATGAAAATTGCCGGTTCACTGCTACTACTGTACAATAAAGGTTATTTGGATAATTTGAGTTTATGTTCTCTTGGATCATTGAAGTTGTTTGTTTGTTGGAATCGTTGTAGTGGTTCGTTCGGGTTCTCTTGGATCGTTGAAGTTGTTTGTTTGGTATCGTATCATTTGAGTTACTATTGCGGTACAATACAAATCTCTGGGTGACTTCCTCTGCTGCATGAAGATACTTTGGTGGCGTTTCTTTGGGTTCTATCGGATCACTTGGGAATGTTTGGATTTTTTTATCATTTAAGAGGCTATACCAGTGTGACACTTTTAAAAAATCGATTTTTTTGCCTTTTTCAACAGTTTGTACTTTCAAGAATAGCCTGTGGAAATGTCAAGACCGTATCTCTAATACTCCCCGAATGGCAGACCTCTAAAGAGCAACCGCTCGTAGGAATATGCCATGGAGTTAAATCTTTAGAGCGTCTGGCCACCTTGGTCGATAGAAAAATGGGTATATTTAAAAAACATGAAAAAACAAAAAAACAAACTCGAAAGTATGGGCCGGAATATTTTTTATTTCTTTACACAACGTCAGAAAGGGCTTTAAGAATAACGTTAATAAATTTCCGTTCAAAATATTTAAAAATGGCGCCGTTATGCACATTGCCGCGGAGGCCCTCCACACGATACGCGCGGTCGTTGTCCCAGCTGTTACCCGGTCATGTCACATCGGAAAAAAAAATCAGCCCATTCGTGAGTAGTGTCGCTACAATGTAGCGTAGCGGTTTTTTTTTCGAGCATTAAAAAAATTATGGTGAGCTATTTTTAATATTTTGAACGGAAATTTATTAACGTTATTCTTAAAGCCCTTTCTGACGTTGTGTAAAAAATAAAAATATTTCAGCCCATACTTTCGAATTTTTTTTTGTTTTTTTTTATATGCCCATTTCTTGAACGGCCAAGGTGGCCAGACGCCTTAAACGCGTTTTTCTCGAAATGAGATTTTTCAAATTTGCTGACACTGTAACTCAAAGAGCAATTATCCAATTGACTTGAAATTTGAACTGAGTACTCTTGAATATATTTACTCTACAATGACGTAGGCTATTTTTGATTGGATGAAAATTGACGATTTGGCATTGAAAAAAACGACCATTTTATAGGCAAGAAAACAGACTTTTCCATTTTGTTAGATTTTTGTTAGAAAACAGACTACGCCATTTTGTTAGATTTTGATATTTTTCGAAAATCCTACGTCATTGTACAGGAAATACCTTCCAGTTTAACGGCATTTTTTCCTTTTTCGATTTCAGCTACTCAATCGGCCGGAATCATGTCAGCAGTGAAGGAACTTTTTTTTGCGCCTCCGAAGGCAGCGCATAAGTAGCATGGATCTCAATATTTTCCTGTGAAAAAATTATGTAATATAGGTCAAATATAGCCAAATATATTCTTAATTTTCCGAAACATTTACTTGAGTACTTTTCTTCCAAAAAATTCCCGAAAACCACCCAAATTTTCAGCGTTCAAACTAGTGTATAGCCCCTTAAGTTTGTTTGGATTGTTTTGGTCGTTTGTTTGGATTTTCTTGGACCATTTAAGTTTTGTTTGGATTGTTTTAATTCTTTGTTTGGGTTTTCTTGGATCATTAAAGTTTGTTTGGATTGTTTAAGTTGCTTGTTTAGGTTTTCTTGGATCATTTAAGTTTGTTTGGACTGTTTTAGTTGTTTGTTTGGGTTTTTTGGCTTATCTCCGATCATTTGGGTATTTTGTTTGAGTTGCTGCTGCTCTACAATAAGCCTTTCTGGGTCACTCCTTCTACTACATAGTAAAAATTGATTCGGGTTTCCAGGACTTGCCTTCCACAATATTAATTCTTGTGCCATTCTTGAGCAATAGGAATTGTTGACAAAAAACATCCAACCAATTTCGGGTGGCGGACCCCATTCAACATCTTTACCGAAAAAAATCCGTCAAAAATCCTCAAACTGACGGAAACTGTGAATTTTCAATGAATTTTCGCTTCAAGGAGGCTCTTACGTTTCGCCAATTAATGTTAAAGGACACGACTTTTTTTTACACCCAGATTCATCCGATAAAAGTTCAACTTTGAAGTTTCAGAGTTCCATTGCATCGTCTTCGAGAAACGGAAAGCCAACATTTCAGCAACTCTGCACAGTTCCTCACGTAAAATCGTCAACTCGCTCACAGTAAGAATCTCCGATATCTCAAAATTATCTAATAAGATAAAATTCCAAATCGCTCTTCTTCATAGGAGCCAGTGTTCGATCTTCTGAATCTCAATACTTTTTTTTTCTCAAAAACGGAGTAACGTAACTGACGGAAGCTACGAACGTCAACTTTTATCGACAGTGTCCGCTGCTAAAAAAAAAATTAGCCCTTCAGCCCTCGTTAATGAAACGCTCAAATCTCCTCGAGCGCCCAATTTCAAAACTCATGCATCGGAACAGGACAATTTCGTGCGAGGGAAAAATACACGGCGTAGGAATTCAAGAAAGGCAGGATAGTCGGTAATTCGCGAAGATCCGGCGCGTTTTTTTCTCAAATTGTCCACAATCTTAGGGTCGTCGAAGAAAATCGAAAAAAAAAGTATCCTGAACAATCGTGATGTAATATACGTACCATATCGCGCGTAGAGTTTCGGCTCGATGTCCGAGCACTCTCTTATCAGAACTGGAAACTTTGGATTGTTTAATTTAAGGGGCACGTACTGCGTCTCCACAAAATCTCTGTGAACAAAAACAATGAAAAAAGAAAAAAGAATATCGACGTTTACGACGGAGTTAGAATATTTTGAAGTTCCGTGCGTCATAACCTCAAACTCTCTTTTTTTCTCCAAATGACATTAATAAATTGTAAAGAATATTCCAAAAATGCTGCACTCGATTGTTTCGTTGCTTTTTTTACCTGACACCCTGACTCGATTTTGACGTCTGGCACAATAAAATTCTCAATTCCTTGATATGCGAGCCGAGCTTGATGGCAGCCATTTTGATATTTCTTCTTTCTCCACCTATCTACCTCGCTCACTCTACGAGAGTTGCCATTTGCCGCCACCGGAGCGCCACCATCGGCCTTCGCACTTCCGGTCCCTGCGACCGGAAGTGACCAGTCTCCCTTCGTTTGTTCCGGCCATCGGCAGGCCAGAAAAAATAAATAATTCTTTCGTCAAAATTCTCCGTTGTAAAAGAAAAGGAAAAAAAAAATTAGAAACTCACCGGTTAAATTTCCACAAAATGAACTCAACTATCGGAATAAAAATTGCAAGTAGCCGAAGACAAATTATACGTAAATTATGATTCATGAACGTTGAAGATAAGTTATGACACTACCGCCGCTCTTCGGGAAAGGGTTATTTCCAAAGTCCGTGAAAGATCCTCTTGAGGATCAAGTCGACGTTTACTGGTATCAGAACGATTTTACACAAAGCCGGTATCCACCCGGACAAGACAGTAATTACCGATTTATTAATCATTTTTATTATTATTATCATTATTATCATTATCATATCATCATTCTCATACAATCACTACCATACTATCGTTATCATTATTCACACTATCATCATTTTATTATTATTACTATCATGATTATTACCATTACCATTAATATTATCATTATTATTATTATCGTAATGACTGTTCATTTTATTTATTGACATTATCATAATTATTGTGTTATTTTTTTAATGAATTATATCGCGATCTTTACGGATTAACGAAACTATAACTTCATTAATCCCCAATACCAACAGAATATATAATTATAAGTACGAATGTACTGATATTAAAACATTAATAAATAATATATCGACGCTTCTTACGAAAAGCAGCACAATTCAAAGTGCTTACGAAAATAAGCATGATTATGCTTTCGCCACGGAAAGTAGTACGTATCCATATTCACCGCGGAAACCAGCATGTTTCGGCTTTCGCCGCGAAAACTAGCATGTTTCGGCTGTCACCGCGAAAACTAGTTTGTTTGATTTTCACTGTGAAAACTAGTGTAAAAGGAGTAAGTTTGAAACCTTAAGGATCTCATCGCTCGTACAATCTAACCAAAAAGAGTTTCAGTGAGAATTTAAAGTCCTTCGTGCTCAGGTAAAAATCTGGAAAAATAAACCATTAGTATTTTTTTTAATTTGACAATTTTTTGCGTAATGACATTTTAATTTTATACTCGTTGCTTTTATTTACATTTTGATAATAATTATCAATTAAAATCGATAGTAGTAATTTTTATAAAAAAATAATATCGAAATTGTAAATATAATGAAATATTTATTGTGATTTTCTATTAAAAAAAATAACGTTATTGAAAATATCATTCAACAAATTTACTGTAATCTTACAGACGGTTATCGTCGAATATGTTTGAAAAATCTTGCTGATGTTCGATTGGCATTAAACCTCTGTCAAGCATGGCCTGTAAATCTTTTTTTTTCTTGGTGCAAGAGGCAATTTTTGATCTGACGCCTGTTTTAATTGGAACATTCGAACATCATCCATGTTTTTGGTTTTTTAAAAAGATTTTCATCTCTCGCCCTCTTGGTCAAAATCATATTCAACGTGGATTGTAACGACGACAGGTTGAATGGATATTTCCCGAATACTTGCAATTTTAATTGAAGTCCAATAAAAAAATTTTGAGGGGTCTAAAAAATCGTTAATTTCCGATTGCGGTCAAAGGAATTGGAGTAAAAAAATAGAGGCAACGCGTAAAGCATGGAAGAAAAGTCGAAAACAATTCCAGTGTTACTGAAAAATGTTAATTTTCGCGGTACTATCAAACGTGCTTGTTTTCGTAAGAATTCTGAAAAATGCCACTTTTCGTAAGCAGCGTCGATATATAATAACGATAACGAATTAAATTTGTATTATATTGATCCAAATAAAACGCGAGTACAAATGTGCATCGGTACGTGTAAAACACTATTTTCGTCAACGTGGTCCCACGATGAATGGGTACTTCCGGTTCCCGCTCCATTGCTGTACCATCGTTGTTCCTTACATGTAACCCACGGCTAAGTCAGCGAAGCGTGCACCCTTATATGTCTCCTGGTCGCTCAGCGAATATGTCAGACCGAGCTTGTCATTCGGGGCATAGAGCATTGTCCAAAGTTGAACATACTGATAGCCGAGGCGATCGTCGAGGGTAACACGAAACACGCGTGGATCGTGAAAAATGGCCTCATACCGCATCCGTATCTGAACACGGACGAGGCTCTCAAATACGGCGGTAGAAGTCTCAGCACACTCAGAGAATGGGTATCGAGGAATCGTTACTATAAAACAAAATTTAATTAATTTGAAAAAAAAAAAACAGCTCCGTTCCTCGTTAAGGCCTTAGGCCACAGTAACGGGTATAAAATCATGTGCGAATTTAACAATTTTTTTAGTATGAAAAAGTCATTCACTCGTAAAATTAATCACACATGTATTCAGTATGAATATCAAGCTGTTAGAAAATATCTATTTCTTTTTCGATGTACCAAATGGCCTACTGCTAATATTTTGTTTTGTTATCTTTTTATGTAGGCGCTCCGCGGCGTGACATTTAGCATCCACAATTTTTTACCTAGAACAAAAAACAAAAATTCTCGTCAATCTACATTAGAATAACTGGAGAAGTAAGTACGGAATTTAAAAAATATTGTTTTATTCAAAAGTTGTAGGTATTTGAACTTAAGAAATGAATTTTCAGTGAAAAATTTCGTTATAACTGCTCATAAACTGCTCGTAAAAGGAAAAGTTTTCGATTACGGGGTGAGATGCAGTCAGAAGCGTGAAAAAACGAGTATTTTCAAAAAATCTGTTTTTATAGTAATTAAGTTTGTTTTACCAAAGTGGTTACACAGACTTATTATGTTATGTTTCAACTTGACTTGTACAAATTTTCAGAGAAAAATATTGATTATTTATAAAAATATCGCCATCTTTGTCGGACCCCCTTCGGCATGTAGTGCTTTCCAGGGACCATCATAACATTTTACTGGATCATCTGACATCAAAAAAACCAAAAAAAACAAATCATTGGTATAATAATAAATCTAGTGCTTAATTGAAGCTTTTTTTCAAAAATTAACAAAATGGCGGCTTCCGACAGATAACTTTCGATTTTCGACCAAAAAACGCGTGGTTTGTTTGGGTTGCGTGGTCGAGTGGTTTTTGAATTATCGTGGTCACCGACTTGAAAAACATAGTTTCGAGAAAACGCGTTTAAAGTTTTTCGACGTGGATACGGTATTATATGTTCGTAGAATTTTGAGCTCGATGGATGAAGCTAAACTTTTTTTTATGTATTTTGATCCGCTGAATCCGAATATCACAATTTTTTGCCGAAAAGTCAAGCATTCAATTGTTTATAGCCAATTGTTAAAACAATTTTTCACAAAATTAAAGTTTTTTGGGATAAATTATTTTTGAAAAACATTTTGGGCAATTTTAAAACGAAAGTATTCTTTATAAAATTTTGCTACTGTTCATAGTTTTTGAGTAATACATTTTTGAAAATTTCTGGAAGAGTTTTCCAATTTTACAATTGATTTATGTATCAAAATACTAATTAAAAAATTACTTACATCGAATCATCAATTCCTGGCCCATACAATAGGGCTTCTGCCGATGTGGAAGCTGCCAAAATATGAATTTGTTGTTGTCTTCGAAGCATTCTGCCTTCCCGGGTTTTATCGTTTGCGCGTTTGTCAGCCAGGTTTATACGTTGAGAATCCGCTACCTGCCATGGGGACCCGACGCCCCTTCACTTGTGGGATATCCCGGAAACTGATCATCGGATTGACTTGAAATATTCAGGAAATATTTTCGACACACATACTCCAAGAAAATGTTTAAAAAAATCGATTTTTCGAAAATTCTGACTGCATCTCACCCCTTAATCAGAGATTCCGTACGTAAAACGAGTGAAAATTGTTGACGTTATTTGTCACGCCAATTCGAAAAAAGTTGTTTCGAGAAGTTTCGAGCAGTCGGCCATTTTGTACATTGAAAAAAAAAAAAAAAATTCTAAAAGCTTGATATTCATAATAAATGGATGTGTAATTAATTTTATGATAGAATCACGTTTTCATACCAAAAAATGGTTAAATTCGCACATGATTTTATACCCGTTAC
The DNA here is from genome assembly GCA_963210295.1 of Ophion ellenae. Lineage (NCBI taxonomy): Eukaryota > Metazoa > Arthropoda > Insecta > Hymenoptera > Ichneumonidae > Ophion > Ophion ellenae. The sequence continues at coordinate 31,434,304 of OY723392.1, forward strand.
TGACCCCTTAATCACGCCCTAATCAACTGCAAACGGCTTTTTCGTCGTTTCCTGGTAACAGAAGTTTCGTGTTTATCGGGAGAGCGTAGAGAACGGCTTGTGCAACAATATCCAGAGCTTCCTGCACGAATGGTACCAGAAGCCCAGAGCGGAAACGCTCTTTATGTTGCTCATCACGTGCGGACGTACCGTTCTCTTTATATTTCAAGAAAAGACCCGAAAGGTATTCGACGCGCGCAACATTTTTATACCTCTTTTTTCAAGAACTTTGTCTTTTAGGATACTTTGATCTTTTGTGGCAGTTTCGAAGAATTTTTATTTCGCCCTCCAGGTTACGCTGTTTGATTCGCACGGCCACGGGAGCCCGAGAAATGCGGAACGAGGTTTAGTCTTGGCCCAGGTAATTCCGATATATATATACAGGGTGTCCCTCTTATTTCTCGGCCACCCGAAATAATTCCGTAATTATCGACGTCACAAAGAAATGTTGCAGACAAAAGTTGTACGGTGTGAAGGGGGCCATCAAATGCGACCAAATTTTTTAATCCCGGTGGAGGCGCTGTAATTGCCAAATAATGTTGAGGCGTTACCCCCACTTGTAGCGCAAAAAAAGGCCTTTTTCATGAATTTTTTTTAAAGAAAACTACAAAACTTTTTTAATCGATCAATATACCATCTTAAAGAACACATCTTGAAGAACTTTCAGTAATTTTTTTATTGAAAAATATTACATTGTTTAGTGGCAAATGGCCGTCAATGAAATAATGTTTTTATATACACGGTTTGCGGTGACCAACATTGCGGCGAAGTGGATCATCTGAAAAAAAAAATGCGGATGGATTTAGTCAAATATAAGTATAAACTAGTCTTTAATCGAAGGATTTTAAAAAATATTCATTTTTCACAAAATGGCGGACCGTCAAAGTTAATGGTTCGATTTTAACGAAAATAACGGCCGCTTTTTGGCTATAAAACGGCCATTTTTTTTCGAAAAAAAAAATCGAACGATTAAAGACTACATTTTTATGTATTAAATAAGCCTGCAAAATTTCAAGAAGATCGGTTCATTAGTGTTCGAGTAATCTTGGTCACCGACTTCAGAAATGCCATTTTGAGAAAAACGCGTTTAAAGTTTCTCTTTCAACGCTCTTTCAACGCAGATTCTTCTCTTTCAACGCTCATATCTCAGTCAATTTTGTTCGGATCGACTTGAAATTTCATATCAGGACATTCATATCATATCCTGATTTCATATCAGGACATATTCTCAGATACTTATGCTGCAAAAAAATGCAATAAAAAAAATCGATTTTTTCAAAATCGCAAGTGGGGTTAACCCCTTAAAATGATACAATTAATTTCTCTAATGATTGACAATTTCTAATAACGAACGTCTCGCCCATCTAACCGCACGTAAAATTACATACATTTAAACATTTTTTATCTCTGGCGTTTAGTGATGAAATACATTCGAAAAAATTCGTAAACACTCAGTATAGTCTAGGCAATACCGTATATTAAAAAAAAAAAAATTAATCTTGTACTATGACTAACGCTCCAACCTCCTTAACGCGGGGTATACATTTAGACAGGAAAAAAATAAGCCTTATTGAGGGATTTTTGAAACTAACAAATAATTGTTCTACAATTATCAAACTTTAGGTATACTTTAGTATCTTTGAGAATACAAAACAATTTTTTTTAAATTAATTCATCAAAATGTTGGAGCTGTGGCAGAGTGTTACAGCAAGGTCGACGCGGTTGCGAATCGGCGTGCAGTCTAGTTTCCCGTAGACTTTGGTTTGCCAAAAAGTTCAAACATTTTTTCAGTTAGAACATGTATAGCTTCTATGTGACGGTAATTAAAATGCAGAAAATGCAAATTTAAGAAACTGGCACGCATTTATAAAAAAAATCAACATTTCACGCGACATTTCTGTAAAATGTGGATTAAAAAAGTAGTTTTTCCTCCAATTTTTCAAAAACAATTCTCGTCAAGTAGAAGGTACCGATATTATCAATATTTCTACCAAGTTTCAACTCAATCGGCTCAATAGTTGTTGAGTAATGCTGCACGCCAATTTCGATACTGCAGTTTTGAGAAAAACGCGTTTGAAGTTCACGCCCGCTCCGAATCCGAGTGGTGAGGCACAGCGTTGACGGGCTGTAACGTTCGAAGTTTTTCGAATTTCGCTTTGAAACTTTGGAAAAATATTCTACATTTATAGTTCTATCGTTTAAAGAGAAAAAAAAGAAATCGATTTTTTCATCGTTGTAAATGTATATCCCGCCTTAATTATTTTTGATCGTTTTTTTTCTGGAGACGTGCCTACCAATATTTACCATTTCTTTTGTAGAATTTTCGATTTTGCTGATTATTCGACAGTTTGCGTGTCAGAAGAATACTTTTTCGATCCTGACTATCATTATTATTCATAATAACGATAATGTGCGAAAATTATTCAACAATTATCGAAAATATGTCATTAGCAAAAAAAGTAGCTAATAAGTTAAAATTCTCAGCGTTTACTTAACAAATTTCTCATCCTTTGAAGCTCGCATTGACCCTTCCTCGACACACTTATATTCGGCCACGACCTTGACACACTTCTTGAGTGAAGTACCACCTGCCCTTAATAATCCTTCAGTCGCTTTTTATTGTTAAAAATTCGGGATACACTAAACATTTTTTGATATGTCCGCATAATTAACCCTTAACAGTCATCGGGGGTTGAATCAACCCGAGCCGTTTTTCGACCTGCGATACCGTCCAGAATTTTTGAGAAAATGGACTTTTTTTAATATTAAAAATTACACGACTCGAAAATAATCGACATGGTCTTACACACAAGGGTTGAAAATGCATTGTAGTATTTTTCTTCTTCAATTTTTCAATTATTTATCGTTCTCCAAAGTGAGTGTGGTTGATTCCACCCCCAATGACTATTACGTCGCAATCTGTGACTGACAAGGGTTAAAATTCGGAAAATATAAAATTGAATTGTAAAAAATCATTGAAAACTTTACATTTTCGGCAGTGAGCATTTTATTACAAATTCGTCCGGGTCAAAATGCCCCAGTGTGTCAAGGAAGGGTTAAAAATGAAATATCCCGAAGACCCAGAAATTCCTTACAAATCCCGCGTTGCCTCAAACCTACGATTGTACGATTCCATTCGAGGCAGACGAGCATGGAAAAATTGCACCATCTATGCGACTGGTACATCGAGGCGGTACTTTACAATTGTTTCCACGCCCAAGCCGATCGCTACGAGCTGGCATTTTTGCACGAGAATTGTCGGCCCTCCTGTTGCAACGATAACAATCTCTCGTGCGATTGCGGCTGCCTCGATCGTTGATCCGTCCCGAAGAATCCACGCGCGTGCGACAAGAACATAAAACTTTTCAACGTAAATTCGACGAAATAAAATAAAAACAATTTGAGACGACGCAGTTGTTTATTGTTATTATTATCCTTATCATTTTAATCCTTACTATCGTTATCGGAGGATCGATCGCCGATCGTTTTTCTTTTTTCTTTCCTTTCGTTTCTTTTGGTTTCGTTCGAACCAGCAAAAATTAAACTATATCGTGGCGTAGATTTAAATTATGACACATTTATTTACATTATATACAAACTTGTCTCGTCTAAATACGTTAGAATTTTATTTTTCTTCCTCGATGCCCCCCCCCCCCCCCCCCGCCCGTCGCCCTTCGATCCGCGTTAATAACTCGTGCATTTGTGTATACCGGTTTTCCTCTTTTTTTTCTTCAAAGGCTCTCCCCAACGGGTCTACTTCGAGCTCCGAACACCCGGGCGGCGAATATTTCGCCTCGATCTTTTATAATGCAGATACGACATTCGAGGCTTGTCGTGCTTCGCCAATTCTCTTTTATCGTCGCTTCGTTTTACAAAATATACGTCCGTTGAAAATATCTCGCGTTGATGGACACACCGATGGGTCAATTTGATCCATCGTGTCTTTTTTTTCTTCTCTCCTCTCGTTCTCAAAGTCCGCGAGGGAAAATGTTATCTTATCTTGTATATATAGGGTGTCCTGTTATGAATGGATAATCCTACAACTGTCGATAGGTTAGATCATGTCCTGTATATGTTGAGATGTCGAGATTTCGGGCTTTATTTTTTGGAAAAAAAAAAAATCATCTGCTTGTGGTTTTTCGCATGCCATTTCTACAAATGATATGAATCCACAATAACTAAGCAACTTATTAACGTAATTGGCACAATATGCGTTGTACATTTTTTTTACACCGCAGGCTATCAAAGTCAGATGTTCGAATTGGTTTGTATGAAAATTCTGCACAAGATCGTTTTTCATAAGGTTTCCTTAACATTTAAGGTTAAGAAGAAGACTTTTCTAGATAAAACAAATAACCATGAGTATTTTTTTTAACCGGATCAAAAAAGGTTATCATTTGTAGAAATGGCATGCGAAAAGCCAATAGCAGATGATTTTTATCTCGAAAACCGTGAGATTTTTACTAAATTGAAATTCCAGTATATAGTAGGACATGATCTGACCTATCGACAGTTGCAGGATTGTCCATTCATAACAGGACACCCTGTATATATGTGTGTGTGTGTGTGTGTGTGTTCGCGTATATATACGTCTATATATATATATGTGTGTGTACACATACACACCTGGGGAGTCACTAGAAATTTGTTGAAAACTTTTGTAAATATAATATTAATTTAAGACGAAAAAAAGTCAAAGAAAAAATTTAACGCGTTTGTCAAGATCTACATTTCGATTATCACATTTTTTTTTTTCGAGTCCAGACGTCAATCGGATTCCAAGGCCAAATTCACTTTTTTCAATGGAAACTGCAGGCGGCTAATTTATAATGATCTGTCCAGTGCACACACACACACACACACACACACACACACACACACACACACACACACACACACGCGCGCGCGCGCGCGCGCGCGCGTATATATGTATATATATATTAACTGCAGTGAAAAACCCGTTTTAAAGTAAAAATAAGTTTTCACCGAACCCCTTCGTTACTAGTTTTTTTTCCAGAATAAGAATAGAATTCACAAAAAAAACGATAACAGTTTTAACTGATTTATTTCGTTATAACTAGTTTTCCCTAGTTCAAACTAGTTTCAACTAGGACAAAACGTTAACTAGGTGAAAACTAGTTCGGATTAGGAAAAACCAGTCCTATGGAAATGAGTCAGTTAAAACTGTTTGAGTTTGTTTGTGAACTATAGTTTTTTTTACTAAGAAACACTAGTTTTAACTAGTTTTTAGTTTCAACTCCGTTGAGACTAGTTTTTCCTAGTAAAAACTATAATTTACAAACAAACCCAATCAATTTTAACCGATTAATTTTGTTACGACTGTTTTTTCCTATTGCGTAGTTTTGATTAGAAAAAAAAACTAGGATGGATCTAGTTTCCACATAGTTAAAGCTTTTCCTAATTAAAACTACTAGGTTAAACGAGGCTGAAACAAATGTTAACCTAGTTAGAGTTTTTCCTAGTTGGAAATAGTTTCAACGGGATGAATCAGTTAAAGCTAGTTTTTTTTCCTAGTTAAAACTAGTTTTAACTAACATTCAAACTTGTCGATAAATTCTAGTTTTCATCATCAAAAACTAGTTGTAACGAAGGCGTTCATTCAGAACGAATTTTTACTACGTAAGACGCGTTTTAACTAACACACACACACACGTGTGTGTGGTGCGGAGGCATTTTCCGACTAAACCTCTTTATAAAAAAAACACACACACACACACACACATATATGTGTGTGTGTGTGTACACATACATACACACGTGTTATAAGAAATAAAATAAAATGTAAACGTATTTATACAAGGTGCCTATTTTTAGGCGAATCTATAACATTTTTTTAGCGTACCGCTGCATATTTATATTTTGTCGATACGTTTATATTTTATTTTATTTATTACATCTATATATATATATATACACACACACACACACACACACACACACACACACACACACGCGCGCGCGCGCGTTTTTGCACAAGCGAGTTCTGCTGTCACAGTGCTACCCAAAAAATGTATTAACGATTTCCTAGTTACGCTCGAGATAGCGATTCGTCCGATATTTGTCGTTCGTCGTGAATTTTTTTTGCCAAGCGCTCTATATATTTCTCAAACCCTAAACTCTCGCCCGGTGAGCCGAACAATAAACGCCCAACGCTTAAAAAAAAGCATCGAAACCATATGTTCGTATTTCACTCAGGTATTCATGATCGCTTGAGGCGTGTACGCGCTGTCACCCGCGAAAGCACCATTCGTTAACAATTACAATCTCGACTATTGCGACGAAAGAAGGAAGAGAAAAAAATGAGTGTTCCGGATAGGCTGAGAATACGTGGGAGTTCGATGCTTCATTCAGGGGAGCAAACGTTTCGCCGGTGAATGTTGAGACAATTTTTTTCGCACGTAGAGAAGATCGCTAAAGTTCTCGAGGCTCCAAGTACCGCTGCTTTCGAGTAAAATAAAAAGGTTGAAAAATTAGCAATTCAGCTGGTAAGGAACTGTGCTGACTCGCTCGATTTTTCTTTTTTGTCGTATATGATGTAGCGAAGTGTACGGAAATTTCGAAGTGTTACCGGACGTGTCTGCGCGTGGAAGAAAAATAATCGGTAGCTCGAATGTTAATAGGCGAAACGCTCGAGTCTCGTTAATGAACGAAATATAAATTCCCGGCTGCGGTTCGTACGCTCGATCGTTGTGGTGTTGTTGTTTCTGTTGTAAATATCTTACAAGTGTGCGGTGTGCGAGCGCGTCCATTCGGGGAGGCCCGTACGATTAACGATCTCGATTTTTTTCTTTTTTGAATGACATAATACCTAGCAATTACTATCTACACGAAGTTTTCTAAATAAATTTTGCGGCTTTTCAATCCGAAATAACTCGAAAACAATCATTGGAAAACAAGAAAACACATTCCCTTTTTGTTTTCGTCTCTCCCTCTCTCTCTCTCTCTCCCTCTCTCTCTCTCTCTCCCTCTCTCTCTCTCTCTCTCTCTCTCTCTCTCTCTCTCTCTCTCTCTCTCTCTCTCTCGCTCTCTCTTGTGGTATTTCCTTTTCCCACTTAATTTTCAAGGGTACGTATTTGCCCGGAAAATACCTTCGGTAAATTGAGCAAGGCTGCGTGTATCGTACGTTACGAAGCTTGAGGATTCTTCTTCTAGCTCGGAGAAAGATCGCGACTCCTTCCCCAACGGGAAGTTCCGACGTTGAGTTCTACGCGTTCAATGGCGGAATATACGTCGAGAAAAGAGCACAATCTCAATGCGACGTTAATAAATAGAGAAAAAAAGAGAGATTGAAGAAAAAAAAAACGAAAAAGTACGTTATTGCGAGGACGAGGATCGAGGGACGAGAGAAAGACGTTATAGGGACTGACGAACCCGGGGCTGCGCCCACTCGACGAAATCGTCTATCAAAACCGGCCACGCTCCCTCCTCGTCGTAATTCGTCATGTCCGGATTGATCATCAGGGCAAAGTCCAGAAGCAAATTCCACGTGTCTTTTGGAATCGATCTTTTGTGATGCTCCTGAAAAAAAAACCGATTTCAATGACGTATGATAATAGGGGGGAAATATGTACAGGGTGTCCTGTTATAAATGGATAATCCTGCAACTGTCGATAGGTCAGATTACGTCCTACTAAATGCTGGAATTTCAGTTTAGTAAAAGCCCCACGGTTTTCGAGATAAAAATCATCTGGTTTTGGTTTCTCGAATGCCATTTCTACAAATGATAACCTTTTTTACCCGGTTTTTTAAAAATACTCCGGGTTATATGTTTTATATAGAAAAGTCTTCTTTTAACCTTAAGCCTTAGGCCACAGTATAAAATAAAATGGGTATAAAATCAGGTGCGAAATTAACAATTTTTTTTTCGTATGAAAAAGTGATTCACTCATAAAATTAAGTACTCATAAAATTAAGTATCATCAAAAACCGTTGAGGGGAGGATTTGATGATACTTTGACTAAATTTTAATGGTTCGTGATTTTAGATAATTTCTAGCTGAGATACGGTGAACACCGCAAATTGTGTTTTTCCAAAGGCGTTCTTGGAAAAGCTTTGTCACCCGCTTGTTTGTAGATATTTGCGCGTACAAATTTCACGGAATGTTCTTGAAATGACACTTAACAATGTACAAAAGGTTTCAATAAATTTACTCTATCCATATAGATGAAAAAAATTCGCAAAAAAGTGTTTTTTTTCACGCTAAAATCCCTAGCCTCCCGTTAACGCTGCTCACCTGTAAAAATTGACACCAGAGATGTAAAAACTTGAATTTATCGTCCAGCACAATGTTCCAGTAAGCAATGGCCATGTCGAGGTCCAAACCCTTTTGACCTGTGTTCTTGGCGTAGTTGAACGTGAAGTGATAAAAGTCCTTGAACTTTTGCGTGTCTCTGAGCTCGCTCTCCAGGTAGCCAAGCCTTGCTTTCAGTTTGTCCACGCTGTCCACTCTGCGAGCGAGGGAGAGAGACCACAGGAGAAGAGGAACCCGGAAATGTGTTGCAATGATTGGGTCTCATATGCAGAGAGAGAGAGAGAGAGGGGAGAGAGACCAAAGGAGTGACTTACCCCAGGTCCGTCATGCCCGTGATAAATTCTTCCTTGGTAAATTCGCACTGCGTCTCGGCGCGAAATTTCCACGCTATTATTAAAACTAATTTGCTCTCCGGGCTGAGTCCCAGGTCATCCAGAAATTTCATAATACCGTCGGCCGTTATTTTGTCCGGTTCGCTGGGATCTGAAATCGCCGAATGGTGTACTTTGTGACTGGGGATGTGTACGACTTCGCACAGATAGAGGATTTCCTTCCAAATTGTTACTGAATTTCTTACTGGTTTTTTTTCTTCATTTAGTAGATTTACTGTATTGAATTTTCTAATTAAGTAGAATATTTCTACTGAATTTCCTAATTCAGTGGAATATGTTCTACCGACTTTTCTAATTCAGTAGTATATTTTCCACTGACTCTTCAAATTCAGTAGTATATGTTCGACTAACTTTTCTAATCCAGTAGTATATTTCCTACTGACTTTTCTAATTCAGTAGTATATTTTCTCCTGAAATTTCTAATTCGGCAGGATATTTTCTACTACATTTTTGAATTCAGTAAAATTTACTGAATTTTTTTAATCCAGCACAATTTGCTCTACTACATTTTCTAATCCAGCAGAATTTTTTTCGGTGACTTTTCTAATATGGTAGCATGTTTTCTACTAAACTTTCGATTCGGTAAACCTGACTGAATGTTCTACTTAATTTTCTTGTGAACTTTCTAATTTGGTAGAATCTTTTCTAGTAATCTTTGTACTGAATTGAATCTACTGAATGTAGATCTACTAATTGAGTAGAATCTTTTCTACTCAGTTTTCTAATTTTGGCAGATTTTTTTCTATTTTTCTATTTTTTCAATTCAGTACAATCATTCCTACTAAATTTTCAAATTCAGTCAAATCTACTGAATTTTCGAATCCAGTACAATCATTTCTACTTCGCTCGAATCTGTTCCACTGAATTTTACGAATTCAGTCATATCTACTGAAATTCCGAATCCAGTACAATCTTTTCTACTTGGGTCGAATATTTTCTACTAAATTTTTTAATTCAGTCGAATAATTTCTACCGAATTTTCTAATTCGGTAGAATATTATCTACTGAATTTTCCCATTTCGGCAGATTCTTTTCTACTGTTTTTTTCCAATGCAGTACAATCGTTCCTACTAAATTTTCGAATTCAGTAAAATCTAACGAATATTCCGATTCGGTACAGTCTTTGATACCGAATTGACTCTTTTTGATTGATTTACCTGTTCATTGCTTCTACTAATTGAATCGCATCAGAAAATTCAATATGGAGGTGCACCGACGTAATGAGCGGCACAAGGGGAATTATCTTCACGTTTTAAAGTTTAAAGCTTAGATTCACGTGCCTCCGGATGGCTCGGACAGATGCAACTTTTTTATTGCCAAACGACCTGTAAACGTCGACAGAGACGCATCTGGAGGGAATCAATCGGCCAGCAACGTTTCGACCATCTCCATTGTCCCGCTCATTTTTCCGGGCGGCAAAGCACCCCAGGGAATTTGTACGCTCGAGTCCTATTTTCAGCCGCGTGGCTCTGAGGTGGTCTTTACCTTGATAGCGACCGAAGAGCACGTCCAATTTCTCCTTGTCCGTCGAGCTTTTGGGTTCTCTGTAATACGCGTCGGGATTTTGGAAGTAGTTGTCACTGGCCAGATCCAGTTTCCAATCGTTCTGCGTCAAGCAATATATCGCTGTTTGTTCGCCGGTTTGCGTAAACGTTATGAATTTCTTTACTTTATCTCTTTGAGAGTATTTCAGTTTATGCTAAAGAAAAATAAAAAAAAAAACAAATGAGCGAGTTAGGTAAAGCGTCGATATGGTTGAGATTGGTGTGTGTGTGTGTGCGAGATCGCGGCAAAAGTTTCGTCGCGTTGATCACGTGACGAGTTTGTTTCTCCGGACGATCGTGGATGTATCGATGCCAAACGATATTCGCCAATTTGCGACATTTTTCGCCCAGCACGCGACGTACGTGCAAAAATAGCAAAGTTCGAGCGCGCGATTTTGAGGTTAGGTCTCACGTCAAAAAAAAGGACATTGGCGAGCGCGATCGTCGCGTGTGAAAAAAAAGAAAACGGTCGTCGTGTTTTCGCTCGAGTGACACGCGAGATATCTCGTGTGCAGAGACACGCTCGCGATTGAAACAAAAAAAACTCACTTACCATTTTAACGCGAATTTTGGGCCACCGAAAGCCAAAATATTATTCCGCTCGCAATCCTACTTGACATGAATATATCTGTATAGATGGATCGTGAATTCTACAGACCCACGCAAAAAGAGTCAGCAGCGAATACATCGGAGTTACCGAGCGACGAAAAAAAACATATAGATATACATTTATTACGGAATTGCCGTACGCGACGAGCGATGCGCCAGTGCGAGCACGGAGCGACGTGAAAAAATGGAATTTCTCGATTGGCGAAAGTGCGCCCAGATGCGGCCGCGTTCGTGTCGCTCCGAGCGCTACGAAAATTCGCCGCTAGTCGTCGCTTCGCTCACTGAAAAGTCGCAAATGGCTGCTACGCTAGGAAATAGCATAGCCAACAAAAGTTTTGATATTTTCGTGCCAATTGTCGTAACGCGAGAATCTCGTGATAAATCAACGCTGATAAATTGTCGTTATGTTGTCCGTAGATAGCAACATAAGCATTCGCGACGAGGTGAGTACGGCCAGTGGTTTTATTTTTTTCCTCGCTTTCCCCCCCTCCCGGAGTATGCGACATTTTTTAGGTTACGGTCATGGCCTCTTTATTTATGTTTTCGTCGATATATAACATCGCTTATCTTTCGCGATGGAGTTCATTGACAAATTGCATGGATGCGCGGATTAAACTTCACAAGTATTGTTAATCCACGTTTTGACGTGGACATTGCGAAAATCTCGTATGTTCCGAATTACGCGGAAATAATAAAAATTCGTTAATTGTATTATAGCAATGGGGAAAATATGTTTAGAAATGGTGAATTTTCGAAAAATTTAGCAGACTTGCTGAATTGATCAGAATAATGAATAAATTACATATAAATATATGTGCATATAAAACAACTATCGCGAAGATCTCCCTGATGTGTGACATTCTCAGTCTGCCTCTCGATCTGCGGGCAGCGCCACTATCGCTATCTCTCTCGCACATAATAGTTCGAGAAATTCGAGAAAAATAGGGAAAAAAAACAAAAGATCATATATTAGATGAAAAATAGATAAATCATAGATAATCGATAACAGATAATAGATCAAAGATAATAACATTAGTATTAAGAATGAATATGTAAAAAGTAAAGTTAAAGAATAAATAAACAAAAAGATAAATAAATGGGACAGAAACATTTTCTCAGCGTATTTAAGGGGTTTGAAAATCAGATTTATTTAAAAACAAATTCTGAAGGAATAAGTAAGATGATTGAAAAATCGTTTCAACGTTTATTTGTATGTACATTGACAAAGTTGTGTACCAAATTTCATTAAAAATATTAATAATTGACGAAGTTATAAACAATCTCGTGAAGAACCTTCGATCATGAGGGGCTCAATGGTGCACTTCATTTTGGCTGCCCAATTGATCTGAAACAAAAAAAAAACGAGTTTTTTCTTAAAATAGATCATATCGGCTAAGACTTGACAGGGCCTTTTTTAATATCCTGTTTAAATTATTTAAAAAAAAATTGGCATTTTTTTTCTCGATTTTACGAGGGAAGCTGAGATCATCATTTTTAATAACTAATGAAAAAAAACGTTAGGAAGAAAAAACGTTGGTTAAGACTAAACTACTATTACACTGAATAAGTGTACCAAGTTTCAAGTCAATCCCTATTAGATGTCGAGAAATCGTGTGAAGCGTTTTGAAAAACGTAGTTTCGAGAAAAACGCGTTTAAAGCCTTAGGCCACAGTAACAGGTATAAAATCATGTGCGATTTTAACCATTTTTTTTCGTATGAAAAAAGTGATTCATTCATAAAATTGATTACACATCTCTTTAGTATTATTAACATCTATTAAGTATTATTAACATATATTAATATTATGAACATCAAGCTGTTAGAAAATATATATATTTTTTTTTTCAATGTACAAAATGGCGGACTCCTAATATTTTCTTTTGGTTTTTTTAGGCGCTCCGCGACGTGACATTTAGCATCCACAATTTTTTACCTAAAACAAAAAACAAAAATTCTCATCAATCTACATTAGAATACCTAGAGAAGTACGTACGGAATTTAAAAAACATTATTTTATTCAAAAGTTGTAGGCATTTGAACTTAAGAAATGAATTTTCAGTGAAAAATTTCGTTATAACTGCTCATAAACTGCTCATAAAATGAAAAGCTTTCGATTAATCAGAAATTCCGTACGTCCTTCTCTGCGAAATGCAATTAGAAACGTAACTTTTGAATTCGAAGTAAATCGAGTGAAAATTGTTGAAGTTATTTGTCACGCCAATTGGAAAAAAGCTGTTTCGAGAAGTTTCGACTAGTCGGCCATTTTGTACATCGAAAAAAAAAATTCTAAGAGCTTGATATTCATAGTGAATAGATGTGTAATTAATTTTATGAGTGATTCACTTTTTCATACGAAAAAAGATGGTTAAATTCTCACATGCTTTTATACCCGTCACTGTGGCCTAAGGCCTTAAAGGTAGCAGTTCTATCGTTGTAATCACAAGTTTACCTCCTCAATTTAAGTTGCCTCAACCGACAAACGAGTATTCATCATTTTCACAGTAGCCTAAACCCCTTAATTTTTCTTAATTTTACATTGTTTAATTTTACATCTACCCAATGGAATTTTATATATATATCCTTTAATATTTTGTTCCCTTTTCAATAGTTATTAATTAAATACCTTCAGAAAATGGTTTTTCGGTCTCTTTGTTTTTTTTTTAATTTAATTTTCTGAGTTCCAACCCTTCTGCACCAAGGTGCAAGTATTGGCCTTCCGCTGACTGGTTACTGCGCCAGCCGGTGCAGGGCTAAGCGGACAGCGCTCCAAGTATTCGTCATTCACAGTGCTGCTTAACTCGAGTTACTGCAGAAGCCAAAGTTCGACCGCCCATCTACCAGTCTCGGTTTTTGTTCTCACGTTCTCCCATTTTCGGAATTATTATTCCTCTTATATTGGGAAAAAAATAAGCAGAAATTTTCATCCATCTGAAGAAATGTTCGCATTGTCGAAATCGAAAACTAAAACAATATATAAATATATACATATTGTGTTTGTTCGGAATTCAATACCGTTAAAACTTCTATTATATACAGGGTGTCCTATTATGAATGGATGATCCTGCAGCTGTCGATAGGGAAGATCATGACCTACTATATGCTGCAATTTCAGTTTAGTAAAAGTCCCACAGTTTTCGAGATGAAAATCATCTGCTTGTGGTTTTTCGCACGCCATTTCTACAAATGATAACTTTTTTTTACCCGGTTTTTTAAAAAATACTCTCGGTTATTCGTTTTATCCAGAAAAGTTTTCTTTTTAACCTTAAATGTTAAGGAAACTTTATGAAAAAAGATCTTATGCAGAATGTTCGTACAAACGAATTTCGAACATCTGACTTTGATAGCCTGCAGTGTAAAAAAATGTACTACGCACATCATGCCAAGTACTTTAAAAATTTGCTCATTTATTGTTGATTTGTATCATTTGTAGAAATGGCATGCGGAAAACCAAAAGCAGATGATTTCTTTCCCAAAAACAATGTACCCAAAATCTCGAAAACCATTGGAATTTTACTAAACGGAAATTCCGGCATATAGTAAGAAACGATCTGCCCTATCGACAGTTAAAGCATTATCCATTCATAACAGCACACCCTGTATATATATATCAGACTGGCCCAAAAAAAAATGCAATTGAAAGTTTTGTTGAAAATGTTGAGAATGACAAAAAATGAATGCTGACCAAATTTTAGCCCTTTATATCAATATTTAGAGGTCCCTCGTCCCGATTTACTATTTCCCATTCATTTAACATGGTAAAAGTTTTGTTTGCCGTTCTCAGCTCTATAACTCGCCTACGGGTAACCACACGGAAATGTCCAAAACATTGTTTTATAGAAAATTTAACGCTCTACAAAAAAAGTCTTAGCCTTCATACGATAAATTCACTCATCCGAATTTTATTCAACGTCAAAGTCGAATCTTTGATAAATTTCATGAGTTTGTGAAATCTTTGGACTTTTACAACGAAATTATTGATTTTTTTTGTTTTTTTGCTGATGCATCTTATAAAGTATTGTATCCTTTTCAAATTATTCCCTAAATAGTTTGTAAAATTTCTAATAGATTTAAATTTATTGTTATTTTAAAGTACATTAGTACAATAATCTATTCTTAAATCAAATTCAATTCCCATAGCATGATAAATAAATATCTAGGGAATAATTTTGAAAGGATACTATACTTTACAAGATGAATTTTAAAAAACAACAAAAAAATCAATAATTTTGTCGAAAATGTCCAAAACTCTCACAAAATCATGAAATTTATCATCAATTCAACTTAGTTGAATAAAATTCGAGCGAGTGAATTTATCGTATAAAGGCTAAGGACCTTTTTTGTAGAGCGTAACATTTTCCAAAAACAATATATTCCGGCGTTTCCGTGTGTTTACCCATAGGCGAGTTATAAAGCTCAAAAGCGGCACACAAAACTTTTACCATGTTACATGAATGGGAAATAGAAAATCGCGATGTGGGACCTCTAAATATTAATATAAAGCGCCAAAATTTGGTCAGCATTAATTTTTTGTCATTCTCAACATTTTCAACAACAATTAAAAAAAATAAAATTTCAATTTTTGTTGGGCCAGTCTAATATATATGCATATAAATTATATACATTATTTTTGGAATTGTATACACATATACAGACTTATCGTATGCCTATATAGATTGCGCATACGATATAAACACAAATAGATAAAAGCGCACTAGTATTTCCATCGATAACGTCGGCAAAGTGACATTGACCAATAAATTACTGCTCTGCGAAAACGCTTAATACAAAAATTGCACTGTTCTAAAGGAAAACGCGGGCGACAACAGATCAGAGGAGTATCCTAGAATACCAGTGTCTTCGCTGGACGGTCCCAAAGAATGGACCTACACGATGAGAAGGAGCATGCAGGTAGGCGTCCATCTATTTTTTCCTAGAACCACCTTGAAAGTCCAGACGGTGTGTTTGTTTCAACGCAAACGTCCGGTCATTTTGCAGGAAGTTGTGCCGGGTTTGTATCTCGGGCCGTACAGCTCGGCGAGCAGATCAAAATTCGATTCCCTCATGGAGCGTGGCATAACTCACATAGTCTGCGTCAGGCAGGACATAGAAGCCCATTTCATAAGGCCCAATTTCCCCGACAAATTCAAGTGAGCACTTTTTCCTCGTCGAGACCATTCCAAAATTATTAAGGCCTTACATACACGGTTTCGCCGATTTTCGAAGGTACTTTTCTAGACGCGGTAAAAAAAAATTACGCATATGAGGCATTCTTCATCAACACTTTTTTTTCAACCTCTCCAATTTTTTTTCCAAATCTGCCATTTTGAAATATTAGTCAAGAGGAACGTCTGTGATTTTTAAAGATTTTTTTAGGTGTCCGTTCAGGATTTTCAATTTTTCATTACGAACACTGTATCCGAAAAAATATTCATCAAACAAAAAAAAACATAAGAATGAAAACTTTTTATTTTTTCCGCTTTATCGAAAAAAATCGAAATCATAATTTTTCTGCATTGAGAAAATTGAAGTTTGGCAAAAAAATGGGAATAAGATTTTTTTAAACCTCACAACACACTTTAGATTTCGGTACGAATTTTACGGGACGACGGTCATTGGGTGAAGAGTCTGCGAAAAAAATTTCAGAAAGGTACCTGCAATGGTTATGATGAAAAAAAATACAAATTAATTTTTTTATATGAGATTTCGCAGGGTTTTTACGAGATTTCGCAGGGATTTAATTTTTTTTCATCTTAACCATTCCAGATACCATTCTGAAAATTTTTCCGCAGACTCTTCACCCAATGACAGACATCCTGTAAAATTTGTACCGAAATCGAAAGTGTGTTATTAGGTTTAGAAAAATGTTATTCTCATTTTTTTGCCAAATTTCAATTTTCTCAATGCAGAAAAATTATGATTTTGATTTTTTTCGATAAAGCGGAAAAAATAAAAAGTTTTTATTCTTACGTTTTTTTTTGTTTAATGAATATTTTTTCCGGCAGATTTTGAAAAAGAATTGGAGGTTGAAAAAAAAGTGGCCCAGTTGATGAAGAATGTCTCATATATTGACAACTTTTTTTACACAACATTTATGGACATGGTCAAGTAAATGTAAAAAAAAATCAGATATATTAACAAATGGCGGACATATAACATAATAAACCAATGTATTTTTTTTGTGCGCGCGTTGATGGTGAAAGTTCTCGGCATCGATGTGGGTGTCTAAAAAAAATTAACATATTTATAATTGCATAATGAATGTATCTTCAGTGTGAACCAACAATATTATTTAAAACAAATTATTATGATAAAAATTCGAAACTTAACATTTTTTTACTCAATTCTCCGTCGATATTTTATTTTTTATATTTTTTTGTGTCATTGAAATTGTGTTTCTGTGCTTCACAGAATGGGTGATGATACTAAGAATATGTTGTAAAAAATTCAAAGCGATTTGAACCTTCGTTCAAGAGTTAAACTTTCACAAGTTTAAAATATGTGAATCGTGGAAAAGCAGCTTCGAAGTTGGCGGTCGTGCGCGCCGCGCGGTATCTATTATAAATGTAATCTTACCTTATGTTTGGAATTTTTCAATTCTGTAAAGCTTAAAATATTCCTAACCGTTCAGGCTAATGGAATAAAGAATAATTTTGAAAATTAAATTTTTTGAAATTTTTCGCGTATATGAGGCCTTAAAAGAACTCACAAAAACTCAGAGAGAACTGAGTTGTTTGTTTTGTTTTTGTGTCGTTTATACCTTATTGTCATAATGGCGAATAATATTTCGACCCGTGCACGCTCATGCTGCGTTTCGTCAGATATCTGGTGCTGGATATAGCGGATTCGGCAACGGAAAACATAATTCAACACTTTCAAAGAGTAAAAGCCTTTATAGACGAGGGTCTCAACTCGGGTGGCCAAGTTTTGGTGCACGGCAACGCAGGAATCTCACGCTCGGCGGCGTTGGTGCTTGCCTACGTCATGGAAACTTATGATCTCTCGCAAACGTGAGTTTTTCTACAAACTTTCAATTAACTTGACTTTCTGTGAGATGCAAAACGGAAAATCGATATTTCAACCACTTCCCGACTACTTAGAGCTCGGAAATTTTGCAAACATGCATCTAAAGGGTGACAAGGCATGATTCAACTTTTAAAAAAACATCCATAAAATGTTCAACTTTTCGTGTAAAATTAGTGATATCTAATCATTCATGTAAAATCTCACTAACGCGTACAAACAAATTCGTAGTCGACTGTGTTTGTATGTGATCAGTTTATATGCAGCAATTAGTCGTAAGTTCAATCCCAATTTGTCTTTGTTATTTTTTACAAGCATTCCATGTTCCTTACGTACAAACTCGTAAACTAGTAAACTACTAGTAACAACTAACTGGTGAAATCAATTCAAGACTACGAAGTAGAAAATAATTTATATGTAAAAAAAATATTTTAAAAAACGAGTTTTCATGTAAGGGCCTGTACAAGGTCAACATAACCTCATAATGTTCCAACCCAATTTTCTCATAGATGGTAAACATTTTTTAGGAAAAACAAAGCAATTTTCCAACCCAATTTTCTCATAGATGGTAATTTTTTTTTAGGAAAAACAAAATTAGGCTCTGGAGAATTCCCTGACGCAGAGCTTGATGATTTTATTTTGCCCTAAATAAATCGCCAGTGAATGAACGAAATGACCAATAAATGGACGCTCAATCGTCAGTAAATGGACATTTAGTGTAGACGAACGTTGTCAAGCAAAACGATTTATCTTGATTAAATGCTAGATTCGGATATCACGGTGCTGCACAATAATTATAATATTCTTATCGGTATGAGTATTATATTCGTTATTACGATTTCGTAGAAAATACACAAAGCCTTTTGCATCTTAATACTCAAAAAAACTTCCAAAGTTTGTTTCGACAGAGGAATAGAAAATTAAATTTTGCGAAAAATAAAAAAAAACGAATGAATTGATTTTATGGCAACATTTAATGAAATGTACATCGTCATATCTTAACAATAATTAATTTAGCAATTTCCAGCAGATAAGCAAAATTTTTACTCTGCTCTGAGAATTGTCAGAACAAAGCCCATATGTACATTCACTGGAAGGAGGTTACAGTATAGCACCAATGAATAAACTTGTTTGATTCTGACTTATTATTACGAATTTATTTAAAAATTTTGCAAAAAATCACAGATTGATTCTTTCTCAAATAATAAAAGTAATACTTACCCTCAAAAGTAATAAAAACTATTGTTTTCGCATTTTTAACACTTACTGTGCGTAATTAAGTATCGTAACTAAGTTGTATCCGTAACCGTAACTAAGTATCCGTAACCAAGTATCCGTAACCGTAACTAAGTAACCGTATCGTAACTAAGTTGCGTGGTGTGCAAGTACCACAAAGTAGAAAAATTCCGCGTAGCGTCCAAATTCGATATTAAGGGGCTACAGTGTGAACGCTGAAAATTTGGATGATCGTCGGGAATTTTTTGGAAGAAAAGTACTCAATCAAATGTTTCGAAAAATTAAGAATATATTTGGCTATATTTGACCTACATTACATATTTTTCATAGAAAAATATTGAGTTCCAAGCGTATGCGCTGCCTTCGGAGGCGCCAAAAAAATGTTCCTTCACTGCTGACATGATTCCGGCCGATTAAGTAGCTGAAACCGAAAAAGGAAAAAATGTCGTCAAACTGGAAGGTATTTCCTGTACAATGACGTAGGATTTTCGAAAAATATCAAAATCTCACAAAATGGCGTAGTTATGAAAAAAGTCTGTTTTCTTGCCTATAAAATGGTCTTTTTTTTCAATGCCAAATCGTAAATTTTCATCCAATCAAAAATATCCTACGTTATTGTAGAGTAAATATATTCAAGAGTACTCGGTTCAAATTTAAAGTCAATCGGATAATTGCTCTTTGAGTTACAATGTCAGCAAATATGAAAAATTTCATTTCGAGAAAAACGCGTTTGAAGATTCAACTATCGATTCTTGCAAGATAAAATGATATTGATATAAATTATATAAATGATAATGATATTCTTGAAAGTATAAACTGTCGAAAAAGGCAACAAAAAAATTGATTGTTTTTTAAGTGTCACACTGGTATAGCTCCTTAAACTGAGAAATCAGTTTTAACAATAGCTGTGGTTCTTTTGTTAAATTATAGTGATTCGAGTTTTCATCGACAACTCATATTCTTTAGTGATTTTGAATATAAATCAGCTTTCGTCCTGGTCGGTTTGCCGTATATGTAATATTTGTCACCTTTTTTCAGGCGGGCCTATTCAATTGTCTCGCAGCGAAGATTCTGCATCAATCCGAACGAGGGCTTCATGGCTCAGCTACGAGAGTACGAGCCAATATATCAGGCGCAAAAAACACTGCGCAACGGGCAGCAGAGCTCGGCTAGGCAACGTAGCAAAAGAACGATACACCAAATGGACACGGAACGTAACGACGAGCGAAGCGACGCGATGGACAGTTGATAGCCGGTAAAAGCGGACGACCAAAGTTACCAGAAGACTCAACGAGAGACACGTTAGGCTTATAGAAGGCTCAAAGTCGCGAGTCGATTCAAAGACATTGCGAGAGAGAGAGAGAGAGAGAGAGAGAGAGAGAGAGAGAGAAGCATACGAAACACCAACGTAGACCCTATGAAATCCATCGATTTTTAAGAGCCTGCTGATATTTCCTTCCTCCTGTCGCGCTTTTTTCACCGTGAAACATTGACAATTTCATCCAACGATGAAACAATCGGGGCTGAAAATTTGAGGCTGCTTGACGCCATCAACGAAAACTCGGATGTTGACCACTTTTTTTGTACGCAAAATCATTTTTAAAGGTTTTTCTTCGCTCCAGCATGTGTCAGCCGTGAAAAAATTTAGAGACAATTTAGAGTCAGAAATGGGGAGAGAGTGAGCGAGAGAGAGAGAGAAAGTAAGAGAGAAAATAAAAATGGAAGAGAAAGAGATTCTTCTAACTTTTAGTAAATAGATTAGTAAATTTTTCAGAATTCTTTTCTATCGATTAAAATTTACAAGTAAAGTTTCAGAAAGTTTTGTCTACTTTTAGTAAGAGAGAAAAGAAAAATGTAAGAGAGAGATAGAGAGAGAAGGGCCAACAAATTCTTACTTAATTTAGTAAGTAGTAAATGAGCAAACTATTCGGAAATTGTTTTCTATAGATTAAAATTTTTAAGAAAAATTTTAGTCTTTTGTCTACTTATTTTTAGTAAGAGAGAAAAGATAAATCGAAGAGAGCGAGAAAGATTCTTCCTACTTTTAGTAAGTAGTCAATTAGTAGATTTTTCAGAATTTTTTTCTATAGTTTAAAATTTACAAGAAAAATTTCCGTAAATTTTGTCTACTTTCAGCAAGTGAGCAAAGAAAAATGTAAGAGAGAGAGAGAGAGAGAGAGAGAGAGTGCGAGAGAGAGGGAGAGAGAGAGAGCCATATTGACGAAAAGCGAGAGAAGTAAAAAAAGAATAAACAAAAAAATCCGTCTTTTTCACAATCGTCGAACGACGCGTAACTAGAAAGCTCAAGAAGCGTTTTTTTTTAAATTAACTTGTATACTGACTGACGTAGGCTGTATACTTCTTCGCATAATGCAAAGCGAAGAAAACAAGAAAAAAAAGGGCAAATCTTCGTGAGAAAAAACCAACGCGTTTTTTTAGTGCTCAACCGCTCGTGCTCATCATTTACAAATGTAGAATCCTCATTTTATTCGGAACCAGAGGGGGGCGGGGGTGTTCGATCGATCGATGATTTTGTAAGCGACATTTTTTACGCCCCAAGCGATTCACTCGTCGTCCACATCGGTGTTTCCCGTAGTTTTGTAAAATTTACATCATCAGTAGGGGAAAAAATTAACTTGCGGGTTCTCAAGACGAAGAGGGATCGATTGAGCTTTTGATGAGGAAAATACCTCCCCCCGGCTTTTGTGCATTTACGGTCGCTGCGTAGGAGAGAACGCGTGTTGGCGCGTAGTGAAAATTAATTTAAATTTAAGAGACAAACCTGACGCGTCCCTCGCGCCATTTATTTCTCTCATTACCCACGTACGAGATATTCCGAAGTCCGCCCGCTAAACGACAAAACGAGAACTTCCTTCGTATTCTATATTTTCTATTCAGTAAGCGTTTAAGTTGTTTATAACTGTTGTTACGCGATTGTAAAGAGAACGAGAGGAGGAAGAAGCTGATGAGAAAACAAAACAAAAAACGAGGGACAAGAAAAAACGAACGAAAAAAAAACACGAGAAATACACACGATATTTTCAAGCCGTTTTGCGGAGTCTTTATTCGACGTTTGCATCGTAAGTGCGTGGAGATGAGGACTCTAGTGCGGGAGTCCGAAATTGCGGAGACTCGAAGCGGATGAAAATGTGAGATTGTTCACGCGAGACAACTCGACACGAAATTTTTAAGGGGCTACCTCTACCTAGAGGCCCGAAAAAAATGGTGAAATTCCGAAAAAAAACTTTCTGCGAAACAGTTGGTGAAAAAGAAACGCATTTTTTTCAACAGAAAGGTACATATATTGAGAGCCATACAAAAATCACCAAAAATACAGAAAAACACCAAAAACATGGCCGCCGACAGATGATGAAATTTTTTTCGCGACGTTTGGCGGTGGACATTCTTCAGCTTTAACGGTCCATCCGAAATCTAAAAACCAAACGGGTTATTCAAGTTAACACTAAATACGAGTGGTTGACGATGGTCGATTTTTTAAATCATTTTTTTTAACAACGTGGCGACGTATTGAAACTCGACCATACAAAATGTGTGAAAAAAGTCGTCATTTTTACGTAACTATTAAAAAATGAAGATGGGTTTTAAAAAAGTGAGATCGTCAACGACTTTTAAATGTTTGTCAACGTATCTCTTGTAAATTTGGACACAATCTATCAAGTGGTTCTCGAGATATCATGTCCACCGACTTCGATAAGTGTTTCGAGAAAAACGCGTTTGAGGCGGGATATACATTTGGACAGGAAGAAAATAAGCAGAATTGAGGGATTTTTTAAACTAAGAAATAATTATCCTACGATTATAAAACTTTAGGTATACTTTAATAGTATATTTAAGTATACGAAACAATTTTAAAAATTAATTCATCATCAAAATGGCGAAGCTGTGGCAGAGTGTTACAGCAAGGTCACCGCGGGAGTTGCGAATCGGCGTGCAGTCTAGCTTCCCGTAGACTTTGATTTGCAAAAAAGTTCAAACATTTTTTCAATCAGAACACGTACAGTTTCTATGTGACGGTAATTAAAATGAAGAAAATGCAAATTTGAGAAAATGGCACGCATTTACAAAATAATTCAACATTTCACGCAACATTTCTGTAAAATGTGGATTCAAAAAATCGTTTTTTTTTTTTTCAATTTTTCAAAAACTATTTTCGTCAAATAGAAGGTACCAACATAATCAATATTTCTAGCAATTTTCAACTCAATCGGCTTAATAGTTTTTGATCGTTGTAAATGTATATCCCGCCTTAAGGAGCCAGTCCACTTTGGAGCCACGAGAAAAAGCTATTTTCGCGATTCTTTTTTGAGGATTTTATAAGCGATATGAATATAAAAGTTGTTGGGCTCGATAAATAAAGTCTTGAAATACATACAAAAAAAAATTAATTCATTTTTTTTTAATTTTGAAGTACAAATACTATAGTTTAACGTAACGCCTCAAAAATAGGTGGGTTAGGTAGCTCCATCACAACTCGGCAACGGCTTGTCTGAAACAAAAAAATCAAAGTCCATTAGATTCAGTATGACACCAGCTACAAAATGACCCTCGGATATAAAGTTTTATCGAAAAATAAAAAAATGGCAGATGAGAAACGAAAAAAGTTTTTAAAAACGCGTTTTTTCACAGTTTTTCGCAAAAAAAAGAGAGTAAAAATAAAATTTTTTAAACCATCTAGGGTCATCTTGTTGCGAATGATGTTTACAATATGTGGTTCAAATTTCAAGAGAATTGGTTTATTAGTTTTAGAGATACGATGGAGCAAGATTTTGAAAACGTTGTTTCGAGAAAAACGCGTTTGAAGTTTATACTATGAAAAACTCTTACCTAAACTCAATCGGCAATTTCTGCACCGTACAAAATCCCTTCTGATTGCTCATCATCGTCGATTTCTTCAAGTCTTGCGTGCTTTCGATTTTTTGAAATTTTCTAAGTGGACTGGCCCCTTAGCAGATGTGGATATGTGAATCCACATGTCCTGCGCACGAAAAAATGTTCGACAGCCGATTATATTTTCATACACAATGAAAAAACGGTGTCCTCTCCACTTGCGTATGTATTTAACGCTTACCAATATTTTTTTTCATTGCCACTATTATATCACAAATTTTCATGTTCTCGGATAAATTGAAAAACATTTTTTTTTCTTCTTTTTCCGTAATATTCATATTGACACTCGTCCACATCAAGGCTTTTCACCGAACGCTTTGAAATGTATAGCGGGAGTGAGAGAACCCTATACACGAAGTGCCTAGTTCACATTTTCACTCACCCGATCCGTAATTTCGTGTCTAAATTCACGTGAGATGAAAATGCAAGAAGTGAGAAGCTTCACTCGAGAACCGTAATAAGCCCCCCTAGTGACGACAAGGGAACGATTGTTCAACAACCAAATACAGTTCTCGGATCGGCTTGTGATTGTTTTCTTTTATTTTCAAGTACAAAATATTTCGAGCCAGCATTGTCGCGCCGTCATGATAAAAATTCTCGGTTCAAGTTTCGCAGCGTGTAATTCGTTACGAATTATTTTTATACTCGAGGTGTTTCTTTTGTGGTTCATTGAATTTTGACGGGTATTTCGATGCACACGATGTCTTGTCCGTTTTCGTCCTTGAGCTCCCATTTGACCTTGAGGGACAACTGAAACAGTGTCGATAATGATTTGGCGTGCGTTAGCGCGTTTTTCACGTGCCTTACAAACCGAGGCAGTACACGAAATAAGAATACGCGTGGACGTTTGAGTTTACGGACCTTCGGGTAGCTCGGCTCGACGTACAACGTTTCCATGTACGTGAACGGTCCTTTGCTCTTGTCGAGGGGGCACGCGAGCCCGGAATTCTTGTAATCACAGGCTTCCGGATGCGAGATTCTGAATGGCACGTTCACTCCGGCAATTACACCGTGCACGACAGCGCTCACTTTGGTCACGTCGTCATCTGCGAAAATTAATCTCCGTATCATCATAACACTCGTCACGATTACGTATATCCCGTCAAGCCGTCAAAATGTGAGTAATTTTCCGCCATGTTCGTTTTTTTTTTTGGGTTTATGGATCACCCGGTATACCGCGAGAAGTAAAGGTGCGAGAGAAAAAATCGTCGAACAAAAGTTTCTCGTTTTCTTACGTGTCACAAGATGGCGTGGTGCAAAACATAAGCCTCCGTGCAAAAAACGAGGTTGACCTTCAAATGACCTTGAAACAAGGCACTTGAGGATCGTTCGAAATCGCCGTGTTCCGTGATGCTCGAAACTGTGCAACTTTTGTACGAAACTTTTTCTCGTATCTATCCGTACTTTTCGAGATATTCGCTTGAACGCGATATATACAGGGTGTGCCATTCAAGTCGGCAGAACGAAATATTCCGAGAGGGATGCGTTTGGGGAAAAAACGTTTCGAACAAAAGTTTCATAGTTTCGAGAAAGAAAAACGATGGTGTTGGATTTTTTTTTTCGTGGCTATTTTTAAGGTTATTACGAGGTCAACTTCAGTTTTTCAAATGGGAACCAATATTTTTCATGTCGGACTCATTTTTCGCGTAATGAATTACGTAACTTTCGTCTGAAACGTTTTTCCGTTTGACTTCGATTTTTCAAGATGTTCAAAAATGTTTAATATTCAAAATATCTCGAAAAATTGAGGTTGAATAGAAAAAAGTTTTAGCCAAAAATTTCATATTTTGTTACGCGGAAAATAATTCTGCAATAAAGAATATTGGCTCCCATTAAAAAACTAAAGATAACCTCGAAATAACCTTGAAAATTGCAACCAAATGAAAAACAACCAACGCCATCATTTTCCTTCCACAAGACGATGGAACTTGTGGTCGAAACTTTTTTTCCCAAAACGAATGCCTCTCGGGATATTTCATGCGCCAACTTGAGTGGTACACCTTGTATATGTTTGCGGGAAGCCCTGCAATGTAGGGAAAGGTCGTATATATCTACAAACTCACAAATACACGCGCACACGATTACTCACCAACGTCAAATTTAATTGTGATCGTAGCATTGGTTCCGCGTTTCAGTATGCAATTTCTTGTATTCCCGTCGCACTCGGAGATTTCGACGCTGTTGTAGTGGCCAACTTTGGAACCTGCGAAGGACACGACGAAGAAAAGCATAATTGAAAATGTTCCATATACAGTAGCGTACACAAGTTTTGGGCCACCCTATTTTTCGTGGATATTGCATAGAAATACGATGGTACGAGAAATACAAACGAGTGATGACACTCATAATTAGCGTCGAGATGCTTGATATTTAAAAAAAAATGTGGTATAAACAGTAATATCACTCTTCAACAATTAATTATCCAACAGTTTTTATTTCATGACTTTGCAAAAGTATTGGGCCATTTACTATTGCGTACGAAAACAAAAAACAAAACAATATAAAAATAACAAAACATGGTTTAGTTTTCTCTCTAGAGTCAATACTTCGTTGCCATGCCCTTAGCAGCGATTACAGCAGCACATCGTCGGGGTATAGACGCAATTAATTGCGAGTTGCGATCTTGTGGCACCTTTTCCCACTCATATTGCAAATGATCCCATAATTCCGTTTTGTTGGAGTGATTCTTCGTTCCAACGCGAACCTTGGGATCTTGCCACAAATGTTCAATCGGATTTAAATCCGGTGGCTGCGAGGGCCAGTCGAGAAGGTTAACATTTCCGCCACCGTATTTTACAGTTGGAATTTGATATCGCACATCGTATCTAGTACCTGCTGGACGTCTTACGTACTTGCAACCATCACTTCCGAACAATTGAAATTTGGATTCGTCGGAAAAAAGAACTTTCCGCCAATTCGATACTGTCCAATATTAACATTTTTTGGCAAAATTCAATCTAGCCTGCTTATTCTTTGTGCTAATGAGTGGTTTCTTTACACCGACGCGCCCAATCAATCCCACAGTCTTCAGACGTCGGGATACCGTACTCCGACTGATATCAGCAAGATTTTCACTGCGTAATTCTCGCGTAATTATTGCTGCAGTTTTTCGCGGATCTATGACGCACTTTCTTTTAATGATTTTGTCCACGCGTTTTGAAGTTTTTCGTGGTCTACCGCTTCGACTTTTATCACACAACGAATTTGTTGATTTATATTTCGTAATAATACGGTTTACTGTGGTTTTCCCAATAGATAGAGTATTTGCAATATCACGAGAACTCTTTCCTTTTTCAAATAGTTTTAACACAACTTCGCGGACCTCAATTTTTGTGTGTTTCGCCGTTACGGCAGAAATCGAACTGATTTTTTCATGGTTCTTTATGTTTCGAGCTAACGCGAGAGAAAGCGCGGAAGAAAACGTAAACAAACCGTGTGGCTGGAGAAGGTGAGACAGCGGTCCAATATTTTTGTACACTGACCGAACGCGTTAGGCGCTGTATACAAACCATACACTATACAAACAAAATAATATACCACGCCGTTATGCATATCATAGCTCCCTCAAATATTTGAAATGATGGAGAGGTTCAGGCATTAAATATTTTATCGAATAACTGAGAAAAAAAGGTTGGCCCGAAACTTTTGCACGCCACTGTATATGGCAAGTGTTTATGAACCGGAGAATGATGATCGAAAGCAATGTCATTTTTTCTAGAGATATATTAGGTCGTTAAGGGGTTAATTTACGGTAAAAATTAGAAGGTAAACTTATGATTACAACGATAGAACTGCTCGTCAAACTTTAAACGCGTTTTTCTCGAAACTATGTTTTTCAAAACGGTGTACACGATTTCTCGCTATCTAATAAACGGATTGGTTTAAAATTTGGTACACTTATTCAATGTAATAGTAGTTTAGTCTTGACCGACGTTTTTCTTCTTAACATTTTTTTCATTAGTAATTAACTACAACAATGTCATTTTTCCTCGAAAAATCTATTAAAAAATTCAAATTTGTTTTTTTTAATGCTTGAAACACGATGACAAAACAAAGCTCGGTCAAGTCTTAGTCAATATTATCAATTTAAAGAAGAAAATTGGTTTTTTTGTTTCAGATCAACCGCGTGGCCGGAATCAAGTACACCGTTGAGTACCTTACGTTCTCAAAGGTCCTTCACGAGATTGTTTATAACTTCTTCAATTGTTAATATCTTTTTGCGAAATTTAGTACACAACTTTGATAATGTATATACAAATAAATGTCCAAACGATTTTTCAATCACCTTATCTATTCTCTCAAAATTAATGTTTTTAAATAACCCTGATTGTCGGGTCCTCATAGTAGCCTAACTCGTTAAACAGACTGAGAAAATGTTTTTCTGTGTTTTCGTCCTATTTAATTATCCATTTATTAATTTATTCCAGCGTATATTGGTACCTTTTATTTATTATCCATTTTTATTTATTATCTTTTATCTATTGTTTTTTAAATCCAGTATCTCAATTCTTTTATTTTTTCCCCTATTTTTCTCGAATTTCTCAAAGTATTGTTTGCATATCACGAAACAATTGAGAAAAAATCTTATTTGCGGGTCGTCACAGTAGCCTAACCCCCCCCCCCCCTCCCCCCCCCCCCCCAACCACCAATGTCGATTTTCTACTGATATATATTTTATACTATTGGTTTAGCTCGATTCAGCTCAGCTTGGGTTAGACCAGACTTGATTAGGGCTTTTCAAACTTTATGGCGTACTCGTCTGCATTTGTTTGGTTTCTTTCGGGTTTGCGCGCCTGCGAGCTTGCAGCGCCATCTCAACCGCGTCGCCCCCATCTTTCCGCTCTCCTTGCTCGTCCCAAGGACAACGGTAGAAACATTATTCTCCCGAAGAAAATCCATTGCCGATATAATTCGAACGTTTCACACGCGTGCCCGGGAATCTCTGGCATTACGCAATAATTGTGCGACAATCGTCGTAATCCAAATAAGCGCCTTCGTTACGAAAGAATGTTGCGCGGAGAATTGCACACTGCGCGGATGGTACGTAAGAACACGTAACGACCGGCACTGCTGCTCGTACGTTCTTGTAACGCGAGTTATTTTTCTTCCGCGGTGATGCTTGTTTATTTGTGGAGGGTAACGACACCATGAGATTTGTAATAGCGCGAGCACTGGAATCACGGATTATTTACAATGAAGTGAGAAGTTTAAGGAGCTACATCTACCTAGAGGTCCGAAAAAAATGGCCGAAATGCGAATTCTTTTTCGGGAAACGGTTGGTGAAAAAGAAACGCATTTTTTTAACACAAAGGAACATATGTTGAGAGCCTTTAAGAAAAATCACAAAAACATGGCCGCCGGCAGATGATACTGTTTTCAAAGTCGGTGGACATGATATCTCGAGAAGCATTTGATGGATTGTTTCCAAATTTACAGGAGATACGACGAGAAACATCTAAAGGTCGTTGACGATGTCACTTTTTCAAAACCGATCTTCATTTTTTAATAGTTACGTAAAAATGACGACTTTTTTAATAGATTTTGTACGCTCGAGGTTCAATTCGTCGCCAAGTTGTTTAAAAAAATTATTTTGAAAATCGACGATCGTCAACGACTCGTGTTTATTGTTAATTTGAATAAATCTTGCGGTTTTTCGATTTCAGATGGACCGTTTTAACTGGAGAGGGTCCACCACCGTCGCGAAAAAATTTCAACATCTGCCGGCGGCCATGTTTTTCTGTATTTTTGGTGATTTTTTTAAAGGCTCTCAATAAATGCACCTTTGCGTAAAAAAATGCGTTTCTTTTTCACGAAGCGTTTGCCAGAGAAAAATCGGAATTTGGCCATTTTGTTCAGGCCTCTAGGTAGATGTAGCCCCTTAAGAGAATTGGAAATATATATATTTAGCAAAAAATGTTTGAGCCTTATTTTTTTAATTGTAAGATAATCATCTGAAAAAGATTGATTTAACGATGGGAATATAAGGATCGGTGTAAATATTTGTATCGCCTACATCTTTTTATTTTTCAAGTAAATATTGTAGGAGGAAGCCCCTGCGTGAGCTTAAAATCTTAAAAAGACGATTTTTTTATTGTTTAGTTTTGTAGCCTAGGGTCTTAACTTGAATTTCCAGTTCGTCCACTGTGCTACGACGAACCACCCCCGATTTAAGGTATTTTTTTTCACGAAACCGAATATTGAAGCCGGAAAACCAGTTTAGATGACTCAAAAAATGGATTCTTTTTCAATTCCATAAATTGTTAGTAAAATTATTCAAGAATATGTTCCCAAAGTAGTATAAATAATTCATTACTGCCTTGAATTGTTTGCTTTCGGGATTGTTTTCAAACGCATTTTTCTCGAAACGACTTTTTTCAATTTGTGTACACTCTAGCTCAACATTTTTCTAACCTATAATTTTATAAAGTAATGGTTAGTTTCTTTATATAATTACGCTCTATATGAACCTAAATTTGGGGTAATATCATTGTTTAAAGTATCTTTTTCATAGCAAGAAAGGTTATAAAATAATTGTACCCGTTTGTTTAAACACCTCTAAAAATGCAATTTTAAATTTTTTGGTCAGAGTTAGGTTCATATAGAAGGAAAATATGTTTATGAAGTAATCTTCAAACGGCATTCATTTCCGATGAAAACTGTGACTTCTAGAGTGTACACAAACAGCAAAGTCTGATGACGACCTTCCCTGCGGCAGGTTATATGTTCCATATTTTCAGAGGAAATGCTTCGAAAAAATTAGAATATTTGTTTGAAAATATGTATAAAATAATCCCAAATTTTCAATCAATTCTATTCAATCATTCCGCGTAAAAAATCATGAAAATCACTTTAAAAAAGCGTAGGACTCCTAAACTGGTTCCCCGCTTTAACAAGTAAACGATTTCCGTGCATAAACAAGTCAAAATACATTCCAGTGTGCTGATAAAATTTCAAGCCAAGTTACAACTCTAAAAATCGTCTTATTTATACGGTGTTTTATGGAGATGACACGTTGACCACAATTTTATCTAATAATTGATACACTGAGTAACTAATGTGCGTGATATGAGCTGCTCAGGCGTGTAAAGAAATCTGAGAATCCGTAACATCAATGAAAACAGATAATAATAACTTCATTGTTTATCAATATTTTTCAGTTTAAAAAAACGTCAACCTTGGCAAGTCTATGCACGAATTGTGTGTAAAATTCCGACCTAGTCATCCGAAAACTCTTATGAGAAAAGAATATTGAAAATTTACCTGTTTTTTTTCGGTCCCATG
The DNA here is from genome assembly GCA_963210295.1 of Ophion ellenae. Classification (NCBI taxonomy): domain Eukaryota; kingdom Metazoa; phylum Arthropoda; class Insecta; order Hymenoptera; family Ichneumonidae; genus Ophion; species Ophion ellenae. Next base: position 31,465,606 of record OY723392.1, read on the forward strand.
CAAACCTGATACAAATTTCTTTGACTTTATTTATAACCATCTTTTCATTTTCTTTTCGTCGATTCTAAAAAGACGCATGCCTCACTATACACACTGAGAAAAAAACCAATTGGATCAAAAAAATAAATTGGCTGATTCAAATAAATGTCTGATCGCGGAGTGCCGCCGATATATGAGATTGTTACAATACTATAAAATATTGGAAAATGTGATTGATTCAAATAACATATTATTTTATTTGCAAATCTCTTCTGTTCTCTGAATATTTACATTATCCTTCAAATAAAATTATATTCTATTGAAATCATTCTATATATAATCCGTAGATGTATGGATGAAATAATTAAGCGGTTGCTACAACATTTTTTATTTCGTACAAAAATATAATCAATAGAATGAATTATTTCTTTACTACATCGAAACGAATATGCCATGTGACGTAAGTTTTTCAATTTGTTCCAAACATTAAATAAAAAGTGAGCATTAGAATGATCATCCACGATAATAGTGGCGAGAATATCAGATATCCAATGGAATATCCATGGAGAGAATATCAGATATTCAACTGATAAGAACAGATACTACACTTTGATCTTAGCCACAGGCCAAGAAGCGGTACTCTTTAGAGTTTCTCCGGCGTTTAAGTAGATTTTCGGTTCGCGCTACGCTTACGAGAAACGAGCGCGCGTGCGTCTTCTAGTGGTTACTCCGAGAACTACGGGTTTCCTCAGACCTATAAATTCGGTGGCGCTCGGCCATGATTTGGTTGAATTTTTTTAACCAAATGCGCAAGAAACAAATTTTTTTTTTCGCATAATTTTTTAACCAATTCAGACATGTGCTTAATATTTTTCAATCAAAATAAAATATTAACATTTTAACGAATAATGTACTTGAAAATCAATATCGGATATGGTGGAAAAAAGTAAAACAACATATTTATTCAATAGAAATTTTATCTGAATCAAATGAGCGAAATTCAATTTTTCTTGTGTACTCGAGTCAACAATATTCATGTTATGAATTGAAACGCTTTTCTTGTTCGTTGCAGAAAATGCATTCAAAACTATATAATTTGTTCACGATAATTTTTTCGATTGTTTCCATAATATATTGTTCCCGGCTAACAATTTATCTTTTGAATGAAAAAAAAAATCTTATCATATTATTAAAGTCAATAGCGTTTTGTTTGGACTAATAAATCCGGTTATTTACATCAACAATTTTACAATTGAATCAACGAAATTTCATTTCATAACACCAATAATATTGGGTCAGTGATTTTTTTTCTCAGTGCAGAGGCTTAAAATGCTTTTTTTTATTGCCTACATTTTTAGTTTAAAACCTGTAGAATACGATGCAGTTAGTGATTTTGCCAATTCTCGAAAATTACGTCCAGAGAGCCTTTGAACGTGACTCACCACTGCTCCGTTTGGAGTCCTGCGCGCAGGTATAGGCACCATGTGGAGAGGTGAGTCGTCTATTCAATAATAGCTGTTAGAAACGCTTCTATACACATAGAAATGAAGTATTACGAGGGAGCTGAAGGACTATTATATGGTGCTGGAGTAGCTGACTAGTCGGTAAGTCACAGGAACATACGTTTTTCCCTTGCGGGAGCGTTAAACGCGTTTATCTCGAAGTCTTCTCTCTTTTTTTTCAATGAGATGAAAATCGGTGTACACGATACTCAAAAACTATTTTTAACTCCTTTATTCCTTCCGACATTCCCAATCCTTCCAGAGTTCCCCCCAGAGTGTTGACCGCAGCTACTCTTACCTAATGCACTACTGTATCGCATTTGCACGACTGCCCAGGGAAACTGCGGAAAACCTGGGCCGATACAGGTGGCTATATTTGGCTGAGTTTCAAATGTATTACCATCAGAAACTCTGACAAACTGCCTCCCACTCAGAGGTTGATGCGAAAACCACTGCCCGCGCAAGCGGTCACCGCTCCGAGTATTGGCAGCCTCTAATGCTGCTTAACTTCAGTGACCGCCGAGTTCGCACACCGACCGCGCGCCCATCTCTGTCGGTGACTGAGCTCATATTTGGCATACATTTTTCTGATACTTATGTCCCATTGATGAACCTAATACCGACTAAAAATTATCAAAATAAACATGCTTTTGGCTGGATCAAAGTTTGATTTTATTCCCGGAAAAAAATCTTTTTTTTGTTTGTTTTAAGGCCTCCCCTTCAGCCAATTATCATTATTTTTCCAATATCATTGGTTCACCAAGTGGCCACATGTATATAATAATCAATTTTTTGCGTAGGATGTTTCAGATGATCCTACGAGGTGCTGGGGTGTACACCGTGTACATTTGGCCTCCCTTCGGACAGCTTCACGGCGACTAGTTATATCTCCACCATTTTTCACTTTTTTTAAGCAACAAAAATCGTTTTGAAAACTAGAATTATGTAATTAAAAGTACCTATGACCCTAAAAAGATATATACAACCCTTACTCTCCAAAAAAATCATGAAAATCGACTAAGATTTGGCGTTCTATAGGGAGTGCCCCCTTAATCCCTTAGCAGTCAAGCGAAAATGAGATTTTCGTGCCACTTTTGTGTTGGAAAAAAAATGTCATAGATTTATCCTATAATTTCAGTATCACGGTTAATGAGGTTGCTGAATCCGAATCAGAAATCAGATTTCCAAAGCTGAAAATGGCAGATCCAATATGGCGGATGCAAACTCGAAAAATGGTCCCATTCCGACGAAAGTAAGTACCTTATGATTTTCGAGGTCACCGAATCCTAATCTGAAATCGGATTTTCAATATTCAAAATGGCGGATCCAATATGGCCAAAAATCAAATTTTGGAAATTCCAAAAATACAATAAAAAAATTTGAATACGAAAAATACGAAGAAAAAAAATTAAACATATGAATGGTAAAAACAAATTCAAAAAATACAAAGAGCGCAAAAAAAATTCAAAATACAAAAAGCACAACATTTTTATTTAAATACAAAAGCGAGTCAACAACCGCCACGTCCTCGATTGCTGACTCTGGGTTTGGCCGAGAGCGGGATATAAAACCAAAAAATTATTTTACATTTTTTACTATGGATCATTTGTCATAAATGGTTTGCTACATTTTTATTCGTCATAATATATCCGAGCTTCAGATACTTAGAGTCAGGACTCAAATTCGAAATTCGCAACCGCAAACATCTAAAGATACAGTTTTTCGTCGAAATCCAACTATTCGAGTTTTCTCCCGCCATATTGGATCCACCATTTTGAAATTTAGAAATCCGATCTCAGATTCGGATTCAGCGACCTCAAAAACCACAAGGTACTTACTTTCGTCGAAACCAAATTATTTTTAGAATTTGCATCCGCTAATTCGAATTTTGAAAATCCGATTTCAGATTCGGATTCAGCGACTTCAAAAACCACAAGGTACTTACTTTCGTCGAAACCAAACTATTTTTAGAATTTGCATCCGCCATATTGACGAACGACGATCGAAGAACAACGATTCACCAAATTACAGTCAAATCGAGGTAGTAAAAACATGTTTTGTTTTTTTTAAATGCCCACATATGTGTCATGACCAAAAGTGGCACGACTTTTTTCCGCCCATATGTGCATCACTGACAGTCAAGGGGTTAATGACGATAGCTTCTTTTTTTTTTCGTCATTTATAAAAAGACGCGTGCTTTATGCAGTTGCGCAGAACTTTGAGTTCGTGGCGTATTAAGGAATAACACGATGGACAAATGCTCACCACAATCTACAGAGGCGCTGTCGACTCCCAGAGCGTAGACGCACAATATAAAAACACACAATATTCGGCACATGTTTGCGGCTCGAAGTCCGAAGGCGTATTGACAACAACGGGGAGCCAGAGCGAGGGCTGCGTCCGGCGCACCGTGTTGCGGCGATGCTGAGCGGCGCGACGACCGTTGGGGTTCAGTTTGTGTCACGCGATATGGAACATAATGCGCGCGCGAATGATAAACGCGACTCCGCAAGGTCCGGCTTTAGTGGTTCACTTTATACGCAAAGGTGTATAGTTATGATACGCTCATGCTTTATCGCGAGTTCGAGCTGTTATCGGAGACATATCCTACGTATGTGTGTGCTAGTGTGTAGATACGACAATTGGAAGACTCCTCATGGACTTATTTCGGAATAAGTTGTTTTGAGGATTGGACCAAATTCATTCGGGCGAAACTACGCGAGTTTTGGCGTTACATACAAAGAGTGTCTCAACATGACCTGACATTTTTTATTACGGGCCATTTTTGGTCCCTGGCATTAGGAAGTATTGAGGTTAAGTCATGGAGAATTACACAATTCGGCAACGCATAGAAATTGGCATTTGCTGCATTGTTACTGCATAGTTTTCGCAAACAAAGTTTCGTGTGATGACGAAATCTTTGTCGCTGCATACGGGAGAGCTGCGACGAAGGTGTTCATAGCCGTTCCTTAAGAAATGAGGCCTCCTTGTTCTTTGCTCTGAACCAACAATAAGGAATAAGGATTACTCAAGGAACGACTATGAATACGGGTCCTAGACAAAGACTAGAACAAGGAATTTACTGTTGCTTGGCCGCACGTCACCATTGGACGAGCTGACGACGTGCAAGAGCGGAGACATTGGAACACTAGATCTGGACGACGACGGAAGCATTCCTCTAAAGTTAACCTTATGGACATGAATATAAGATAGTGGTGCGAAACATTATTCGGACATTATTGTATTGAACTCACACTACGTTTTATATATTTTACCACGCTCGTGCGAAATAAACACTGTTAAAAATAGTACTTACGACACATGGTCGTGTTATCGAGCGCCGCGGCGATGTGAATTGGCCACCAAGATCGACGTCATTGGACTTCTGTTTTTGGGATTTTCTGAAAGGAAAAGTGTATGCCAATGATCCACAGATCATTCCGCAGCGCAAGGAAGTAATTGGACGCACCATCAAGGGTGCGTCCTAGCGTTATAGTAACGGGTATAAAATCATGTGCGAATGTAACCATTTTTTACGTATGGAAAAGTCATTCACTCATAAAATTAATTACACATCTATTTAGTATAAATATCAAGCCGTTAGAAAATATATATTTTTTTTTCGATGTACAAAATGGCCGACTACTAATATTTTCTTTTGTTATCTTTTTTTACTATATGCGATGCGAATATTTCGAGTTTTCCTTTGGTCAGTATATTCTTTGGGTATCATACTTTGGAAATATGTTTAAAGAAATCGATTTTTTGAAAATTCTGAAGGGATTTCTCGCCTTAATCAATTAAAATGTCAGGTCATTTTAAGACATTTTGTCAGTCTTTTGAATCACCATATAGGATACTTCACAACTAATAGGGTTCAGTTAGCGAGTGAAATACTTTTTTTAGCCCTAGGAGTACACTCATATTTTTTGTTACTTCGTTATACACACTGGGTCTGTGAAACCCGGCTAACGTTCGAATGCTGTACTTTCCTTGAAATTACATCTATTCAGATGATTTCTTTAAAATTCAAGAGCAGACTGTTAGGAAAAGCCGCTGTGCAGAAAAAATCTATGCTTGGAGCATATTTTGTCCGAGAAAGCGTTTGAGCAGATGAAACAATTTTGCGAAAGAGGAGAAACGCGAATTTTGCATTTCTTCTGCTTCAACATTCATAACTCAGGAACTAATCAACAGAATTTAATCTTCGTTGCCGATTCTGCGAGGGCAGAGGTGAACTTTTGAGAAAAAATAGGGTGATATAATTTTTTATTGTTATCAACGAAACATCGAGGGGTCAAGTAGGTCGATTTTCGAAGTGTAATTTTTCGTTACAATCGATGTATGGTATATTCTGGCGAATTATTATCGTGAAAAAAACGATTTTTTTTGCTAACAAATAATGAATCAGGACAGTCGTGTTGCATATCAATAACAGGATTCAACAATTTTCGTTGATTATTGGGTACTTAAAGAAAAACAAAATTGCGCGTGAGAGCAACTACGGTGCCAATGGGTACTCAGCGTCGGACTTTTAACGCAAATATCTCATTGTCAGGTGATCTTAGTAGCGCGACATAAAAAAAAGCGTTTTGCTCACAACAACACCGTACGCTCACCAAGAGCACCGTACCTCGGAACCGATGGTTCGACTTGGATGCGGCTTTCACCAGTGTACAATGTGTTTACGGTGAAGGTTTTAAGGGGTCTTCTCACTTTAGACGCTAAAAAGGCTATTTTCGTGATTTTTTTTGATAGGTTTATATTATATATATATATATATTGATATAAACGTTGTTACACTTAATAAATGAACTTACGAAATACATTTAAAAAATGTTTTTAATGTATTTATGTAACCCAAACAAACTTTAAGGGGCTATACTAGTGTGACACTTTCAGAAAATCTTTTTTTAACTTTTTTCGACAGTTTATACTTTTAAGAATATAAGATGAGATTTTCATACTTTCAAGATCTACACTTTCAAGATTTTTATACTTTCAAGAATATGAAATGAGATTTTTCAAATTTCCTGACATTGTAACTCAAGGAGCAATTATCCGATTGACTTGAAATTTGAACTGAGTACTCTTGAATATATTTACTCTACATTGACGTAGGATATTTTTGATTGGATGAAAATTAACGATTTGGCATTGAAAAAAACAACCATTTTATAGGCTAGAAAACAGACTTTTTTTCATAACTACGCCATTTTGTTAGATTTTGATATTCTTCGAAAATTCTACGTCATTGTACAGGAAACACCGTCCAGTTTCAGGGGTGAGATGCAGTCAGAAGCGTGAAAAAACGAGCATTTTCAATAATTTTTTTTATAGTTATTAAGTTTGTTTTACAAAAGTGGTTACACAGACTGTTTATGTTATATTTCAACTTGACTTGTACAAATTTTCAAAGAAAAACATTGACTATTTATAACAAATATCGCCATCTTTGTCGGACCCCCTTCGGCATATAGTGCTTTGCGGTGACCATCATAAAATTTCACTGGATCATCTGAAATAAAAAAAACCCAAAAAAAACTCATTGGTTTAATAATAAATCTAGTCCTTAATCGAAGCCTTCTTTTAATTAACAAAATGGCGGCTTCCGACAGAAAACTTTCGATTTTCGACCAAAAAATCGCTCGTTTATTGTTTAAAAAAAAAAGAAACTTTCAACAAAAATGAAAATCCTTCGATTAAGGAGTACTTTTTAATGCTATCAATAAGCACACCAAATTTCATCAAAATCCATCGAGTGGTTTCTGAATTATAGTGGTCACCGGCTTGAAAAACATAGTTTCGAGAAAAACGCGTTTAAAGTTTTTCGATGTGGATACGGTATTATATGTTCGTAAAATTTTGAGCTCGATGGATGAAGCTGAACTTTTTTTTATGTATTTTGATCCCCTGAATCCGAATATCACATTTTTGCCGAAAAGTCGAGCATTCAATTGTTTATAGCCAATTGTTAAAACAATTTTTCAAAAAATTAAAGTTTTTGGGATGAATTATTTTTTTGTTAACATTTTGGGCAATTTTAAAACGAAAGTATTCTTCATAAAATTTTGCTAAAGTTCATAGTCTTTGAGTAATACATTTTTTTTAATTTCTAAAAGAATTTTCCAATTTTACACTCAATTTATGTATAGAAATACTAATAAAAAATTACTTACATTGAATCATCAATTCCTGGCCCATACAATGTGGCTTCTGCCGATGTGGAAGCTTCCAAAATATCAATTTGTTGTTGTCTATTTATAGAATATAATAGGGGCGGGGGGGGGGGGGGGGGTCGAAGCCGGTTTCTTGCAGCTGCCGTCCGCTACCTGCCATGGAGACCCGACGCCCCTTCACTAATTGTGGGATATCCCGGAAACTATTCATCGGATTGACTTGAAATTTTCAGGAAATATTTTCGAAACGTCATACTCTGAGAAAATGTAAAAAAAAACGATTTTTGAAAATTCTGACTGCATCTCACCCCTTAACGACATTTTTTCCTTTTTCGGTTTCAGCTACGTAATCGGCCGGAATCATGTCAGCAGTGGAGCAACTTTTTTTTGGCGCCTCCAAAGGCAGCGCGTAAGTCGCTTGGATCTCAATATTTTTCTATAAAAAAATTATGTAATATAGTTCAAATATATTCTTAATTGTTCGAAACATTTAATTGAGTTCTTTTATTCCAAAAAATTCCCGAAAATCACCCAAATTTTCAGCGTTCACTCTGGTATAGCCCCTTAAACGCGTTTTTCTCGAAACAACGTTTTTCGACGGCTCGTTGATAAAATCTTCGAAACTACTGAACCGATCCTTATGAAATTTTAACCACATATTCTTTACAACTATAGCTATAGTGCATGTCAAGGATTTTTTTAAATTTTGATGGTTACTATTTTTTGCCAAAAACGATGAAAAAACAATTGTTTTTGTTATTTCGAAAATGTCCGCCATTTTGTTATTTTTGCATATATCAAAAATCATATGATATGCGCTATAGCCATTAACATACTGAAACCAAAAACGTTTGATCTTTTTGTTTCGGATGATCCATCTCCGAGATTTCATCAACAGCGCAGACCTACCATTTTTTAGGAAATTTTTTTAACTGCCATTTTCCTCTATAAATGGTGACTTGAATAAATAAATTATTTCTTAAAATGTATTTCGAAATAGTATTTATTAAGTGTAATAACTTTTATATCATTATCTATAATATAAACCTATCAAAGAAATTCAGGAATATAGCCTTTTTTAGCGTCTAAAGTGAGAAGACCCCTTAAGCTGCGTATCATCACGGTAGGTTATGGGGCAGTGATAAAATAATTACTGAGCAGTGATAAAAATAACCCGAGACGCGCAGTAAGAAAATTGACCGAGTACGGCAGCTAGTATATATATGCATTTGTTTGGGTTTGTCTGACTTGTCACAAGTTGCTCGCATTAATGTGCGGTGTATCTGGACACTCGCCACGATGCGTCATGTTCGTCGCGCGTCAGTATACCTCTTCGTGTTGTCGCGTTGAAAAATACTTCCAAGACGCATACGCTAATTGAACAAGTGTTTGCGATTCGCTAATGACACTCGATCCCAGTCATGTAAATTTACAAATACGTTATTTTTAGCGAAGTGGATCGAAGCGTAGGCTTTTTCGCGGAGTCGCCTATGGAAAATTGAGTACCGAGAAAAGAATTCGTCACTTTTCTATTCCTTAGTAAACCAAAGAAAAGAAAAAGTTTTTGCAAAGCATGATAAATTTTTCGTGTAATTGTGGTCGATCTGAATTCGTGTCGCGCGCCGATGCTACAAACCGGAAGTGGAAGAGAGAGAGAGAAACTAGAACAAATGTTGTCCGACCGCCGTTCAAGCGAATTCGAATTCCGGCGCCGAGGAGTCTCGCAGTTCGTCGACAGGCCGCGTGGCGGCGCTCGGGGCCAGCGCGTCGTGCGCTTCCAACGTCAATGGAACGGAAGTGACGCTCGCGACGCCCAGTGTCCACGTAGCTCGCGTGGTGTGAACGTGTGTAAGCAAGTCTCAAACATTAGGCCCTCAACCGTCAAACAGAACACTTTTGTCGACTGTAGCCCAGCCGTGAGCACGTAAGTCACAGACGTTTTTCTTCTTTTTCTCTTGCAGTTTCTCTAAATTAATACTCGAATTTTCCTACTCGCCATTCGTTCTCGATGGATCTCGCGCTATATTTATCTCAAAATTGATTTTTTCATTCGAAAAAGACGTTTCGTGCTCGAAAAAAGAAAAACAATTCCGCCGATGCCAACTTTGGCTTGATCTCGTGCCAAATAGTGTCGCACCTCGAACGCGCGTGGAAAAAAAGTTATTCGCGAAACCTCGCGGATTAATCGCGTTTTCGCGAGTTGACGGACGCACACATAACCTCACTTCGAGGATCAACATAAGGATCTCGCGATCGAAAGATTTTTCACAGACGCAATTTTTTTTCAGCTGAATTTTCAGATTCCTCAAAAAAAATAACTAATCGTCATGGATCAAATCAAGTTGTTCGTCGAGCCCAGCCGCCAGTTCGCCAAGGACAGTATCCGACTCGTCAAGAGATGCACCAAGCCCGATCGAAAAGGTAACGCCTCCGGAAGCTTCGACTTGCCTGAATTGGATCCAATCTTAGATTCGATTTGTACCGGGCTCTTTTTGTCGTGCCCACCTTATTGCACACTTTGCCCACCTTGCGTCCACAGCTGACTGAGTTTTCGGCAGGATGCCAACCGATCACGAAAAAAAATTGACTTAAAAATAAATTAATATTGGACAATTTCCAACTCATATTTTTAAAACAAATTGAGCCGGAAATGATATTAATGCTTATAATTTATGCAATCAAATATAAATATTTTGAAATTTTATTTAAAAAAAAAAAGAATGGACAGACTTGACAACGGCGGCAGTTAGTGCCTAATACTATAATACTACACGGAGAAAAATACAGCCTCAAATTCTCACACTGATTGCCAGGATTCAGTGCTAGAAAAGTATAGCAGTTTACTGCCAGTTTGGAATTCTAAGATTTGTTATAGAAGTGTAAAAATGATTCTCATACCGTATAGTAAAAATTATGCGTGCATATTACATTTGAAACTATTCTCGCATAGGCGCGAGTCCTATATGCTATATTTTCATATGGATTTTACTATACGTATAGCATGAATCTTCGTGTATGTATAGATTTCACTATACGCATAGCATAAATCTTCGGCATACAGCGAAAAATATTACAAAGTTATTAGTAAAATGTGACTCTTTATTCTTACTTTTTGTAGAATACTGGAAACTAATTGTTCCAATCACGTGGGCAAAATATTTTTTGAATACTACAAAAAATCACAATACACCGAATAAAATGTATTATTTGTATCAATTTACATGCCATATCGTAGGTTAAAATTTTAATTTCTTCATTATTACTATATCATAATTACAATTTTTATCTTCCGTTTAATACTTTTTGATATTTAATGATATTTTTTTTAGAAGCATAGTATTAATTCTTCGAGGCCCCTGTTTTCTCCGTGTATGTATGTTTTGAACATTATTGTGGATATTAAAATATCCCCTAGTTGATGCTCGACTGGGAGTGCCTCACTCGACAGACGCAGTTATTGCCAAATTTTAGCTACCGTTTTGCCAACTTTTAGCTTCAAGTTGCGTCAACGTCCGAAAATTTACCGTTCGAGCTTGAAATTTATATCTTTTTTCGAGTATTATTAACTAACTATGTAGAGAAATCTGTCAATTTTACGACACGACTTTTCTAACACTATAATCACGGTCTGCTCAGTTTTTTTTTATATAAGGGGGAAGATACCTTTCGGTGAGGAAAAATTGATGATTTTCATACTTTTTTTTTTTTAAGAGCAAGATTTCTTTGCCATTTTTGAGACTTAGGGTTTGTTTTATTACTACTTTTAATAAAAATGGTTGAAAATTGATAAAATGGTACACTTCGATACAAATAGATTGAATTTTTCGAAAAAAATGGCTGCATTTTGCAATAAAAAAAAACTTTTTAAACAAAATTTTCGAAAACATTTAGGATCATGTTTTAGACAAGAAGGTTAGAAACATTTGTACCAAATTTCATCAGAATCGGTCGATTAGTTTTTTGAGCTATACGTCACACCAGTTTTGAAAATGCACTTCAGAAGACCGTGTCATATCTCCGCAATTTTTGAAGATTAACAAAAAGAAATACCATGTAATAGCCAAAAGTAGGAATGAAACACAGCATCAAGAAAAGAATCATGAATATCAGTAAAAAATTTCCTCGCCTAAAGGTATCTGTCCCTCTTAACCCTTCGTTAACACACTTATATTTGGCCACGATTTTGACACACTGGTTCAATTTGACCCGGATAGTACTCCATCCACCTGCCGTTAACAACCCTTTAGTTGGTTTTTATTGGCAAAAATCAGGGATACACTTAAAACATTCCTTTATTAAGAAATGTTTCAAGTGTATCCCTGAATTTTGTCAACAGAAACCAACCGAAAGGTTGTTAATGGCAGGTGGATGGAGTTTTTTATACTTAATATTATTTTTATTTTATTTTAAAGGTTTTTTATGATTTTTTTATACGAGTGATTGAGTTTTAATTTTATATGAGTATAATTTTTTTTGAGTTTTAATTTTATATGAGTATAAAAATGAGTTTTTTTTATACATAAGGGTCGTTAATGGCAAGTGGATGGAGAATTTTACACTTTCCGAAGTGTTATAAAAAATTATTGAAAATCTTCACTTTTGGTCAAGTGAGGATTTTCTTTCAAATTCGTCCGGGTCAAAGTGACCCAGTGCGTCAATATAGGGTTACGTCTTAATATTATTGCAGTCCCTTAAACCCTGTAAGTAGCATGTGCAAGGTATCATGTGTATTACCATATGATGTTGAAGTTTGCAAGTTTCGAAATGCAACGAAAGTTAACTTTTCTCCTACTGGTCACATTTTTTTGCCGATCCAGACCACGAAAATCATCGAAACAGTTTTTCTTATTCTCATTGAAGATCCACGTTCTTAATGGATAAAAATAAATGATTGATTGTAATGAAATTGAAAAAATTGCAACAATGAAAAAGAACTATCGGTGGATTCCAACGATGCAAACTTCAACATCATCATTTGGTAGTCACACATGACCTCTCGTGTATATTACCAGATGATGATGAAGTTTGAGCTGTTGGAATGCAACAAAAGTCAACTTTTTGTCTATGGCTCATATTTTTTTTGCCAATCCACATCACGAACATCATCCAAACGATTTTTCTTTTCCTCGTTAGAGATCTACGTCCTTAATGGATAAAAAGAAATTATTGATTATATTGCAAATGAAGGAATGGAAAAAACAAAAGAGAACTTTCGTTGCATTCCAACGTTGCAAACTTCAACGCCATACGGAATGGTTGAAGGTTTCTCTTGAAAATAAAAAATCTCCGAAACTATGTTGTGAAACTGATTAATTTTTCGACAGTTAAGGGGCTCCACTTTAGAGCCACGAAAAAAGGCTATTTTCGCGATTTTTTTTCGAGGATTTTATAAAAGATATGAATATAAAAGTTGTTGGGCTTGATAAATAAAGTCGTGATATACATTTTAAAAAAATGTTTCATTCATTTTTATTCAGTTTTGAGTACAAAAACTATAGTTTAACGTAACGCCTCAAAAATAGGTGGGCTAGGTAGCTCCATCACAACTCGGCAACGACTCGTCTAAAACAAAAAAATCAAAGTCCATTAGATTCAGTATGACACCAGCTGCAAAATGACCCTTGGATATAAAGTTTTATCGAAAAATAAAAAAATTAAAGATGAAAAACGAAAAAAAGTTTAGAAAACGCGTTTTTTCGCAGTTTGTCGCAAAAAAAGAGTAAAAACAAAATTTTTAAACCATCAGGATCGTCTTGTTGCGAATCATGTTTACAATATGTGGTTCGAATTTAAAGAGAATCGGTTTATTAGTTTTAGAGGTACGATGGAGCTAGATTTTGAAAACGTTGTTTCGAGAAAAACGCGTTTGAAGTTTATACTATGAAAAACTCTTACCTAAACTCAATCGGCAATTCCTGCACCGTACAAAATCCCTTCTGATTGCTCATCATCGTCGATTTCTTCAAGTCTTGCGTGCTTTTGATTTTTTGAAATTTTCCTAGTGGACTAGCCCCTTAATGCCCCATAAATAAATCTCTCGGTGATATTAATTTCCGCCAAATCTGAATATTACGATTTGAGTCTCGCAAGTTCTAAAAGTCTATTGTAATCCTTTGGTTTAAAAATCCAAAATAATTCGTGAAAATAGCATTGGGCTAGTACTTGGCAACAAAATTATTTCGGTTACTACAGACTAGTTTCGACAAACTGGAGACGAAAATGCTTTTTTTTATTTTTCTCCGAGACTACGAGGCTGGCATTCGAGCCTGAAATTTTACGATTTCGATTAATTCAACATTTTTTTCAATTTCTCAAATTTAATACCGATTGTCGTTTCTTTGCGCAGAGTTCCAAAAAATCGCCATCGCCACTGCCATCGGCTTCTGCATAATGGGATTCATCGGATTCTTCGTGAAGCTCATTCACATCCCCATAAACAATATCATCGTGTAAGTTGAATTTTTCTTCACCCTCGTTATTGCCGGACTCCTTTACGAGCCGTGAAAATCGTTGGCTAATCCTGCGTTGAATTATTTCTTTGCAGGAGCGCATAAGCGTCGAGTTTCGCAGATTATATCTATTTATAAGGGACCCCCTAAAGGTTACTTCCTCGACCCCCCCCTCCCCCGCCCCATTCCCATACTTTCCTACCTCGCTGCATACCCAGGCCTGCCCCTTCGGACACAGATTTATTTATACGGCGAAAAATGATGTTTGTGATTGAAATAGATGAGAGCGAGATGTGTGCGTAATGACTTTTGTAATAAAATAATAAGTAATTCGAGTCGCCGAATGCGCGTTGTTCGTACACTCATAACCTTTCCCCTTTTCCGGCCTTTTTTTTTAAATTTCGGTGATTTTCGTACTGTTCGCAATTTGGACCGGGAAAAGACGTAAAAAAAACGTCATTGCGGCTGACGAACTTTGCGAGATTAGTAGGAATGACGAAAAGAAGATAGAAAAAAAAGGAAATGATCGTGATGTTTAATATACTAATATAAATAAAATGATTGAAAATATTTTTTTAATAAAAATTATTATCAGTGAATAAAATTACGAAAATGAAAAAAAGGGGACAGAATATAAAATAATTATTTTGATTAGTAAATAAAGTAATAATAATAATAATTTTTATTGCTTATTGGAAGAAATAAGAGCGATAACAAATGGAGATCCGTCAAAGTGGGGGGAAAACTTGGTGAAAGTACTAAGAGAGATGGAAATAGAAGACGTAATAACAATGACAAGGGAACAGAGAGAAGTGAAAGAAATAGTTGAGAGGAAAAAACAGGGACTAGAAAACTTGAAAACGGGAATTTTAAGGAGGAAAAAATAAGAAAATCATCGTATAATGAGAAGCACAAATATATTATAGAGAATGATGACATGCCATGGAAATGCTGGTCGGAGGAGGGAGTAAAGGGCAGGGACAAGGAAATATGGGTGAGGTTGAGATGCGGCAACATAGGAAGGGCGGAAAAGAGAGGGGAAAAAGAATGGATGTGCAGGTTACGTAAAGAACAAGACGAAACGTTGGAGCATCGATTAAGGGGTTAGGCCACAGTAACGGGTATACAATCATGTGCGAATTTAACCATTTTTTTCGTATGAAAAAGTGATTCACTCATAAAAGTAATTACACATCTATTGAGTGTGAATATCAAGCTGTTAGAAAATATATATATTTCTTTCGATGTACAAAATGGCCGACTACTAATATTTTCTTTTATCTTTTTTTTAGCCGCTCCGCGGCGTGACATTTAGCATCCACAATTTTTTACCTAGAACAAAAAACAAAAATTCTCGTCAATCTACATTAGAATACCTAGAGAAGTACGTACGGAATTTTTAAAATATTCTTTTATTCAAAAGTTGTAGGTATTTGAATTTAAGAAATGAATTTTCAGTGAAAAATTTCGTTATAACTGCTCATAAACTGCTCATAAAATGAAAAGTTTTCGATTCATCAGAAATTCCGTACGTACTTCTCTGCGAAATGCAATTAGGAACATAACTTTTAAATTTGAAGTAAATCGAGTGAAAACTGTTGAAGTTATTGGTCACGCCAATTGGAAAAAAGCTGTTTCAAAAAGTTCCGAGTAGTCGGCGATTGTGTACATCGTAAAAAAATATATATATTTTCTAACAACTTGATATTCATACTAAGTAGATGTGTAATTAATTTTATGAGGGAATCGCTTTTGCATACGAAAAAAATGGTTATCGAGTAATCGAGTTTGTTTGGGTTCAAGAGTTATTATATTTGAAGGTTTAGCAAAAAACTATAAAAAGTTATGCAAATAAATCTCGATTTGATTGACTAATATCAATTGTTAAAGTTTAAAACATTTAAAAATACAAAAAATCCGACAATAATTATTGACATAATAATTTAATAAAATAACTTCGAGTTATTTTATTATTTTACACTTAATAATAATAAAACTTCAAGAATTATTATTCTTGAGGGTTTAGCAAAAAATATTAAAAGTTATGCAAATCAATCTCGATTTGATCGGTTGATAATAATTGTTAAAGTTGAAAACATTAAAAAAATACGAAAAATCAGACAAGTATCGAAATAATAAAATAATAAAACTTAAAAATTTGAGAGAATACGACAAAGGATTGAACATAATCACAACGGATAATGAAGAAAATAACAGTGATTAGAATATCGACAAATACTAATAATGATTAGTGAATAAAGTAATAACAATAATGATGCATAAAAACAGATAAAAAATTAATGATAATAAAAAATACAAACATACCGCTAATGGTCAGTGAATGAGATAATAACAATAATGCACTAAATAATTTTTAAATGCGGAAAAAATCGAAAAAAGGAATAAAACCATAAAAAATAGTGGAAATTTTTTTGAAAATATAACATAATAATAATAAATTAATAAAATGAAAATAGATAAATACAAATCTACAAAACAATAGTAAGTTTAAAGGAAAACATGAAAAATACGGAAAAATAAAACCAGCCATCTCGATCCACAAATAAAATGGAAAAAAATGCGAAAAACAATCTTCATCTACCGCTTGCCCTCTGCTCTTCTCGTCCCAAATTGAGCCTCGCAAACTTTTTAACCCGCGCAAGCTCTACAGAAGGCGGACGTCAACGTTTCACCTGAAAGGGAACAAACAAACATACTCGCGGACGTTATTATTCAAGGCACTTTTATTCGAAGAAAAAAGCATTCACTTTCTTCGGCGTTACAACGGTAAAATTTTCGATTCGACGCTTCGTTTGAACGCCCCCTCCCACATTTTTCTCGAACGATTTTTGCACGCTTCGAAAAATGAAGAGAAAAATTGTCGACTCGTAGCGTGTGGTGGCGTACACTTTTGCCAGGTACTGAGTATAGAAAAGGTAGGAAGAAGAATGGACATCATACATATATATACAGGGTGTCCTGTTATGAATGTGCAATCCTGCAACTATCGACTGTTCAGATCATGTTCTACTATATGCTGGAATTTCAGTTTAGGATTCAGGCTTTATGTTATTTTTGGAAAAAAATCCTCTGCTTTTGGTTTTGCGCATGCCATTTCTACAAATGATATGATTCGACAATAACTAAGCAACGTTTTAAAGTAACTGGCACGATATGCGTAGTACATTGTTTTTTACACCGCAGGCTATCGAAGTCAGATGTTCGAATTGGTTTGTATAAAAATTCAGTCTTCTATATGTATTGACTATGAGTATTAATAAAAAAATTCCATTCATTCTTTGCTTGAAAATAATTACGAAAAATATACCCTCTACCGCCCACGAACCGTGGTGCGATGCCTTAACATTTGAGGTTAAAAAGAAGACTTTTCTAGACAAAACAAATAACCAAGAATATTTTTTTTTAAACCGGGTCAAAAAAGTTATCATTTGTAGAAATGGCATGCGAAAAACCGAAAGCAGATGATTTGTATCTCTTTATTATTCTCTTTTTATTATTAAACTGAAATCCCAGCATATAGGACATGATCTGACCTATCGACAGGTGCAGACCTATCCATTCATAACAGGACACCCTGTGTATGTATATATATATATATATATATATATATATATATATATATATATATATATATATATATATATATATATATATATATATATATATATATATAATATATATATACATATACATATATATATATATATATATATATAGAGGTATATATATATATATATATATATTTCTTTCCGTATATATAAAGAGAATCGGCCGCCCGGTGCATTCATGTTAATCCGTCTTGTGAAAATCGGGATTGGGAAGATCTAATCGAACGACAAGTCATCATCAGTCTCGAACTTCACGAATCCCGTCGCCGAATTTCCGGCGACGGAGATCAATAATACGCGCGTGTATGTGTGTGTGTTACGCGTGCACAATTGTACAGCAATTGCGTAATATAAATTCTGTAGGTCGAGTACATTGGAGATAATACAAGACAGCACACAACACAGATTGATATACATGGCTGTTACGCATATGGAAAACGGGGAAAACCGCGAAAATTCAGGGAATTTCTACTCTCCAGGAATAATCAGAAGAAAGTCAAGGAATTTTTAAAATTCTCCGGAATTTCTGCAGAATTACGAAAAATAAAAACGACTTGAAAAAAAAACCGAAAGGTATGAAAATAAATATTTTCGTATATTTTTAAAATTCATATTATTCTTAATTACACACGAAAAAAGATATGCCAGTGCCAAACATTGAAAATTACATGAACTAAAAACTAAATTACTCTACAGCTCTCATTTGCATTCGATTTGTCGAAACACAACCACACAATTATTGTAGATAAGTGCTTATATTTATTTTATTGGCACCGACATGAAATTTTTTTTTTATAATAAATTACACGTTATGTATTTGCTTTTAATATATTTTTTTTGTACTGTACAGTGTTTAAATTTTTATTCGAACGCCAGTTTAAAAAAATATATATTTTAATAATTAATTTTTCATAGATTTGATCTTTAAAAAAATTATGTTTTTATTTGACCCTATTTTCCCTAGAATATTTGCAGAGCTGAAGGATCGAGGAATTTCTGAGTCAATAATGCGTAACAACCAGGATATACGTAGGCACATGTCTACATATATATACGTGTGTGTGTGTGTGTGTGTGTGTGTGTGTATATTGGGTGTGGTAAAAAGAAATCCATTATATTTGCCTTCAATTTCATGCAAAAATAATATATTTCTTTTAACTACACCTAATATATATAGTAGGGTGGTCCTTAACGGAGGTGTTGAGAAATTTCGACGAGTGCGCCCCCCAGATAGGTTCGAAATAAATGAATAAAAATGTGTGCGAAACCCCAGCGCTGTAGTCCAATGAGAAGACATGCCTGTAGGCTCGTTTTGTTTCTCATTTGAATAACATTTTCAGACTAATTCAGACATTGTTTGGAAGTACTCCTAAGCATTGAAAAAAAATATTATTCATATAAATCTATTCTTAATTGGTATATCTACGTGTAAAATTTTTTACAAGGCGTTATCACAACCTTTAACCCCCCCTCGCCCTCATATTATACACGACGGCAAATTGATAAACTTGACTACCTGTTTTCAGCCGCTTGGTGCTTTACAGTAATTCAGTCATTAAAAGGCAGTCATATTTGCGTCATAAGTTTGTAAAAACAATAATTGTACATGTCGGAAAAAATATTTATTTCAATTAGCGTATTTCAAAACACATCTATTACACTTTATAGTTAAAAAAAATAATAATCAAAATGTTTTCATCACTGCCTGTTTTTCTGGATCGGGAAAGCTTTGACGATATTCCGAGACTACCCGAAGAATATACTGCTTCTGATCTTCGTTCCCTGTAAGAATATTTTTGTATTCTTCCATTAGATGAACTGCCGTGCATAATATGAGGGGGCGGGGGATGTAAGGGTTGTGACAACGCCTTGTAAAAAATTTTACACGTAGATATACCAATTAAGAATAGATTTATATGAATAATTTTTTTTTTCAATGCTTAGGAGCACTTCGAAAAAAAAAATTATTGAATTAGTCTGAGAACCCCATGTTTATTCAAATGGGAAACAAAACGAGCTTACAGGCACGTCTTCTCATTGGACTACAGCGCTGGGGTTTCGCGCATATTTTTATTTATTTACATCGAACCTATCTGGGGGGCGCACTCGTCGAAATTCGTCAACACCCCCATTAAGGACCATCCTAATATATAGGGTCATTCACAACTACGAGGGTCCCCTTTCTAAGCATACAGGCTACGTCGTTGCAAGCAAAACGCATTTTTTTTCCAAAATGTCGCACGACAAAAATTGGCCGAGATAATCGCGCTCAGAGTCCGAGTGGTAAAGAATCGGCACAGTAGTTGCTTACGCGCGGAACGTGCAAGCCGGATCGAACGCGGCTTCGAATCCACCCTCGGACAAGTGAATGTTTTTTTTTTTCACAAAACATTGACATTTTTTTTCGCTAAAAAATAATAAACACGGATACTCGCTTTGCATTTGCAAATCGATAATACGATTAAATAATTTTCGTTTATTATTTAATACATAAAGAAAAAGATCGCGCGTGAGCAACTACTGTACTATTGTTCACTCACAAGGTACATCACTCGAGTGTCCGCCTTCGATTTTGTTGAAACTCAAATATGTGACAAAGCGTTGAAAACCATTAGACACGTATTTTTTTATCCGCGGAAAAAACGGCTTTGAGGCGGGAAAAGCACCCTTCAAAGGAAGGCGTGTCGAAGGGTGATTTTGCCGTTTCACTCACGAGCAGCCCACCGATCTGAATGAAACAAAAAGCAAAATTCTTCTAATGTAAAGCGATGAAAAACCCACTATAGAAGTATTGAAAAAAAATGAAATTAAGGGGTGACCTGCCTTTCTTTGAGGGCTGGTTTCCCGCCTTAAAACTGTTTTTCAGACAATACAAAAAAATACTTACTTATCTAATAGTTTTCAATGTTTTGCCACATTTATGAGTTTCAACAAAATCGAAGGCGCCCACTAAAGTGATGTTGCTTTCAGTGTCGGACTTTTAACGCGAATATCACGGCGAATTTTCGTCCCGCGACATTTGAAGAAGAAAAAAAGCGTTTTGGTCGCAACGGAACGCCGTATATGCTCACAAAAGAAAACCGGGTAGTTGTGAATCACCCTGTATATATACAAACGCACGTGTGTAGTGTTTATAGCATATATATATATATATATATATATATATATATATATATATATATATAGCTATACTATATAATAAATATGCCTTATAATAGTGTCATATATATATATACACACACACACACATACCGGGTGAGTAAAAATTCGGTCTATTTCTCGAAAGGGATAATACTAGAGGTAATTTGCAACAAATTAACTCTCGTCAACTAGGGGACGAAAACTCGTGGTTTCCGAGTTATGGTGGTTTCAAGATTTTTTCGAAATTTTTCCGACTCGTTACCAAAAACCAATAATTGTAAAAAAAAATTCCTCTCTAGGCACTCAATTGATACTTTTCTGAAAGCTGTTAAACGAGTGACCACTGAAAAAAAATGGCATGCCAAAAATTCCATAATCCCAGAAATAAGAGATCTTAAGTAGCAAGAATTATTTTTTGTTGTTGTAAAATTTCCCAAAAATTGACGAGCGTTTCTTGAAAAATTTGTACCTTTTTGGAAAGCTCATGAAACAAGAAACTTATTTCCGTAATTTCTTCGCCACGTATCGTACATTTTTTTTCGAGTAATTCCCGTCGATTTTCAAAAAATGTACAAAAAAAATAACAATAATGCCTGCCACGTGGGAGTTTTTATTTCTGTGATTACGGGAATTTAGGGAATGATTTTTTTCAAAAGTGATCATTAATTAATTATTATCAGCTTTCGTCAGGAGTAGTTTTTTTCACGTTTATTTATTTTTGGTAACAAGTTTGAAAATCACTGAGAAAATCTCAAAAACAACCGTAACTCGAAAAGCATTTATTTTCGAATATTCTCAATTTCCAATCACCCTGTATGTACACAAACAAGTTTTATAAGAAGCTATGGCAGTTTGGCGGCGATTTTTCTCTTACGACAAAACAAATCGTGTTCCGTTTGTAAAATAATAATAATAATAATAAAAAGCACAACGATGTAAGCCACGTCTCGTAATATACCGGCAGTTTGCAATAACATTCGCGTTATTCCCGTGGCAATAAGAAACAAACAAGCAACGCAATAATATTTGTGACAATAATAAAAGTGTAAAAAAAAAATAACTAAACTGGCGGTAAGTTTTTTTCTTCGATCGTCTCCCGATTTTCACGCGAGAGCGCAACAATAGCGATAGCTCAGGCGGTGGAGGGGGGTATATATAGATATATAATATGTAACAATAATTTTACGTACGGACAACAAAGCTGAACGATGTACTCGACACACACCTGTCGTTTTTATTTGCATTTTTGCATTTCTCTTTGATTATATTTTTTTTCTTCATTTTTCTCATTACTTAATTAACTTTTCGCAAAATTTTTATCGTACTTTTTTTTGCCCCATCTTTCGTGTAAAAAAAGCGTTTTCAAGCGTTTTTTTTCTGCGACGCGATCTTCGCATTGACGAATTAACTCCCGTGGCTAATTGCGAAGACGCGTCACTTTATTAATTCTATCCGATGCGGGAAATTTGCGGCGATTCGAATTCAAAAAAAGAATGTTATATATATATATATATAAACGACAATTTTACATCATGAAAAGATATCGTCAAGAAACAAACAAAACCTCAGACCCTTCGGACCTCCCATCCAACGATTGTGAATGCGCATAATTTAAAAACAAAATTAATGGATCTCGCATTTATCTAGCGTATCAACCTTTTTCACAATTAGCATCGTCGTACACAAATATTTTTTAAGTTTTCACATTAAATTTCGAGCATCCTGATAACGATGCTCGAAATGACCGGAATATATATATATATATATATATATATATATATATATATATATATATATATATATATATATATATATATTCCTTTTTTTTTATATATTGTTTCTTTTTTTTTCATTCGAATCCCACAAATTCCAGATGAATTTGTGACGTGAGTTTGCGCGTTAACGACCGATATACAGTACCGGTGAAAAGTTTTTCAATCAGTTTGGATAATAGCAAAATTATATTAAAATAATATGATTCATTTTATTTCTTATTTTACGAAGATGGCTGTAAAAAAATTAATTATACTATTCTAATAGAATTTTGCAATTATCCAAAGTGATTGAAAGTTTTGCAATTATCTGAAGTGTCCGAAAACTTTTGTCAGGTGTATAGGCACTTGAAACAAAAAGTATCCAACTATACATATGGGACATTTCACGCCATTTTACCTACCCCTGACCCCGACCATTTTTGGTTTTTCTGTTTTTTTTTGTAAAATGGTACCTCATGAAAAGAATATCCACACCAATTTTTAGATTTTTATCGCTTTTCTTTTAGGAGTTATAATTTTCCAAAAAATGTCGATTTCGGAAGTTTTGGAAACGTGTAAACGCTGATTACTCCTGAACTAATCGAGATATCGACAAACGTCACTATATAATTCAACGATAAAGAATTATTTTTTTTCGTCAAGTGCCTCACAAATTGAAAATAAGCCTTTCCAGGCCTGACGAAGCTGAATTGGAAATCACAAAATCATTAATAGCATCACTGGAGATTAAAAGGATAAAAATCTTCTCAAAAAAATATGATCGATTCGAAAAAAAAATAGAAGGAAAAATGGGCCCACAATGATACTAGTCTTAAAAATCATAGAATGAGGCACTCTATTTCAGAAAATTTTTTGAAAAAAATGAAAAAAGTCAATCATCTTTGAAAAAAATAGTTTCCACTTTAGAAGCAAAAAAAAACGTTGACATTAATAACTGATCATTTTTTCACAAAAGTATGCTTCAAAATGAAAAAAAACTATATAGTGACATTTGTCGATATCTCAACTAGTTCATGAGTTATCAGCGTTTAAGCGTTTCCGGAACTTCCGAAATCGACATTTTTCGGAAAATTATAACTCCTGAGAGAGACGAGATAAAAATCTAAAAATTGGCGTGGAATATCCTTTCATGGGGTGCAATTTAACCAAAAAAAAAATCAGGAAACCCAAAAACGATCGGGTTCACGGGCTAGGTGAAATGGCGTGGAATGTCCCATACATAAGCGTGCATTTTTGCAACATTTTTCATCTCCCTGCTCTCGACCTCGAGATCAGAGGGCTTTTTCCGCCCCGGAATAAACTCGCGTTTTCCGGTGCCCACAACAACGTGACGTGCCAAACGTTCGTGCACAATAAACGTGACAAACAAAAGCACCAAGAAAGAAAAAATATTCAGCAAAGAAAAACACACAGATTGCTTGCACCGTGGTGGGAATGAGCACCGAACAATAATAATGATAACAACAATAATTACAATAAAACGGGCAATGATCGATCGTTAACGCGCATCCCCGGCCCTCGTATGGGTAACTATACACACTCTCTATCTCTATAGTTGC